>JALAZF010000858.1:1050000-1404980 GCA_022829125.1 Lathyrus tuberosus
AAATAGCTTTCCAACGCATCTGACTGTGCCTCAATCCGAGTTACGGATCAAAAGTTATGAAGGAAACAAGTTGGAAAAATATGTCACGTTCGCTAGGCGAACTCCAGCGAACCAAGGCAGAGGAAAAACATCATAAAGTTCGCTAGGCGAACCTCTAGGCGAACATTCGCCCGGTTCTTCGTTGTGGTTCGCTAGGCAAACCCGCGAAACCCAGAATTCGCAGCAACGTCAATATAGGTCATTTGGGGCCAAAATCCATCATTTCTTCCACCCAAACACTTCCAATCCATAATATATCAACCAAAATATGTTCCAATCATAACAACAAGTATTTCCATGCATTTATATCGAATTTCATCCGTTAGATTTCATTTTCTCTCAAATCTAACCTAAGTTCTAAATCCTTAATTTTAGAACTTAGAGTGTCTAACTAGAATCCACCTGGTAATCAAAGAGGAGTTTGAAGAAGATGATGAATTGATGATCCATGAACTTCTTCTTTCTTTTCTTTCTTTTTCTTCCTTTCCTTTCCTCTTCTTCTTCTTTACTATCTTTCTTTCTTTTTCTTATAATATATATATATATATATATATATATATATATATATATATAAACTTATTATATAATATAATCCAATAGGGTAAAATATTTCCAATTAATATTTTATCATGTCAACCAAATTGATCAATTATTAGAGTTACCTTAGAATTCTTTCTCGAGTTAAAATAATTGATCTGTCTCTTTAATAAATAATTGACCTCTTTAGAGTTCATTAGTTGCTCTATTGATCCCAATTGATATTACTTAAAGTACTTAGAGGATTCCATTAATCCAATTAACCAAAGATAGAGCATATAGATACTCACCTGATCTCTTCTGATATCCAACTGAGCATTTAAATAATACGGGGTATTACAACAATACTCATAAATATATATAATATTTATAATTATATGTTTATTTTATTCTCTATTTTATTTAATTAATTATTATTTTATATGATTTTATATTTATTGTGTCACATTTACCACAAAGACATATCATAAAATTTATCATAAAAAAGTGGTAATAATACTTAAAATATAAAGTGGTAATAATATTTATTAATTAATAAATTACTTTACAAACAAAAAAAGATATTTTTTTTTACAATAAGTAATGAACTATTTATATATTAATTTAATATTAACATATGCATTAAAAATTTATTAATATCAACTTCCTACCTAAGATTGGAACATGTTTAGTCTCTCCCTAATTTACCCTTCAATCCATTTTCACTTAACACTAAACCATGCCCTTTTCTGTAATTTACTAAATAATAATTCTTCCACCTATGACATGTCTCATTTTGTACACTTGGCATGTTATTCTCAAAACTTTTTGTAAACTTGTCATGTTTTTTTCAAAAGGAAGACCCACTTTATCCGGTGTGTACTTGTATGTACACAGCATCCAAAGTTGATGCAAAGTGGGTTTTGCTGTGTATATTTTTGTATCTCTCTTCTTCTCCTTCTTTTCCATCTTTCTTCCTCCCAAAAACCATCCGACCAAAACCCACAAATCTGGGTCACCTTTTCCAGGGACGACGGATTTCAGCATCAGTGAGGTGAGTTTGTGGTTATCATCTTCTTCATTTTTCAACATGTATGGTGTTGATTTTTTTGTTTTTCAGCTAAGTTACTATTTCATGAAAACCCAAGTTTTATGAGGTGAGTTTCTGGTTCTAATCTTCTTCATTTTTCAACATGCATGATGTAGATTTTTCCGTTTACAGCTTAGTTACAATGTCATGAAAACCCAAGTTTTATGAGGTGAGTTTCTGGTTCTCATCTTCTTCATTTTTCAACATGCATGATATTGATTTTTCCGTTTACAACTTAGTTATTATTTCATGAAAGCCCAAGGTTTATGAGGTGAGTTTCTGGTTCTCGTCTTCTTCGTTTTTCAACATTCATGGTGCTGATTATTCGGTTTTCAACTTAGTTATTGTTTCATGAATACCCTACTTTTAAATGGAAGGGAAAATGGTGAATGGGCTATCATTTTTTAAAGTGTTGTAGCTGATTTTCTTGAAGGTTACAAACTGTTTGGGGTCCTTCTCTGTTGGTAAAGTGACGGAGTAAGACAGTATCCGTAGTGGTTGTGCACGCATTATTGTGTTGTTTGTGTTTTGAACTTGTGAATGTTTTTGAGAACGAAGATGATATTTTCATTTTAAAGTAGTATATCACACATTGTTTTGGCTAAAATAGATTTTTTTTTGTTTACTAAAATAGTTTTATGATATACTTATGAATGTTCAGGTTTTTGGAGAAATATGTCAAGACCACCCATTTTAATCTGTGACTTGAAGCATGAGAACAATGTATGGAAACTAGTTGTTCGTGTGGTGGATGTATGGTACGTTAAGGAGCGTAATGGTCAGCAGCATCTTGAAGTTGTTATACAAGATACAAAGGTGTTGTTTATGTCATTCTTTTGTTCTATAATGCATTGTTGGATTTTATATATTGTATGCTACCTTACAACTTTTTATGTTAAACAGGGTGACCAGATACACGTTATTACCCGGTCTCGGGAATTTGATGTATGGAGCAAGCTTTTGCAGAAATACAATACATGCATGGTTTACAATGGAGAAACCTTGATTAATGACCTACCCTTGAAAGTTTGTGACAGCGACTACAAGCTTTTTTGGAATCGTGCTACCACTGTCACAACGACTGATATCCCATACATCACACATCACACATTCAAATTTAAACCATTTCAAGATTTCTTAAATGGGGATTTTGTAGTTGATCGTTTATATGGTAAGTTGTGTGTTTTCCGTTTTTGGAATTATCAGCGTGTTATTATCTAAAACCAGACTAACCAACAATTCATTATTGAACAGATGTGATTGGTGTTATCGTGCAAGTGGTTAGGACTCAAGTTCCAGGTGCTGGGAAAAAGGCTTGCGTAAACCTTACTGTGGCAGATGAATGGTTTAATGCAAAACATTTACCTTAACCTTTTTCCTACATCTTTTGCTTCAACATTTCCTAAGAAATTATTTGTTGTTATTTTTATTTCTAACAGTGGAGCTAAAATTGATCTTACTCTATGGGAGTCATATGCTACCCAATTTATGTCATACAATGAAGACAGTGGTCAGCTTGTCGTCATTCTCACTCACGCTTGGTGTCGCCAAAGTTCAAGTAATATTTAATGTTGTTATTGGATTATTACATTCCCCTTAATTTTTTTAATTAATAATCAATATTATTATTCCCATAACATGCAGCATCTGGAAAGCTGAACTTGTCTAATGCATGGAATGGATCAAAACTACTTCTGAATTTTGACCATCCTCAAGTTGTTGAATTCATGAAAAAGTATATATCTTTGTGCATCTTGAATTAGATCTGTTTCCATTCTAAATTCATAATATTATCCATACAATCATACTTTCTATTTAACCGCTGATTTGTCGATGGAAATCTCGCTCTGGATGCGTCACAAAGTAGATCCTTCAGTTCCTGCTAACAAGGGACATTTAATGATAGGTTCTTCTCCTTTACAAAGGATGTCAGAAGCATTAGAGACATGCTTAGTCTTCATGATGTAATTTCTTTTCGTGACATATTTATTAATTGATCCTGAATTATTCTCAATATATGTTTATATTTGTGTGATCCAGCATTCCCTCTGAATATCTAACCATTTGTTGTAGGAAACCTTCTGCAATACAGTTGGAACAACCAAGCAGTTCAAGGCCAATCCTTTTGGATGGTACTATGAACTATGCCCAAAATGTAACAAGACTAACCAATGCATATATGCCGACAAGTCAACTCTAATCACTAAGTAACCATATACCATTACGTCTATGATGTTCTTTACATAATTTGCTATATTGGTTGTTATTTGTATACATTTAAATACCCTTATTCTAAAACAATATAAGTTTTGTCTTATTAGGTACAAGATTGAAATTGAGGTTGAACATGATAGAGTGATTGCGAATTTTGTTTTCTGGGACAAAGAATGTATACCAATTATTGGTATGTCTGCTCATTCTTTAAGAGAGCTAATGAAAAAGGTTCGTATATAATAATCATCACTTTTATATTTCTGTCCCATTCATTTAATCAATAATACCAATTTTGTTTTGAATCTCCATCTATCTTTTACTACTCAAACTCACTGACATTGACCCTTTTTTATACACTTTTTGATGGTTGATATTTACAAACATGTTTATCACATATCTCATTCATTTGTTATAATACATTCAACATTACTTTCCAATATTAGGATTCTTTACACACAAGTATGGATCTTTAACTAAATAGATACAATAAATCCTTACTCATTACACATCTATACAAACCTTTCCAATATTATGATGTGGTATTCTAATATCATCTTAAAGTTTTGAAGCCATTATTTAATATAGATTAATAAAATACGTACTATTTGTTTTCCAACAATATACCATGATACTCAACTTGAACATTTGTATGACAATTGCTTATCATAGACCAATGAGGACCATCCATTGATTTACCTCGCTCACCTTGACAATCTACTAGAAAAGTCGTTTGCTTTCCATGTCAAGTATCATCCTTTCTACAAACAAGCATCTGTTGTTAGATTAACTCAAGATGAAGATGTACGACAACAGATTAAAGATGCCATGAACCCTACTGAAGTATGTTTTGTCATATCTTACAACATAATGTATTTTATTTCAAGTAATTATGTTATTAACTAACCATACTGATTATTCTGTTTGTGATTAGGATGCTCAAATAATCCCACCCAGCAATGTTGATTACAAGGGAAAGGCCATTATTTCAGATGAAGACCACAACCATGACATCACTCTGACTCAAACTTCAAATCCTACTGTAAGCTTTCATCAGTTATATTTACCGACCTAAATAATACTTTCAATTCTAACTTAAATTTATATTGAAACTATGAAGAGTAATGTGTCTGCTGCCCAAAACTGGAGCCCCGAACCAAGCTACAACAATACGTCTTCAAAAAGAGCGTCACCCGGTATTCAAACTCAGGAACACGAATTAGCAGATATGTTGGCACCAAAACTATCTGCCACGAAGGGTCCAAGATCCAAAAGTGCAAAACACACCAATAACAAATGAAATCCAGTTATATGTTACTTATTTCCTCAACTCAAGTTTACTCTTTTGAACATCTAATTACATGTTGTTTCTGTCAAACTTATTATCTATTTCTACTTGAACACTCTTGGAGTGGTTACTTATAAACATATTATGAAAATGATGTGTTCCTTTTCTTTTGTAATGAATATCCATTCTAATGGAAATATTTTGTGATTCCCATGAAAATTTCTATCTTAACTCAAGCATGAGTACCTAATATAAACATATGTTTATGATCCAGCAATGAAACAATTTCCCCACTTAATATTCCTGTCTTCCCTTTTAAACCAAATTCTTTACAATGCAGGAAACACAATGCTACCTTACATCCTTTAAATTAATATTTATAATAACTAAATGAGACACATCAAAATAAAATTAAATACAAGAGCCACATCAAATTAATATTTTAAATTGCTGAATAAATATTGTGGTATACTAATACTCGATACATATTTTTAAAATAAATTCATCAGGTAGATTTGATATCCCTACGACTAATAGTATTCAAAACAGGTAGCATAAACCATGCATAATTAGTGTTTCCTACTAATACTTGATACCTATTTTTTTATTAAGGAATAAATAGTTTTCCCTACTAAAGCATCCTACCTATTATTTAATTCATATTAGAGATACATTTCCTTCACTATCTTGCACAAGCTACATAAAACATGAATCGTGTACGAAGTATATTTGCAACACGCATTCTGTTGGGCCACACAAACCAATGTATAATTCCAATCACACATTTTTGGTACTGTATATACCATTAGGTAATAAGCCAAACACAATGGTATGATGATAATGAAATTGTTTCAATTTCAAGGCTCTCTTTCTTAGGTAATTAAATGCAAAGCCAAGTCGATTTGACATGTCATACAAATTTTCATCATTACACTCAACACTAGCTACCATTTGATGACTTTGTACTTTGTTAAAAAATTTTACATCCCATTGATCTCTACACTAGCTTGTATTTGGGACTGACTTCTGCATCAGCTCTGCAATAACCCATTAATGCTGGCACATCGTATCTACACATGCTTCTCAATTTCCAGCTTTTCACCTTTTATGCAAACTGAACTACATACTCAAACAAACTTTTTGGACGTTTTCGCTGGGTTCGGTTGAACAATTTTTTACTTCAACTGTTGGACTTCATTCAGAATTAAATAATAACTAATATTTGACATTATTATAACTTTTATAGTATTAATATTAAAATAAAGGAATATTATTATTATTCTAATTATATTTCATGCATTTGGTTTGACTTTTGACATTGTCACAATATTCATACTCAAGTCTTTGTTGGTGCTGGGAAGAAAGAGGTTAACAACTTGCTTGAACTTCTTTCTCAGCTTATTAACTGTAAGTTTAAAAAACTATTGTAATTCCAAAAATGTTTTTCAACTCAAAGCTTACTATACCTTTTTCCTACATCTTTTGTTAATCAGGCCCAATGCTACTCTATCATTGTTGATATAACTTTGTTTTCAAACCATATAATACATTCTTCAACGTTACTATTAATGGAGCAATGATTTATAAATTACAGGAACTTCTTATACAACACTCCCTGCACTTACTTACTCAATTGTTGATGTTACATGCTACCTAAATCTACTAGGAAATTATCACAACAACATGCTTCAACTGCGGAAAAATAGGTTTCATACATTTTTTATCTTTTCATTTTATATTGATAACAATGTTGTCTAAAGGAGGTACAATTATGTAAACAATGGTTTCTGTTTAATATATGTAGGGAAAGCAATCACAGTGCAATAATAAATGAAGTTACGTTGTGGAGGCAATATTCAACCAAACGAGCTATATTTCGTAGATTTCAGCTGCTGAAACAAAAGAAATCCAAACACTATAAACATGACAGCCTGAATAACACAATTACTCTTACCAACAATAGGATTCCCCTGTCTGGAATTCCATTACAAACTATAAATCAAACTTTCAATTCTAACTATACACATTCACAACCTTCTCATTCCAATAATGTTGTACACACTCCACCAAAAGTCTTCAACATTAATAATATCGGTACAAACCTATTAAGTAAGTTCTCCAATGTCCAAGACAACATCGACGATGAAAATCATAATTCGTATCTACTGTTGCATCCACATGGACCACAAATGCATGCTAATTCTCAACCGACTTCAACATCATCGGTCAATTAAGTAATACATTTCCATAACAAACTATTTTATTCTTTAAACAAATTTCATATTTTCATAATATTTAATTTTTCAGAACATGTCAACATACCACAGTCTCAATTTGTCAACAATTGAAACTAGGAATAGGTTGTCCTAATGTCGGGCTCCGTTTACCTGAAAGAGTACACAACCTTATGAGAGATGATGATATTAAAGTGGACAGAACTTAACCATCAATGCAATTCCAGAATACAATCCCTACTGTGTAAGTTTATATATGTCTATCTAATCTTCATCGTTTGCTATTGTAATGATAACAAAAAATAGTTAACTTTTGCTATTATCTCAGACACGCCTCTACACTTGCGACTTCACCTGGGATAACCATCATTCCAACGGAAGACATCCTTTATTGCAGCAATCATACTACTAATAACACGGCAGAAATACAGGAACAAGTGAAACGCGACAGAGGCCGCCCAAAAAAAGCTATTGTACATAATCAAATACAAGTCAACTTACCGAACCCATGCTTCCATTGCACTCTTAAAACTCTCCCTGTGTAAGTATATACATTGCATGCATATTTTTTTACAAAATGATATAATCAATACGTCTCAGACTAACACAGTTTTTTTTGTTAGGATTGCTGCCAATGTTGTTTACCCGGCAGTTAACATTGAATCAACTACACAGACATCCACATAACATGCCACTACAACTGTTTTTAGGCCTACTATAAACATGGATTTTGAAAGTGAAGATGAAGATGACTTCGAATATGATCCTTTCTTAAGTATGTGTTTCTTTCTATATTATCTTAATGGTTTGTTGCATGTAAACAGTTAAACCATACATTACCCATAATATTATTCCCAAATTTTCTATATGCTTCTTCCATGTGGATTAGGTCAAAACTCAGATGACAACTCAAGCTTTGAAAGTGAAGACATTGACCCACCTTTTTCAAATGGAAACCAACATGACCATAACAAGCAAGGTATACCATATATAATTCATTCTTCCAATATATATGCCACTATTCATTATTTATAGGAATTATTCAATGTCTCCATTTTACCAGAGTATTCCGATTTGGGTGATGCGATGATTGAGTGTCGACATTGCAAGGCCTTGATGTGGTACCAAGAAAGAATGGATAAACATAAACATACATTGAATCCCAAATACACACTATGTTGTGGAAATGGCAAAGTGGAGCTTCCATACTTAAAACATCCTCCACAAATTTTATCACATTTACTCTTTCATAAAGATGCAAAAGACAGTAAAAATTTCCAATCTAACCTACGCACCTACAACATGATGTTTTCTTTCACTTCACCTAGTGCAAAGTTAGATAACAAATTCAATAACGGACGAGGGCCACCAACAATACGAATTCAAGGTCAATCTTGCCATCGGATAAGGAGTTTATTACCACCTGAAGGACATCCTCCAAAATTTGTACAATTGTACATATATGACACGGAGAATGAAATCGCTCATAGAATGGAAGACCTTAGGTGAGCAACTTTCTAACTAGTTTATCAATAGCCTACTACATGACAATGCTTTTAATAATACATTGCATGTTATACTTCCTATATTCAATGTCATATGTTTTTCATACAACCATTTATAAATGACCATATTATTGATAATCTATTTTTTCATCTCTCTTAAGGGAAAACCACAACATTGATCCCAACATAGTCAAACAACTTTCTGAAATGTTGTACAACAATAATACCCATGCAAAGAGTTTCCTAATGGCAAGACAAAGACTTAATCAAGGGAATGCGCACAATTTGCAACTCCGATTAATTGTAAATAGAACTACATATGGAAGAGTGTACAACCAACCAACTGTTTCCGAGGTAGCCGCATTAATTATTGGTGACATTGACACAGCTGAAGAGAGAGATATAATTATGCAAAGGCAAAGAGGAAATCTAAAACGAATAGATGAGTATCATGCAAGCTATATGGCTTTTCAATATCCATTGATATTTCCATATAGAGAATATGGTTATAGACTTAATGTTGCACATCGTGATCTTGATGTCTTTGATGATAATCCAAGAAACAGGCTTACAATTCGAGAATGGCTTACATTCTGAATTCAAAATAGGTGTCATGAGGGTAAAACACTTTTATCATTTAGGAGGTTGTTTCAACAATTTTTGGTAGATGGCTACACAATACTAGAAGGAGAGAGGTTGAAATGGCTTAGAAACAATCAATCCAAACTTAGGGTTTCAAAGTATAACAATCTTAATCAAGATTCAAACCAAGCTGAAGCAACTGGTTCTAATATAAGAAAAAGAGTTGTTCTACCATCTTCGTATGTTGGAAGTCGAAGATTTATGGATCAGTTATACTATGATGGAATGGCAATTTGTAGTAAGGTAGGATCTCCAAACCTATTTATTACATTTACTTGCAATCCTAATTGGCCTGAAATCAAGAGAGCATTGCATCCCGTCAACTTGAAACCACATGATCGACCTGACATCATTGGACGGATTTTTAAAATGAAGTTTGATAACCTCTTATCAGACATTACAAAACAAGGTGTCCTTGGGAAAGTTCTTGCTTGTAAGTTGGCTTCAAACCAAATGACTTCATATATTTTATACTAAAACATCTTATATGATTTTTTTTCTTAATATCATTGTTTCTTTGTTGAACAAATATGCATACAAAAGAATTTCAAAAAAGAGGTTTGTCACATGCCCATATTCTTATTTTCTTGCACCCGTCCAACAAATATCCAGCGCCTGATGATATCGATAAAATTATTTCTGCTGAGGTACCAGATCCTTTGAAACATCCAAGATTATACGAATTGGTGAAAAATCACATTGTGGTTTGGCAAACCCAAAATTCCCATGTATGAAGGATGGAAAATGTTCCAAGTATTACCCAAAGAAGTTTCAAGATGTGATTATAGTTGATCAAGATGGTTATCCGGTTTATAGAAGAAGAGATAATTTCCATACAATTGAAAAAAATGGAATAAAACTTAAGAGCAGTCATGTTGTCCCACACAACCCAAGTTTATTAATGAAATATGAAGCACGCATCAATATGGAATAGTGCAACCAAAGTACTTCGATCAAGTATCTGTTCAAGTACATCAACAAAGGTTCTGATAGAATTTCGGCTGTTATTGTTCCAACAACTAATATTGGTTATAAGGATGTTGATGAAATCAAACAATACCTTGATTGTCAGTACATTTCCTCAAGTGAAGCATGTTGGAGAATTTTTTCTTATTCAATCCATGGGAGGAAACCGGCCGTAGAGAGATTGTTCTTTCACATGGAAGGCGAGCACTCGGTTTACTATAAAGATTTTGAACAAATTGGAAATGTACTTCTAAAAGCAAGTGTGACTGAGTCAATGTTTACTTCATGGTTTGTGGCAAATCGAGAATATGAGGAAGCCAAGTTATTGACATATGGTCAATTTGTGTCCAAATTTGTTTACGTGAAAAAAACACGAAGTTGGAAACCGAGGAAGAGAGGTTATACTATTGGTCGCTTAATTTGGGTTCCTCCAACAACTAGTGAATTGTATTACATACGTATGTTGTTAATAGTGAAAAAGGTCCAACATCTTATGATGATCTCAAAACAGTTGACGGTTCTAAACATGCAAGTTTCAGAGAAGCATGATTTGCATTAGGGTTTATTCAAGATGACAAGGAATTCATCGATGCTATAAAGGAGGCTTACAATTGGGGTTCTAGTGTATTCTTGAGAAAGCTTTTTGTTACTATATTGTTATCAACTTCAATGAATCGTCCAGAACATGTCTGGCGGAACACTTGGAAATACTTATCTGATGGTATTCTTTATGAGGAGAGAAGATTGTCATTGGAATCCAGGTACTTTTCCATTTCCGTGCTAATTTTTGCTATACGTACACTGTTTTTGAATGTTTTACTTCTTAACCATAACTCTTATTATTCCTTATAACCATTTATTGTAGATTTATGTTTAACTGATCAAGAAATTCAACAATTGACATTGATAGAAATTGAGAAGCAACTACAAAAAAACAAAAGAAGCTTGAATGAGTTTAAGCCAATGCCATATCCTGATTCTTACGTCTCGAATTTTCTTGGAAATCGATTGATATATGATGAAAGAATATATGATATTTTTGAGCAAAAATCAAAATACCAAGAATTGTTTCAAACATTAACAGGTACTACATAATCTTCATCTTCACTCACTGTTATTTCGTCATATGTTTTATTCCTAAAGACATGAAATTATTCCAAGAAAATTATATCTTATGATTCACAATTCTGTCTCATAATGATTTCCTACAAATTATATACAAATTCACATTCTTAGAATATATTTTCCCTACTTTTGATATAACAATCAAATAATTTAACCAATGTGTCATAGTTTCCATAATTTACACACAACACACATACATAACCTATTTCATATATATATATATATATATATATATATATATATATATATATATATATATATATATATATATATATATATATATATATATATATATATATATATATATATATATATATATATAACAATCAAATAATTTACACAAAACATACATACATTTTTTAATTATTCCATAATAACATTGACTACATCTAGGGGTGGCAAAACGGGCCGTAGCCCGCGCACTCGCCAAAAAATGGCGGGTTGGGTTAGGATTTTGGGCCCGCCGCCCACCAAAGCCCGCCCCGCTAAAACCCGCCGCCCTCCAAAGCTCGCCCCGCCAAAACCCGCCGCCCGCCAAAGCCCGCCGCACATATTCGTTCAGCTTGTCCCACCTTAAACCCGTCATTTTTTAGTTAATTCTAGTAATTTCAATTCTTGATGGTTTTATTTTATATATTTATTTGAGAATATATGCAATATTATTTGAAGTAAAATTTGTTAAAAAATGCTTTATAAAAATTGTTCTAAAAAATAAGTGAAAAATCTAATTGAAATATAAAAACAAGCTTATTAATCTATTAAAAAAATGAAGAAAAAAAATAAAAAAAGTAGGCGGGCAAGCCCGCCAACCCGCCACCTTGGTGGGGCGAGCTAGATTTTCATGCCCATTTCCACTTGGCAGGCTTGCCCGCCCCGCCTTTTTTTTGGCGGGCTTAAGGCGGGGTGGGGCAGGCGGCCCGTTTTGCGACCCCTAACTACATCCATACCTAACTAATTCAAAATACTACTGGAAATACTACTTAACTATTTCAAAATACTACTTAACTATTGTCCAAAATATAACTAAACCCACAGTACAATAGTAAACAAAATGAAACAATACGAAACAACCATGACATTGACTTCAACCCACACCACTTGATAATGCCACTTACTTAACAGCATGAAACAACCCATCATAACACTGCCACTGCCATTAAACAACTTCTTGATACCAACAAATACATAACCTATCTTCAAAACAAACAACAACAATACCCTCAATGATCACTGATTTTAACATACAACCCGTCTGGAGGATTCATTAGAGTGAAATGAACCACATCTCCTCTCTTGAGTTTCCTTGCCCGAGCTAATTTGTACCAAGATCTACCGATATACTTCTCAAACACATTACACTTCACACTTAAAATTTCACAATCATATCTGGTCCCCAAATCCAGATCAAGCATCTCAATGTAACTTTGGTTCCATAACTAGCATTGTTCAGAACATTTTCTTGGAAAGTGCTGGACAAAAAACAAACAATATTGATTAAGAAGTATAACAAACATTCTCATAACGTGTTTTGTAAAAACATACAACTATAAAGAAATAACATGCATGTAAAGAAACATTTTCATAAGAACAAAAGCTGTTGATAACATAAGAAAAAAGTATAAAACTTTGTCATAGTAACATGCATGTAAAGAAACAAACCAACACGTTTTTCATAGAGACATGAATGTACAGAAACAAACCAAGACGTTTTTCTTCGCGACTTTTTCGGACTTGATTTTTAATCTCCATGTATAGTTTCCATTAGTATTGTATCCATCATCGCTATCATCAGTTTCATAGCTGTCTGACAAAGAATCGTACCAGCTGCAACCATATACAACGAAACAAAGTTACAAATTGAAGTAACAATATATCATATCAATAGTGATGTTTAAAGAACAAAATATGAAAAAAGTTTGCTAAACATTAACATGCAAACCTGCTATCACTTGAGACTTTCATTGTAGATGTCCCTATGATGACTTGAATTCTTACTATAATAGAGTTGGAAAGAATTCGCTTCACAAAAACATGCAAACCTACTAGACAATCTAAAGTGGATTTTCCCCTTTTATAGGCATGTCAATGGGTAGTTGTTACTCCATCTTACTTTGTAAGTTCAAGATTTAATGCATTTGGTAGCATATTTAATTTGCTAGAGCCTTTAAACCATTATTTTCCACCTTAATATAATGCTGACACTTTTACTAAACAATATTTATTGCATTTGGTATAATGATGTCCCTTTTTGACACTATGTATATTCCACCTATCATTTTAACATGCTACTGTGACGATAATTATATGGTTCCACTATACATATATTATACATTTATTTTATTATACACAAATAAAAATGACTACAAAATATATTATACAAATTATGAACACTTATTTTATTTTACACTTATTTTATAATATCTCCCAAATCTACTACATTATATTATACTAATCATATCAATCCTACATAATTATTAATTTCTACTGTAATACACTTATTTTTTGTTTACTAACTAAATCTTTTATCATGCAGATGAACAACACCAGATTCTTAAAGAAATTATGGATGCTGTAACAGAACAGAAAGGCAGAGTCTTTTTTTTATAGGGTTAATACCATTTTACCCCCTGCCATATAGGCGACCTCCGGTTTATCCCCTGTAAATTTTTTTTTTGCAAATGCCCCCTTGCCATTCCAAGATTCGATCAATATACACCTTTGAGAGATCTGGCACATGCCAGGTGCATATATGGCATGCTGCATGTCTTTTTTTTTTTTTTTTTTTTTAAATGACAACTAAGCTTATTTGGATGACTTAGTTGGTATTTTTTATTATTATTTATTTTTAAATTCCATACGGCATCTTTTATTATTATTTTATTATTTTGGTGTTAAATGTCAAAATTCCAAAAAATGCCACAAAAAAGATGCCACGTGGAATTTAAAAAATAAATAATAATAAAAAATACCAACTAAGCCATCCAAATAAGCTTATTTGTCATTTAAAAAAAATGAAAAAAAGGCATTCAACATGCCACATATGTACCTGACATGTGTCATATCTCTCAAAGGTGTATATTGATGGAATCTTGGAATAGCAAGGGGCATTTGCAAAATCTTTTTTACAGGGGGTAAACCGGAAGTCGCCTATATGGCAGGGGGTAAAATGGTATTAACCCTTTTTTATATGGTTATGGTGGAACTGGAAAAACATTCATGTGGAACACACTATCAGCAGCTCTACGTTCACAACGTGATATTGTTTTAAATGTTGCTTCAAGTGGAATAACAAGTTTACTATTGCCAGGAGGAAGAACAATGCATTAAAGATTCAAAATTCCCGTTCCATGTTTGGAATCATCCATTTGTAACATTGCCAAAAAAACTGACCTTGTTGGACTATTACAAGTCACAAAGCTCATAATATGGGATGAGGCTCCGATGGCAAACCAATTTTGTTTTGAAGCACTCGACAAGTCTTTGAAAGATATCACAGGTAATGGAAAAGACCCATGTAAAGACATCTTTGGAGGAAAAGTAGTTGTCTTTGGTGGTGATTTTAGACAAATTCTACCTGTTGTACCAAGAGGAACTATGTCTGATATCGTTCATTCAAGTGTTAATGCCTCATACATTTGAGAGCATTGCAAGGTTCTAACACTTACCAAAAATATGCGTTTGGAAACCGGGTCTGTCACAAACAATACAAGTGAGCTTGAGAAATTCTCTAAATGGATTTTACAAGTTGGAGATGGAAAAATCAATGAACCAAATGATGGTTATGCTGAAATCATAATTCCAGCTGAGTTGTTGCTAATCGATTATGTGGATCCAATTGATAAGATTGTTACAAGTACATATCCGAATCTACTTGAGAATTACAAAGATTATAATTTCCTTCAAAGTAGAGCTATTTTGGCATCCACTATTGAGATAGTAGACGAAATAAATTATTATATTACAAATTTCATTCCAGGCAGGAATCATTACTCTTTCGTATTCATCAGTAACATTAGCTAATTTTATTCTCATTCTATATGTTGATTTTTTTAGGTGAGGCTAAAGAGTATTTGAGCTGTGATTCCATAGACAGATCATAAGCTAATGACAATGAAGCCTTCGAGCATTTGACTCCGGAACTCTTAAGATGTCTGAAAACTTCAGAATTGCCAAACCATTTATTAAAGTTAAAGATCGGAACAACTGTCATGTTGATACAAAATTTAGATCAATGCGAAAGACTTTGTAATGTGACAAGATTGACGGTCACAAGACTTGCAAATCATGTGATCGAGGCTAAGATTATTTCAGGTACACATGTAGGTAACACTATTTACATTCCCCGCATGTCGATGTCTCCGTCACAATCTCCATGGCCATTCAAGCTTATTCGTCGGCAATTCCTAATAATTGTCTCATTTATAATGACAATAAACAAATCTCAAGATCAATCTTTAGACTATGTCAGTCCATATTTGCCAAAGGATATTTTCAGTCACGGAAAACTCTATGTTGCAATATCAAGAGTTAAAAGTAAACTTGGTTTAAAAATCTTAATTCATGACAAAGATAAAATACCATTAGATTACACAACTAATGTGGTTTTCAAAGAAGTTTTTCACAACATCGTCTAGGTATTGCCTTTGCTTTTATTACTTATTGTTATGCGTTATTGACATTTACTATTAAACTAATTTATCAACACTCTTCCATTCGGTATGCATTTCCCTTCTTTCAAGGATTTCTATCCTGCCATTCTCAAATTCAACAGTGTTGGTTTTAGTTTTTGGATTATTAACCGGTTATATTATTTTTTCAAAATACTGCTATTTCTTTTTCGGGCTCAATGTCTATTAATACTTTCATATTTTTCTGCCCATAGTATGCTACTTGTATTTGGGATTGCTGCCATGTAATACATTATTCACCTAATTCAATGGCACTTCTTTGTTTGTTATTTTCATACTTTTACTGATTCAAATTTAATTTAGTTGTACCATATTTAAAATTGATATTAATAAACACTTTTATCACACTGCCATTATATAATTCATTTTTTGGACATCTTTTTTTTTTCTAAACGCAATAAATATATTTATTAATAGCAAATTGCATAACATATGCCAGTACATTAAAGAAACTGGGGCAATAAAAAATAAGAACCTCCACTTTATTGTATGTTTTTGTAGCTACTGTTTTAAAATTGTAGTCGGCGTGGTGGTAAATTCCTCAATTATTTTTTTGTCCTTCATAGCCAGTTCACTTCTCATTTGTTATTGACTATAAAATACCATAATATCATTATTTAAAATGACTACCATATAGTTTTATTAAATACTTTTTACTCTTTATTTTATACCTACTTAAATTGTTGCATCGTCAATCCACTTCAAATATAAGTATAACATTGAATAAAACAACGTACTTAATTACTTATACGTAAATGACGGAAACAACCAACCATATTTTTACTCTAACATCAAAATATAAAACACCTAATAAATACTTAATTTTTATAAATCATCATAGTCTGTCTTTATAACTTCGTTGTTAATACACATAAACACCACAAGAAACAACAATAAAAACTTAACATATGATAAGTGCAAAATGTACCTATTTTTCTATATAAGTTTTGTTGCACTTATCATTACTTTGTGTTAAAATTGGTTGAATAAACCCCACTTTATGTGTAAATACGTTTACTTTACGTTTTCGTGTGTATATTGCGTTTTCTTGTATATATCATTGAGTTTAATTGCTTTCCATTCATTTTTGTAGGTATTCAAGTATTGAGATTTTGCCATTGTTTTGAAGAGCATTGAATAAGCTTTCCAGCGCTTCCGACCGTGCGTAAATCCGGGCTACGGTGCTGAAGTTGTGGTCAAATAAAGGGTTGTTTTGCTGTCATGTTTGCTTAGCGAGTGTGACAGCGAATGTTCGCTTGGCGAAGGTCCCAGCGAAGGAGGCCTGAAAGAAACAAGGGAGAAAAAGACCAAAGTTTGCTTAGCGAACTTTCTAGCGAGCATTCGCTAGGCGAATAAATCGTTCTCTTAGCGAACTTCTGAAGACAGCAAGAGGCGGTTTAACTTTTTGTAGGCACTTAAGTGCCATTTTCGTGCACTCGCTTAGCGAATGGATGGGTTCGCCTAGCGAACCTGCGAAAATTCTAATTGTATTTAATAGATTTTCAGTTATTTTGTTAGGGATGATTTTGGGGATTCTTGCTCCAACTCCATCAAACTTCATTTTTCAGGAGATTAGCTTAGAAAACAACATGGAAGCTTGCATACGGATGAACCGGGGTGGATTGATCGTCGATCGGCTCTGACAAACTGCGAGATGTTTGGTTCATTTCTATTCTTCTTTGTGTTTTTCTTCTTTGTTGGGTTGTGTATATGTATTTGCTGTAAACTCATGTATATTTGTCACCCATGGCGTTGCATAAAACTTGCTTTATAAATCTTTATTGGTGTTTGTCTCTGATTTTTGATTTATGCGCGGGGTTTGAGTTGCGTTAGAAATAATCCTCGTAAACTTCGATTAGGGATGATTATCTGTTAGTTTTTGGATTCTAGAGATAGCTTTAGGAGCTAACAATCTTCAATAGGTGTCGAATCTTAATGCCTCCGTGCCTTGAGCTAGCGTGCGAAAGTATCGACAATGGTAACACGGTTGTTCTCTCAACTTTGCGTTAGACATAACCTGTGTTGTGAGCGATGTTGGGTGATATTGAGGAGTATTGTAGGTGGAGTATAACTGGTTGGTAAGTTTAAGTTTGTGAGGATTCAATTATGTGCATGCCGAAAAAGTTTGTCTTGATAAAGAATGAATTTGTTTTATGTTTTAATGTTTACTTTTCTGTTTTCTTGTTTTAAACCATTTTAATCCAAACTCATAAACGCGAGAGATTGTTGAACGACATTCTTTCCCTCGAACCGATCTCTGTGGACACGACATAAATCCCGGAGGGAATTCTTTCTGAAAATAAATATTTTTGCTGCTTGCCCTATTCTGCAACCAACAACATATTGTTTCAAAAAACTTGCAAATTAACTTTAACAACCAACTACAAAAAGCTGATGATGTTATACGTTCACATCAACCACTCCATCATCAACCAACTTCCTACATGCTGACCATTATTTACTGATTCAACTTTTTCACAACAATTTTGTTTGTATGAGGAACCCGAAGAATAAATGCAAGTCTATCACCATTTTTTAGACGTCTGTTCCTGACAAACTCATACCAGCCGCGACCAATGAACATTTCAGTATGGTACTTTCTCTCCGAACGGTAGAGCTCGCATTCATACCTTTGCCTCATATCTCCATCTGCCAATTGCATTTGGCTATTCCCGTTTATCAGACATTCACGAATCACTTTCTGAGGTATTTGCTTTAAATATACAAGATATAACAAATTAGATAATAATTAGACACTTCAATAATTATATAGAATATTTAGATATTACCATAACGTTTTTTCGGGCAGTCTTCACCGAACGAATCGTCCTTTTCCATATATAATACTTTCAGTGAGTACCCATTACTTTAGCACATGCCTCTTCATCAGACCTGCAAAATAAATGAACTAAGCACTACTACACCATTTTATAAATTTCACATATTACCCCTTATTTACTTCATATAATATTTAATACGATCAAATACCTATCATTGTCTGATGATATAGATATGTGAGACTGTACAGGTACTTCACTTGCAGGCTTTTTTCCCCTCTGATCTACACGGTCTTTATTTTTCGGCTTCTTCCCCTTCAGATCTTTTCCACCACAAGATGATCCTCCACATTTTCCTTCAGTCTTGCAACCATCAACAAGACTTGACACTCCACTAGCAGAACCTGCAGCTTTCCCTTTCACTGCCTTTGAAATACGACCAGCTTCCTCAGCTTCGAGCATTACTTTGTCCATAGTCATCCGTCTGCAAGCATTTTCTACATCCGAATTTTCATTTGCTTTGCAGACAAAACCAAACAAAAAACATCATTTATATTATATACAATCAAACAACATAGAAAATTATAATCCAACATACCTTCCGTACTATGCATCTGGTCTCTCTCAATACGCAACTTGAACTCTTGATAGGACATTAACTTCTTTTTCCATTCCTCCTTTGACATTCTTGCTGAGCACTACCATAACAAAATAACTAAATTAAATTAATAAATATACTTTTTGCATCATGCAATCTTCACAAATAAAATGTTCCAATCCTTCTATATCGAAGCTACCAGCAAAATCATTTTACATGCATACTCGATTTACCTTTCCAATTCGACTTCGAATCCACCAAATCGATAACAACAACAACATTTCACCAAAATAAGTTATTAGACACAATTCCAATTCGAATCCACATAAACAATACCAACCAAATCAACATGCATACAACCATTTACTTTTCCATTTACCCATATATAACTATAAATATCAAGATATGAACATGATTTTAACAGTAACATAAAACCCTAAACGCCCATCATTCACAAACCCTTCCACCGAAACAACAATAATATAAGGATTTTTACCTCATCACATGCAATGCTCCTTTCTTGTGTGCCATTGAACCACTTCCGATCGTCATGCACGCCTTTTCTAGTTTTCTCCCTCTTTCCCTTGCAAATAATGTCATTACTAGGCCCACTAGGTTGTGAATACTGTATATTGGCCCACTAAATATTGGACCATCTGATTTGCACATATCATAAAACACTATTTGTTTTTACTCTTTTTACAAACATTGTTAAGTATTGCACAATTGTTTCAATAATAATTTCTATACATAATTTATTATTTCTACATATATTTTTAATACACATATTTAATGTTAATACTTTTTTAATAAAATTAATAATACACTTTAATTTACATATCATAAATCATCCTGTACACTTTTTATTTTATACAATACACTCATTCTTAACACTTCTACTAATGTTTATTGGACCCATCTGATATGTAAATATTTAGTGTACATATATTTCATGTTAACTTTTTTTACATATCATATTATTTGAGTACATATTATTTTTTAATACATTTTATTTTAATACTAATATTAAATATCATAAACCATTTTGTACAAAATTATTTATACACTAAAAACAGTTTTAGGCTGGAAATGAGTCGAGTCGAGTCGAACTCGCCTTAGCTCGGCTCGACTCGTTAAGAATTGGTTCAGCTCAAATCTCGGTTCGAGTTCGAAATGAACTTTTTATAAGCTCAAACTCGATTCTTTAAAAGTTCACGAACTATTCGGTTCATCTCGTTAGGTTCATTTCGTTAGGGTCAACTCACTTATTTCACGGACTTAAAAAACAATGTTTTTAAGTCTATTTTATTTTTATATATTTGAAAATTTAAATTAATATTTTTAAAAAAAGAAAATATTGAAATAAAATAAAAGTTATGAGTATAGAATTTAACTTAGTTTCAAAATCTACTAATTCAAAAACTACACAACTTTCAAGAGACACATTTGAAAGTCTAATTCAAAAAACACTCAATTGAAGTTAAAATTTATCTCAAAAATCCATAACGTCGTCAAATATTTAGGAAACTTACAAATTTAATGAAATAGTGCACAAAAAATTACTAAAAATTGATACATTTTCATCACAGAATGATTACACCATTTGCAATCTTCATTACAAATGTTATTTTAGCAAATGACATAATATCTCTTACAAGGATGACTCTAAATATAATTGTCAGCTTTATTGCCATAACTAGTACATAAGGGACAATATAGAGTTAAAATTTGGAGTAAGTCTTTAAAATTACTCTTAAAAATAATATAATTATTCTCATATATAATAGAGTTGATTCACGAACCTAACGAATCGAGTTATGTATAATTTAAGTTCAGCTCATTTAGTTAACGAACATAATTTTTCGCTCATATTCAGCTCATTTGGTTCATAAAACTAGTTCAACGATTTAATTGTTGAACCGAATTCCAAATTATTTTCGAGTTGGTTCGGTTAATTGTCAGCCCTACTCCTATTAAAAACAATACTTGTCTCAAAACATTTTTTTATTATTCCTCTTTAAAAATATTTCTTACAAATTAAATTATTGTTTCAATAGTATTATTTATAGATAACACATAGACAAGTTATATTATACTAACAAACAAGTTAGTTTACATTTGTTTTACATAAAGTTTATTTTAACTATTATAAAAAACTCTTGGCCCCTAACTATTATTATTTTTTATTTTGGGCTTATATGATATATTATATAAGCTTAATTATTTTAAAAGTCTTTTTTTTAATACATATGAAAATAACCAAAATTTCATTTATTCTTTAATTTTAATTAATGAAATATACTTCGATGATAATTGAAAAAAATAAAATTCTAAATTAAATTTCAACTATATATATCATTTTAAACATAACTACTAACACCCGTGCGGACCCACGAGTCTAGTTAAAATAATAATGATAATAATAACACAGTATTAATTTTTGGCACAGTTCCCTTTTTTTCTTCCTTTCTATCAACTACCTACCCATTAACAGAAACCACACCCATTCACCCTAATATACCCTTCTTAACTTTTGAAATAATGCCTAAGCAAAGGGTAAATGAGTAAATAACATATTCATTTATTCTCCATTGCTTCTAAACACACCATTTTGCCAAGTGGTACAAATTTTTTGAATTTCTCTCTCTCTCTCTCTCTCTCTCTCTCTCTCTCTCTCTCTCTCTCTCCTGTTTCCTCTTTTCTTCTTTTTCTCTCTCTCAGATCGTCTCCCATCTCTCTCTCTCTTCTTTCCTCTCCCCCCCTCTTTTTTCGTCACCTTTCCTTCTCCCTTTCTTCTTTTCCCTTCAAACCCTAGGTATATGAATGAACAAGTCATGCTTGATTCTTATGGGTCATGAAGAAAACAAAAATGGATGCTTAGGTTATCAAGGTAACAACGGATCTATAAAATGGGTGCACCGAAAATAAGGTAATAATAAGAAACTTAGGTTTTCATCACCTTTCCTCTCATTTTCAGATTTCGGCAAATGGATATGTAAAATCAGTTTTGTTCAGCATAAGCATATTTCTGAATCATATTCCTTTTCGTTATGTTTTCACAATTATATTTGTTTTCACAGATATATTACCATTTGTGTTGTTCTTTGACGCTTTTCGTTGTTGTTGCCTTCAGCTTGGTCTCTTTTCGTAGTGGTTACCGACACCATGTCAGGTATATGCTTCCCCAGTGATTTCTTACTGTTATTAAATTGGTCTTTGTGTTATTTTATTTGTTGTTTGACATTTGTTTATATTTGAATTTTATTTCAATGCTTTTAAGTTCAGATAAGGTTGTAAAATGATCATTTTGCAAGATTACGGCTAAAAGACGAGTCCAAACAACTTCTCTGAAATGATCACTAGATTGAGCTTGACCTAATCTAAAATCCCCTGTTAGGATCTTCATTATATCTGCAGATGTAAGATAGGAGCAAGCTTTGTGAATTTGTGAAGGATTATTACCTTTATTAATGTTTTCATTTTGCTCACCGCTTATTCGATGAAAGGCTTGACGTGTATGTTGTTGCTGCTGGTATCAACCCCCAAAGAGTATGCTTCTTATTATGTGTGTATCTTTTTAGCAGTCTTAATCTCTGTCTGTTATTGCTTTTGTGTTTTATTGTGTTTATGTTTGTGTTTTATGTTTGGTTTGTTTTATTGCGAACCTCTTAATCTACAATTTTTTTTAACCTTTCTACATTTTAGGTTGCTGGATTGATACTTGAAAACACTTTTACATCTTGGATATGGCCAGAGTTTTGTTACCTTTTTTGAAGTGGGTTCAAAAGGTTCTCCATGGAGTACTATTGATGTTGTTGGCGAGGTGAGGGATGATGGATACTATTACCAACTTTTTCTCTTTATTTTTCTGCTCCTCTGATTAGGATTATGCTACTTGGGCATAATGAATTAGATTTTGCATAATCAACACAAATAGATGACTTTTAAGGATATTAATTTGAATCTTTTAATTTATTTTGTCTCTAGAAAGAAAGTTTGCATTATTTTATTTCATTTATAATTCTGACTGGATTCACGGATTTGAGCATTACCTTTTTATTATTGGTTTAATTGCAGATCAAGCAGCCTATCCTTTTTCTTTCTGGATTGCAAGATGAGATGGTCCCCTCATCACATATGGAAATGCTATATGCGAAGGCAGCTACTCGTAATAACCAGTGTCTTTTTGTGGAGTTTCCCACTGGCATGCATATGGATACTTGGCTGACTGGTGGTGATCATTACTGGAGAACAGTTCAACAGTTTCTTGAACAACATGCTCTGGATAAAAATGAAGACAGATCGTCGCCAAAATGGAAACAGTAATTTTTTTTCATGCTGTATTTACAAACTAGAATGGGGATGGATATTTTAAGAAAGTGGAGTAGCTTTTGCTTAATCATTTGCACAACTTTTATTTATTTTGGTGTGGTTTTCTTTCTTTTTTGTCTGTCCTCTTTTTATTGGGATCTCCCCTTATGATTTGTCCATTGATCCCACTTCACAAGCCAAAGTGTGTCTCTATGTATCACCAACAACTTTCTTATTGTGTTACACAGTTTGTTGAGAAATGTGTCAAGTTAGCTGATACTGTGATCAGAGGTTTTTTGAAATATTGGCCTGTAACTAATAGTGCAAAGGAGGTAATGTTCCTTGGTGAACTGGAGGAAGTTTTAGAAGCCACTCAAGCAGCAGAATTTCAGAAGTGTGAGTGGGATTGTTTCGTCAAATTGCTAGATGCCTCACTAGCCTACACTTTCAGGTGCTTAACAAAACTTCCTCATTTCCTTTTTCCGATGTGGCATTTGCATGCATTTCATCAGCATCTATCAATAAATACCAATGAACTCAGTTTCTTTGTGATTTTCCCTCCTAAGCTGTCTTCATTTTCTTTTCTTATGTATGTTTTCCATTTCTTATTTTTTCTTCTTCTTGAGGATGAGGTTGTCTTGACAATTTCATTATATAGGCTTGGTATCTGCCTACTTTTCACTCGTCATCGACCACTTATTGTGTTTATGAACATTACTTTCTTGGTTGCTTAACTATTGGTAATGAATTTAACTTACAAACAATGCGATTATGGCATTGTATGTTGTTTGAATATATAGATTATTGAATAAAAATGTTTGCACTCGACTAATTTTGTGTGAGTTAATCGTGATGGATATAAATCATTTAAATTAAGGGAAGCAACTTGCAAATAATACTTCAGTATATTGGGTATCAGCAGTCTCTGCTACTGTATTTCAATCACAGTTGTGACCGCATCTACTGCATTTTTCTGTTGTTGTCCACAATATTTATACTCATAATCAGACTGTAACTATGACTACAATTGCATTTTAATACATGATACTGTATTTCTATAAATAATTCAACAATGGATCTTAATTATTGTGAAGTCCCAGGCTGGCGGTAATGGGAAAAAGCCTTGCATGAACGCTACATTTGCTGATGAATGGTATGTTACAACACACTTGTATACTTGCAAAATTTGTGGCTACTGGATTAATAGTATAACCCTATGTAATGTTTATTGGTTTTCTGTTTCATTAGTGGCACTGAACTAGATGTGACCTTGTGGGAGATGTACGCAAATCAACTAATGTCCTGCACACAAGAGAATGGACCTCCAGTTGTGATACTCATTCATGCTTGGTGTCGCCAAAGTTGATTTACATTCCGTTATTGCGAATTTAACATAGATGCTGTCAGGATATTTTACTTTATTTCTTCATATTTAACTTTCAATTCTTGCAGCCATTGGGAAGCTCAATCTTTCGAATGCTTGGAATTGATCAAAATTGCTGTTGGACTATGACCATCCCCAATTTGTTGAGTTCAAATCAAAGTATGCTTATCGTATACATTTCCATACATTTGAAAGCCTTTTTTTCTTGCCTCTTTATATATTCTTTTATTGTCTAATGTTTCCGTATCATTAGATTTAAAGACGGGAAGCCATATGCGGAATCTTTGCAAACACTTTCACTACTGGATCACAAGCTAATTTTGAAGATCGGTCATTCTCTCTGTGTCTGATGCACGAAGACAATTGTTTCTAATTGTATTATCATTTATTTGTCGTCGTGTTTCCTGACTAAAACATGTTTAATTGGTTACTAATGTTTAGTCACATATTTGTTTTAGACATTATTGTACCAAATAGGTACCCATAAAGTATTGCTATACATCTTATAATTGTCTATATATCTTATATCTTATTGTTTAGACAAAATTAATGTGATACTGGTTTGTTTGATGATGAAGTCATACAAGGGTCCAACTTCTCTTTAGGGAGTTAAGTAAGTAATTTCAAAAGACGGTGGATAAATCAACGGTTGAAATGAAATTGCATATCTGTAGAGTATTGTTGATTGTTATATCTTATAATGTGGTGCAATAGAGTACTGCATATATGGTATTCTAAAGAAACATCAATTATGACGTCATGTTTGATACAAAATAATTTACTGATCCCATACCGTAGCAGCGAACTTGTATTTTAATCAACATTACTCTATGGTAAATTTATTATTTATGAACAGAGATGTCATAATTATTGACATCTATTTTTTTGTCAAACAGGTGCTTTGGGCTTGCTTTGACAGGCTAGAGCTTGGTCTATCTTCTTTCAAACATGCTCTCTTACTTAGATATTCCAATGGATTTCAAGTTCTTGATGTTGAACTTTTGAAACTAAAACACACATTCAATCATTGCTCTAACTTTTTCACTATTTTATTTCAGATAAAGAGTCGTCCACTGAAGTAGCCCCCCTTAATGTTGCTTACTATATGTTTAAATACTTACGGTATGTTATTGGCAGTTACATTTGGAATTTATCCCTATACTACTACAATGATGTTTACCGTATGTTTAGATTCTTACTGCATGACCTCTAGAATCAATGAGTTAGAATTTAATCCTCTCAAAAGTATACCATCAGCAATGACAGGAGCATATTATGCATGTTATATGTGCTAATCCTTTTTCACTACTTTGTATTGTACCCAAAATCAAGTTTTATACCAATATGTTCTAACAAGTTTTATGAAATATTTGTGTGATTGTTCTAAGTGTTTCCGTTGTCCAAAGTTATTGGCAAATGGATGGGCTCGATTTTGATATTATACATAAATTTATACAGTTGTTCATGTCAGGTGCGACCCGTATTGGAATTTGGATATGAAAACCTTTTTACTTATGAGATTGTTGCTAAAAACTATAACACCTTCTATCATGAAGTCTTCCGTGGGTAAAATGGTTGTGGATCTAAGTTTTTCTCATTGATTACCACATAAAATTGATACTTAGTTTATAATCTATGATGATTATTATTTTCTTGAATATGCTTCTAAAATATGTTGATTGATGTCATTATTCTTGTGCAGGGTTGTAGGGGGCTTGCAGTTGAGGGTATATTGGAGTATTGGTCCAAGTTGAAGCCTATTATTATGGAAGAATAGGGTGAGAATAGGGAAGTTTTGATAGATCCTTTTAGAAAGGTCAGAGATAAATTTAAGGATTTCATGGTAAGTCGTTATATTATTTTGGCATAACTTTATTTATCTATAGATAAATTTATTTATATAATATTACATTTATGCAGGGCAAATATAAGTTTGTATCAGAATTTGAATGCAGTATTGCAAGAATGATGTGGAAAAAAAACATGAGGTGGAAACTATATGAATAATATAATTAAGAGTGTTAACTATCAGTACATAGCTGATTGTAATGATTTTATACACTTTCTATGATAAATGGAATTATTTATAAATATAAGATCCAATTTGAATGTCTGATTGCTACATTGTACAATGAAGTAATCATATAGTAAGAATTTTTGGTATACAATATGTGGTTGCTGCATTGTACAAATTTACCTTATAAACTGAAAAATAATCTGTTATACAATGTTTCACTAATACTATACTACTTCAAATTATTTTTTTAATACTGTTGTTCTTTCATTATAATAACCACCACCTAAATGTACTAATGTGTCTATCACGTGCATCAAAAATGTCTTAGATATTTTAATTTTTTTATAATTATCTGAAATATAATGCAGTACTATTTAAATAATATTTCACAATTATAACTTATATATTTTCAATTGTATTAGTCATTTTTCTTTACAATAAATTATAGTCATTGGTCAAAGGTCAAATGGTTCAAATATCTAATAATATTTTTGTTTCAATTCTCCAAAAGTTAAATATTGATAGAAACAAATCTACTATCTCTTACCTCACGTACTCATATCTCTCATTTTTCCCTTTTTCAATTATATAAGCCTACTAAATAAAGTATATGGCATTTATCCCTCCCGAGGTTGTCCTTACTTATTATTTTACAACAAAAAATGATATCCACTCTTTCAAGTACATGAAGATTTGTCTACTTGTAGCAAAAATCACTTTCAATCTACACCTAGGACAACTGAACATCAACTAATAACACTTCTTTAGAGTATAACCACATTGTTGTGATCCAACTATAATCATACTCAACTTAGTTACTTCTTAAGCATGCCTTTTGTTGTTTTTATCGGCAGTAACAATTCCATTAAAGTTTAAGGGTTATATATGTTTTTGGTCCCTGTAAAATTACCAAATTTTGTTTTTAGTCCTTATAAAAAATAGCGTGTTTTGATCCCTACAAAATAATTATGCACGTAGTTTTAGTCCATACTGTTAAACCAATATGTATTTTTGAATGATTATTTTGCAAATATGTTTATAATGTTATAAAATGTTTCTCGAAAAAAAGGAATTTAAAATTTGATTTATAAGTTGAGATTTTTATTATTTTTATTATTATCTTTTGAAATTTAAAAAATTCATATTTAATTCTTCTCATTTTAAAAAATTATATAATTAGGTAAAAAAACATTTTATAGTAATCTGAAAACGTATGAAAAAATTTATTCAAAAATTTAAAAGTTTAGGGGTAATTAAATAGTTTTCAAAATTTTAAGAAAATAGCAAGGACTAAAACTATATGCATAAAATTTTTGTAAGGACTAAAATATGTCATTTTTTTTATCTGGACTAAAAATGAAATGCGAGATTTTTATAAAGACCAAAAACATATTTAACCCAAAGTTTAATATATCTGCTATAAGTCATTTTTAATGATATCATCACTTTACACTTTGCAATATACTGAAGAGGGTTTATTATCTGTTGATGAGAATAGGATTGGTAACTCCTGTGAATGTTATCACTAAAACTCATTATTTTTACGGATCATTATCACCACAATACCATTTTTATTTTAATCAATAAAATATTTGTAAATATTTATAATTATTAGATATATTAAATTTATTATGTTAGTGATTTTCTACCTATTTATTTTTTAAATATTTTTAATTATTAGTGATTTTATAATAACCATTATATATTAACAACAATAAAATTTTATCGAATAATTTAAAATATAAATGAACCCGTGCTTCTACTTCTGAAGATTTTCATTCTTTTCGATTACAGATTCTTTAGGATTCCCACATCCCACCGATATCCTACAAAAGGGTTTGCCAAATATTACTGTAATTAACAAAAATGATGATTATATATTTCAGAACCGACCTTCAAATAATGAAACATAATCACCTCCACGCACCTTTTCTCTGCCGCCACTCACCGTCATCCAAGCCAACTGACCGGACAACTGCCGACAACAGTCACTGTTTGACGACACTGCCATCCGTTGCCGTATCTCTCCATTCCTCTCTGATCTCTCTCTTGTGAAGGCAAGATCTCTCACTCTCTCTCAGATCTATGATTTCAATGGGC
This sequence comes from Lathyrus tuberosus, assembly GCA_022829125.1. NCBI lineage: Eukaryota > Viridiplantae > Streptophyta > Magnoliopsida > Fabales > Fabaceae > Lathyrus > Lathyrus tuberosus. The sequence continues at coordinate 1,079,492 of JALAZF010000858.1, forward strand.
TATTCAACCCTTTAAATTTCTTTTTTGTTAACAAAACACTATGAAATCTGAATATTTTCTTATGATTCTTGTTTTGTCTGCACTGTATTCAAAATGATAATATTGAAACTCCTGCTCAATTTTGTTTCAGTAATTGTCCTCCCGTGCATCTATATAAAGAAGAAAAAGAAGCATTTTTGCAGAAACGATTGCCAGAAAGCAACAATGGATGGTATGTGAGCTTTGATACAAATTATTTACTTCATTTTGCTGTTAAGTTGTTTTTGTCTCTGGTCTTAAAAATATATCTACAAATTAAAATGGAAAGGTTCAATTCTAGGATATAGCATCTGATAAAAAAAAGAAAACAACGTAGAAGTATATTTGTTAATAAGCTTATATGTGTGGGTTTTTTCAGTTGATTCACAGCCAACTATGGAGGAAACAATTTTGGTTGGTGATGATCTAATGACGGGTCCTCCATCACCAATAGTACCGCCGGAAATAGCTTCGCATGTGCTCCAAGGTGTTGATCTATGTGATGGAATTCTGAGGAATTTATTTTTGTGTAAGTCTTTGTTATCTCCTCTTATTTATTTCATTAAGTCTCTCAGATTAGAAATGCAACTAAGAATATCTCACTATTGAAAAACAATGATCTTGTTCTTTATTCATCAGAAGACACTGAGATTCATGTATTGCACTAATTTAATAATTAGTAGCTTGTTTGCTTCTGAGAATAGCTTCCAGTAAAGTGATCCTAGTCCCTTTACATCTATTTCTCTTCGAGGAAGTGTTAAGCAAGAGGTATATCAAAGTTAATTGAGGATGTTTATCTCTGATTGTAGGTAGTAGATGATTTATTCTGCCCAGCCATAGTCAACCCACTGATAAATACGAAAAATGAAATTGCATAATTTTTGTTCGTTCAAAATGCTCACATTAGATATCTATTATAACATTGTCATATTCAATTCTTATAATCTTTATTCATATCTTTTAGGCTTGCAAATCAATGACATTGAACCATTCTGTCAAGACGAGATTGCTCTATATAAACAATGTGCTGAAAGAAGGGTGAGATCATTAATGTCAGATGCTTATATTCTCTTATTTTGTCTCTTCCTCCTACCTCTATTTCTTTAACTTCTTCAACTGATATTTTACTTTTAATTAACAATTTCAAAATCTTGCATCACTCACTAATATTTGAGATAGAATATGATAACAGCAATTCAGTTTAGTTAGATCTACAATCATTATGTTTTATTTCATTTTTACTTTTGAAAAAAATGCAGGATAAGGAGATAAGGCAGCGACTTCAAGATAGTGAATTCAAATTGGGTTCATCAATGCCTTTAGATGCAGCCAAAGAGAGGACTACTCAGCTTGAGGCAGAAGTTACATCATTGGAGAGGTATCTTCAGTTAATTGTTGTGGGTCCATGTTTGGTTAATTGTCTAGAGAATGTTTCTTTGCTTAGCATAACCTGAAGGAACATGAAGCTAGGTTATAGAAGATCCTTGAAGATGATTTTTTTTTCTTTCTAAAATACCAAACCACGGAATTTCTGGAGCGCAGCTTCCTATTAACATGATTATAATTTTGTGATTATCATATTTCTGCTATTGTTTTGAAGAACTCCAGCAACATATTCTTTTACAGAAAGTATAATTGAACTTGTCTCTGTACCAGAGTTCAATTGCCACCCCTGAAGCTAGGGAAGATTTCTTTGTTCTGATTTTTTGACATTTGGAGATGAATATTTAAAACAAAAAAAGAGACAGTAAAAAGGCCTCACTTTCTTGAGCACTGTATATTATCTGTCTACAAAAGAAATAAGTTCATAGTTGCACTTGGATTGCCTTACTGTCTTCAATAATTCTACAGACTGACATTATCTCTGTTACTTTGGCTTTTACACTAATTATTTGACACACGGCTATATCATGTTGAAATATTTGATATCTGGTTATCATAAGAATTTTCTGTTGAAATTTTCAATGTATCTGGTTTTCACACTAATTCATTTGAATTCATAGGCGCTTGATTCTTGCTAGTGGAGTTGCGGGCATTGATGGTTTCCGCCAAAGATGGAGCTTGCACGGCCGAATTACGGATTCCAAGTAATGTTTATCATTCATAGTTGTGTTTTTGTGAAGTATGCCTTGATATCAAATATTTTAATCTCACTCATTGCAATTGATGAAAATCTTTTGTTGAGTTTTCAATTATTATATAAGTTAATATTCGATGTCTAGGGGTTAGGTTCATGAATATTATTGGAATCTCAGTTTCTTAGGATGTGCTTGACAAAAGTAACTGATTTACTTGTTAAAAGCTACAGCAATGCGTGTGTCAGCACCCGTTAATGTATTTGCAACATTTAAAATGTGATGTTTATATCATGTGGTTGACTGCAGGAAAAGGTTGGAATTTTTAAAGCGAGGTATAGATGGAAGAAAAGTATGAATCCTTTGGGGAATCAACTTCCAAAAGTTGGCACTTGAGGGGAAGGCTATACCTGCATCAAGAGCCGTACAATGTTATGTTCGGTTCCATATTAAAAACAGAAGCTCTGTTGCTTTTTAACTATCATTTTTATGATATACTAGTATATGTAATATCTAATATATATTCTTTATTCTTAAATAAAGAGCATCATATTCATCCAAGTGTTTTTGGACCAAAGTCATCTTGTGTTGAAAGGTGTAAGTGAATTACTTATTTTAAGGGGGTTAATTCTTCCATCTTTAGTAGTGAGCATCCTATAGAAATCTGGAAATGCCCCTCTTAATTTTGAAAGTGCGTCTCCGGGCAGGTCTATTTTACACCAAAACACATTTTAAGTGAGACATAGCTCCATTTATTTAAAAACTAGTCTAGAAGTGTATTTTCTAACAAACTCTTACAATGGTTTTGTTTATTTCACAATTCTGAGACACCAAAACATGTTCTAAATGAGAGATTCAATTTTTCTTCAAAACTCTCTGGGAGTGCATCTTCGGACAAACCATACAATGATTTTGTTAATTTAACATCTCAGTGCCATGTTGCATGTATTTCACAACTTAATGAATATTTTAGAAGTGTATTCTTTGAATTGTCAAGCGAGAAATTTAATAAAACATCATCTTACATGTTTGTTTCGATGATTATACCACCAATTTCTTCTTCAAACCACCAAAATTTCCATACACACTCAATCAACATTTCTACTTCAAAATAACATTTCTTTGTTTGTTCACATCAAACAGAGAAAAAAAAAACAAGAATTTAAGGTAATGTATAAGTATTTTGTTCCTCATTTCTTCAATTAACCTGATTTTCTATCTGAAAAAACAAACGTTGCGTCCGAAAAAACATTTGCGGATTGTTGTTGAATGTCATACTAAACTATATTTTCGGATTAGTTCATAGTTAAAGTTGATAAGTTTTTAAATTATTTTATGTTATGATTGACTTAAGATATGGGGCACCCTGATGTTGTCCCCAAAGTTATTGTGTCTATAATTGCCAAAACGATTGATGTTAAGGTAGATGTTAGTAAACAATTTACAAATAAACAAGAGTTTGATGTTTGTGATCATATGATCCAATGCATTCGCACAAAGGCTGTCAAATAGAGTTCATCGTTGTAATTAGAAAGTCGTATAATGGTTCTGATAAAAGACATACATTTGTGACATTGAGCTTTGAAAGAAGTGACAAATACGCAAAACAAAAATTAACATCCTTAATCAATTTTCAGTTAAACAAAATTAATATTCTTAATCAATTTTCAGTTAAAACAAAAGTTTTAGTAAAAAATGTGAACACCTCTGCTATTTTTCCTGATTACGCAGTGCCATGGAGTATGGAACTTTCCACAATGGACTTTTTGACAACTAATGTCTAAATGTGTTAGTGGGTAACAGATCGAGTCAAATATGTGAACACCTATGATATTTCTCCTAGGATAAACCCTTGGTATATATCATTTTCGAAGGCCTAAAAGGTGTTTGATATTCCACAATTAGTGTGCAAAGGCATTAGTCATGCTTGCATAATACCTTAATGCCACAAATTCCATTCTTCTTATAGTTTAAGACTTAAATGCATAAAACCTTATCCTTTGATTGCAAATAATAATATAGGTTATCATGGTAATGGATAAATTAGGTTTTCAAGAGATGTTTAGAATCAAGTGCAAAAGAAATGCTATACCCGACGACTCTACCCATAATGTGGTGCCTTTGCAGCCACAACTGGCCATGAGCATACAAAAGCCTGTCATCATCGTAATTATTATCTCTTGGTTGAAGCTTTTAAGCAAAATTAAGTATTGTCATGGAAGTGTGCAATTTCTACTTGTTGGTGGTTGTTGAATTGTCACTGGGATTGTGACTGATTAGAAAGTGAGAGGGGGATCTCATATCTAGAGGGTTTCTAGGTAAAAGTTGCACAAGGTAGAGATTAGGCGAGAAGTTGTAAACGGGGGAGTTTAGCTTTGAACTAATACTATCATAGTGGATTTCCTTCATATCTTGGTACCCCCAGATGTAGGTGAGTTGCACCGAACTGGGTTAACAATTCTGGTGTTAATTTTACTTTTCTGTAATTTAAATTTCTGCATCTTTACTTGTGTGGTCAAGCTGTTTTGATCCCAGTGTTGTGACATCTGTCTCGATATCTGGTATCTGCGTGCCAAAATTTCAGGGTTGTTTCCATTGTGCCATAAAAAATTTCAAATAAGTTTTTGCCAAAAGTTTTAACGTGTGATCTATTCACCCCCTCTAAATCGAAGCCTATCGGCTAACATGGACTGCCCTTGTTTGTAATGGGGGACCAAGATATATCTGGTCTCATTTACTTTACTGCACTTTTATTTTTTTATGCACTATCATTCATAAGTTCATCATTGTTCTTTCGTAATAAAAGAAACATAACATCTGCACTATCTTAAAACCTAATTAACCCCCATCTCTTAGTTTGCACATCATCTGAATTATTTTTTGAATTAAATGCACATCATACGGAAGCAGTTGGACTAGGTCAAAGGGTCACGCGTCTGAGGTCAAAGGATACACCTTTTTTCATAGCACATGTGCCTCTTACGGAAGTAGTTGGACCAGGTCAAAGGGACACGCGTCTGACCCTCTACCTGGAAGTCTCCCATTGGTCGACCAGATAATTCGGCCACATGGGAGACCTTGGCCCCGCGCTGGGGGTTACTTCTATAAATACCCTATCACTTGAGAGGGTCAGGTTTGATCACTATTCAATACTCTAAATCATACCTATACGCTTTGTGCTTGCTTTATCTCTAGCCCAAACTTACTTTGGCATCGGAGTACCTTGCAGGTACACCCCCTCTTCTCCTACATCATCATCATCTATGCCCTACACGAAAGGACACGACGACCCAGTTTGATCATTCCAGATCAGTGGCGCCGTCTATGGGAAACATTGCTTCCCCGTCTTTTTGAATCAAGATACCTCATCTTTTCACCTAAAAGACCAAAGCTTGCTCTCCAAATTTCACTCGATCACCATGGCCTCCAACAGAAACGATGATGCCCATCAAGAACCTGTTGTCACCATTACCATGGATAACGTCGACCACCATAACCTTGTAGCTGCGGTCCATGAGACCGATTACAGAGACGGAAGGACTGCGTCTCCCCATTCTGATGATGTGAAGCCACGCGCATAGGCTTCCGGTCACGTCTTTGAGCCTATACCTCTCCCTCCAAACGCTGACCCCGACACTGCTGCCCTCATTGCCTCTCTCAACAAGTCCAACCTCCTGATCTTCCAATAGGGGGAGAAGATCAACATGCTCGAGCACGTCCTACATGAGCGACTTCCTTCGCAGAAGCCTAGCAGTCCATCTCCACGCCTGCAATCCCTCCTCAGAAATGTCGGCGAGACAGATCCAGGAGTATTTCTCCTGTCAGGGGACGGTCAAGATTGGAAGAACCTGAGTCAGAAGTCGCCAGAAGATGACACCGTTCTCCTTCGCGGAGGTCCAAACGTTCCCCTGCCCCGAAGAGGTCCAGACCTTCAGAAAAACATCACGAGCATCGTCGGTCGCACAAACATTCTCCTCGACGTAGCAGAAGCCGCATGCGATACCAATCCCCCTGCCGTTCTTCGAGCGCGAGTAGTGATGACGATGTCCATGGACCCCTATCTCAGGAGATCATGGACACTCGTATTCCTCGCGGGTTGGAGAAGCCTCCTCCTCTGGCAACTTATGAAGGGACCACCGACCCAGGCGAGCATATAGAAAATATCGAAGCCATGCTCCACTACCACAACGTGAGTAGAGCCATTAAGTGCAGGTTATTCCACACCGCTCTCAGGAAGGGGGCCATGGCCTGGTATAAGCGGCTTCCTCGAGGTCCAGTCACGTCTTGGAGGGATCTGAAGAACCAATTCGCCCGACACTTTACTGCCTCCCGACGCCATCCCAAGTCGAAGGCCACTCTCGAAGCCATTATACAGGGCAAGGATGAGCCCCTGCGCGCATACATTGAGCGTTTCAACAAGGAGGCTATGGAGGTCCGCACCACGGACCATATGAAGAAATATCTCCTCGAGAAGGGGTTGAGACCGAAGAGCGAATTCTGTAAGGCAGTAGGCATAGAGACCCCTCACACCTTGGCTGAACTATTCCGTAAGGCTTAAGCGTATATACAATACGAGGAGATAGAGGACACTTACAAGGCTCGGGACTCAAGGGATTAAGAGAGTTCTCGGGCAACAAAAAAAGACGAATCAGAGGCTCCCCGGTGCGATAAGGAGAGACGATGAGACGATCATTCTCGCGAGGGAAAGGGACCTGCTGGTTGCTTCACAGAATACACCCTGCTGACAGCTCCCTGCGAGCTCATTCTCTTCAAATGTATCAATGCGGAATTCAAGCAAGGGGGTGTCCGGTTCCCCAAACCAAGATCGTCGAAGGGCAACACAGACAAGAGTAAATACGATCGCTTCCATCGCAGCCACAACTAAGTGACCGAAGACTGCGTGCACCTGAAGGACGTTATTGAAATCCTCATCAAGGAGGGTCACCTGAAGCAGTATACGAAAAAGGGTGAATCTTCTCGACGAGAGACTTCGGAGACCAAGAAGGAAACAGAGTCTTCACCGCCCAGTCCTCCCCCGTAGGTTGCCATGTCAATCACGCGGCCAGAAGACTTCGTCATCCCTGACTACCTCGAAGATCCTCCCCAGATATCCGCGCACAGAACCTGGGAGACTTTCCCCATGGCAATAGTTATTTCATGTGGCGGATACAACGAGCTCACAGTGGGGTCGGTCAAAAGAAAATTTGACTAGCTCATCGACTGCAGCCCCGATCGGTTATCCACACTCGAGAAAGTTTGGGGGCGTTCTCAACCCATCACATTCTACCGTGAGGAGCTGCCTGGGGGTTCCCTGAACTCACACATTCCTCTGCTCATCGTGGCAATACTGGAAAGCACTGATGTCCGACGAATCCTGGTCGACCAAGGCAGTTCGGTGGACATCATGTACACCAATTTGTTCTGCGCCTTAAAGCTAGACCAGAAGAATCTGTCGCCATAAGTAGGATCCGAACTGCAAGGATTCAACGGAGCTACTGCCAGACCTTGGGGGTACTGGAGCTTCAAGTCACGTTAGGGAGGAGGAGGCATCAAAATCGATCTAAACTCAATTTTGGTAATTGACTGTCCATTGCTGTACCAATGTATCCTGGGAAGACCAACCCTCGCGGAGCTGATTGCTGTTCCCTCAACTGTTTATCTCAAGATGAAGTATTATACGGAGAAGGGCCACGTCGCGACTTTGCACGGGGATATTAGAAGCTGCGAGGAGATGTTTTGAAGCAGATACCCGAGGATAAAGTTTAATCGATGCAGCACCCAAGGCCGCCAAGCGGGCAAGGGAGGAAAATCATCCTGGCGAGGAAAGTCAGCCTGACAAGAAGCTAGCTCTCCCAATGAACACAATCGACCTTGACAGCCGGATGTATGAAGAAGGCGAGGAAGAAGGGGACTAAGGCACTTCGGCAGCATCAGACAGCTCCCCTGCGTCAACCATCATGTGTCCGATACTTGATGGGAAATTCGAGGTCATCACCTTCGGAGATAACCCGAACAGAAGGGTAAAGATAGGCGCAGGACTGCCCAATGAGGTAAAGCAGCAGTTGAGGACATGCCTGGAGGACAATGCGGATTTATTTGCTTGGAGCTCCGCAAACATTTCCGGCCTTGACCCTGAGACTGCATGCCATCAACTGACCATCGACCCAGCTGCCTGAGCCGTCGCGTAGCGCATGCGCAAGCAATCTGATGAAAAGGCATAGGCTGCCAAAAAACTTGTATAAGACCTCTTAGAGGCAAAATTTATCTCGGAGGCCAGATATACAACCTGGCTGTCCAATATTGTACTTGTCAAGAAACATAATGGAAAATGGCGCATGTGCGTTGATTATACTGATCTCAACCGGGCTTGCCCGAAGGATGCTTATCCTCTGCCCAGCATAGATAAGCTCGTAGACAATTCAGCAAGTTTCAAACTCTTGTCTTTCATGGACGCCTATTCGGGATACAACTAAATTCCCATGGCCGAAAAGGACAAGAAATATACCGCGTTCATGACCTTGTCGGGGAACTATTACTACAACGTAATTCCCTTCGGTCTGAAAAACGTTGGAGCCACGTACCAGCGTATGATGAACAAGGTCTTCCGATCAGAAATCAGGGACATGCTCGAAGTATACATGGATGACATGATCGTGAGGTCCCAAGAGGAATCCAATCACACAGTCCACTTGCAAAAGGTCTTTGACCAAGCGAGAAAATGCAAAATGCGTTTTAACCCAGAAAAAGGTCGGTGGTCCCATCATAAGTTGCCAGAGGAGGAGGCTTCTCCAACCCGCGAGGTATACGAGTGTCCATGATCTCTTGAGATAGGGGTCCATGGACATCATCATCACTACTCGCGCTCGAAGAACGGCAGGGGGGGTAGTTTCGCCCTCGGCTTCTGCTAGGTCGAGGAGAATGTCTGCGCGATCGACGGTGCTCGTGATGTTTTTCTGAAGGCCTGGACGTCATCGGGGCAGGGGAACGTCTGGACCTCCACGGAGGAGAACGATGTCATCTTCTGGAGACTTTTGACTCAGGTTCTTCCAATCTTGACCGTCCCCTGACAAGAGAAATACTCCTGGATCTGTCTCGCTGACGTTTCTGAGGAGGAGATTGCAGGCGTGGAGATGGACTGCTAGGCTTCTGCGAAGGAAGTTGCTCATGGAGGACATGCTCGAGCATGTTGATCTTCTCCCCCTGTTGAGAGAGGCAATGAGGGCAGCAATGTCGGGGTCAACGTTTTGAGGGACAAGTATAGGCTCAAAGACGTGACTGGCAGCTTACGCGCGTGGCTTCACATCATCAGAATGGGGAGACGCAGTCCTTCCGTCTCTGTGATCGGTCTCATGGACCGCAACTACAAGGTTATGGTGGTCGACGTTATCCGTGGTAACGGCGACAACAGGTTCTTGACGGGCATCATCGTTTTAGTTGGAGGCCATGGTGATCTAGCGAAATTTGGAGAGCAAGCTTTGGTCTTTTGGGTGAAAAGATTAGGTATCTTGATTCAAAAAGACGGGGAAGCAATGCTTCCCACAGACGGCGCCAGTGATCTGGGATGATCAGACTGGATCGTTGTGGCCTTCCGTGTAGGGCATAAATAATGATGTAGGAGAAGAGGGGGTGTACCTTCAAGGTACTCCGATGCCAAAGTAAGTTTGGGCTAGAGAAAATGCAAGCACAAAGCGTATAGGTATGATTTAGAGTATTGAATAGTGATCAAACCTGACCCTCTCAAATGAGAGGGTATTTATAGAAGTAACCCCAGCGCAGGGCCAAGGTCTCCCATGTGGCCGAATTATCTGGTCGACCAATGGGAGACTTCCAGGCGGAGGGTCAGACGCGTGACCCTTTGACCTGGTCCAACTGCTTCCGTAAGATGCACATACGGAAGCCGAATAAAATGCACATCATATGAGTTATTTTTTTCATACTATATATGCACATGTGCTATGAAAAAAGGTGTATCCGAAATATCAAAAGTTAAATCTTGATTTTCATCCCAATCAGTAACACGTTTTCTTTGTAGAACAATTAACCATATATTGCTAGAAAGATCAATGACATAAAAAACTTATTTTTCTTGGGATGTTATGATGAATGGTTCATTAAATAAAGGTACTTTACATATAACATAATTAATATCCCAAATCTCCCCAATGACCCTAAAGTATGGTCAAGATGCCATTACATGATTTTGATCTTTAGAACTAGAGAAGTACAGGGATTCAGACTCCATAACCACATTATTTTGCATGGTACTATAATCTTCCTTTAATTTTGTATAAAATGAAAATTTACTAATATCATATACACTCCAAGTTATTACTTAAAAATAGGCATTTATGACACCCATTTAATTGTCGCAGATGCACTCCTATCTTTAGAAACCCTTTCATTAAACCAATTTAAGAGACTTTTGTTATGCTCTATAAACATCCATTTTTCACTTATTCGGGGAATTTTTCCTTGATAAGTATTTTGTGAGTGGATAGTTAAGGTTGAACTTCATCAAAGTTATTCAATATACACAAATATGCTTGAAGAACTACATCTTTGTAATACCCCAAAATTTGCTCTCTCTTTTGTCATCATAGCATAGCATTATCATATATCATATCATATCCATCTCATTAGCCTTGCATTGCATCTTTAACATAGAAAAATGAAGCATATCATCCCTCTTACCATCAAGGCATGTGATCAGGGGAAAGATGGACAATCAAGGAATCATTCAAGGCACAAAAGGTCAAACAAGTTGCCTCAAGGCAAGCCAAGAGGTCTTTCATGTCTCATACTATCTCAATTGATCATCCAAAACCTCAAGAAAGTGAGATTCAATAGGAGATTGAAGCATTACATCCTTCACTATGCAAGAGGTCCAAAAAACTGAAGGAAAACCCTCAAAAGAGATAGTTCATTGGTTCAAAATCACCCTCAAGTGGCATATCTCATCATTCTTTAAGAGGATACACAACATACTCTGAGGAATTTGAAATTGATGACTGCACATTTTCCCCTTAGTAGGTGGGTATCGAAACTAGGGTTTCCAATTAAATCAGGTTATCTCTGATTTTTTGGACAAAACTTGATGTCATGGTATTCTACATGTCCTTAAGTGTATGTGTGTGGAAAATTGCCTCTCAATTGGTTTTAGAAGTGGTTCAATTGGAAGAAAGATAAAAAATCAGGAAAATTGGGGCTAAGTCAAATAATCAGAGGAAAAAGTCAACTCTTGACTTTTTGAGGCCAAATTCATGAAATTCATGTTATATGTGACCAATGTACAAAATTTGATTAAGAAACTCCAAAAGGATCATGAAAAATCAAGATTTGAAAAGTTGTCATTTTTGGAAGAAGTAGGGTTTCTAAATAAGGAAAGTTTTGGCCATTTTGCATCAAACTTTGAACCAAGGCCATTCAAAATTGAGACATCAAATAAAAATTCCACTCGGCCACAACAAAAGATCTCATCTTAAGCTTCAAATCCATGTGTAGAACACCTCCATTGGATCAAAATTGAGAGAGTTATGGATGATCAAAGTTGAGAAAAACTTGGGCAAAATGCAAGTCAGCTTGGGCAAATCTTAAGTCATGCGCAGTCATTTTCACAAACATGTGGTGGGCCAAATGTTTTGATCAATTACTCATGGTTAGAGGCTTCAAATTAAAAATCTTTCAACATGAAAGTTGTTCCTCTATGTGGGATCTTCAAAATTGATGTTCATGATTTTTCATTTGATCAAAGGATAAGAAGTTATGATGGCTCAAAGTAGGGTCAATGCAATTGAAAATTTGACTAAGTCATAACCTATTCATGCCACACACGCGCGCATTATGCAACATTTCAAACCATTTTTGAGTTCCTATGTTTGAAGCAAATTTCCAATATGTTACAAGCCTCATTTTCATTTCTTTTCAACATCAAAGTTGTTGTATCATGTACACACTTTGTGATGATACCAGAATCATCCATTTCCATGGCCTGAAGAGAGAGATATTCATGCTTAAATGTCACCATTTCCAACTGATTTCATCATATGCTTCACATCAGAATTTGCATTTCTTGGTTCACACACACCACAAACACTTCATCACATCAGCTTTCCTCTTTCAGCCAAACACACACACAGCTTTACATACACACAGGCTCGAGTGTAGCATATAAGTGGAAGGAAGAAACTTGCCAAAGAAGTTGTTGCAGCAAACCACACTAGAGCTTATCCTAAACCCCCTGCACCATACCAAAACTCCTCAAAATCGTCCCCTAACTAACTTGACTCAGTTAGTTAGGATGGACTCACCTAAACCATCTCAACTCAATTAACCAACTCATGTTAACCATAGTTAAGCTCTCATATAAAAGCAAACTTCACTCACAAACCTCGGGGTGGTGCTCATTTTGTTCAGTTTCTCTCCAAAACTTCTCTTCTTTCTCTCTCAATCTCTCAACATTGCAACTGGTTTTTGAAGCCTGATTTCAACTTCTCTCTATTGAATCATAAGCAACTACTTCATCTAAGCCTTTATTTGGCCAAGGGTGAATCAAAGAGCAGCTTGGAATCTCTGGTTTTCTGAAGAACATATCAAAGTCACAAATCTTCAGGTACGGATTTCAGCCATTATAGACATGCTTTGAAGGTGTTATCAGGTTCTTGAAGTTACTTATAAGCTCAAGAACCTGTCTGGCTAGTTGATAGGCCTTTAGAGGCATAGTTGAGAAATTAGGGCAAAATTTCTTCTGTTCGATTCTCTTATTTCATGAACCTTCTGCGCATTTCATCACTAGATTCATGCTCCTCATCACTTCAGCTTTCCAATGATGTATATTTTGATTATTTGTGCTTGCCTGTAAATCATCGTCACCGGAGGTTGGCCGGAGAAGATGACCGGAGGTCTTCTCCGGCCGGTGGTCTGAATTGCTAGGGTTTTGCTCCAATTTTAAAACGTGACCATTGGATGTTCATGATCTGATGGCCACAACATTGCCCGCACATTAAAATAAACGTGCATCTCACGTGTTCAATTTCTGATTTCATTTAAACAATTTGTGGTGCAGTACATGTTAGTGAGCGTGTTCCTTCACGCGTGTGTATTGGATATGGTTACTTTGACTGGTTTGTTGACTGGACTTGATCCAGTGGTGTTCAATGTTTTGACATTATTTTGACTGAGAGTGCACAATTGTTGATGTGGACCGCGCGTAAATGGACCTGGGATCATTGCTATTTACACCTCACGTTTTTAAAGCCCAAACAATTCGAACTGGTTGTTTACTCTGCATACACCCCTTTCTTATTTCAATTTCTTTTTATTTTCTTCATTTCATACACGTTTCATGTTTAATTGTTAAAATTACAAAACAACATCAGAAAATTATGGAAAAATTCATGAGTATTATCAAGACATTTAGGAAAGTTTTGATATTATTATTTCATGATTTTATTACATTTTTACCATTGTTTCATATTTTTCTTTGAATTTCCATTTGTAGGCATTCCAAATATAATGCATGAATTTGTAGAATTTTGATCTTGCTCATTACAAACTGTTTTGACCTGATTCTTTTTGCATTGATTCACTAATACATTTAAGAATATTAGGTGATTTTTGTTTGATTTTTTAGGTCACTTTATGACATTTTTTGATGCTTGTCTTTGCACCATTTTGCATGATGTTTCAACTTGACCTAATGCATTGTTTGAAGTCATTTTGCTTTGAATTTTGACATGCTATCTTGATGTATGATTTAATTCTGACTTAGACAATCAAATACCATGCTTGTATAATTTTCATAAGTCCATTTGATTTTTGTTTGATGCATTACATTTAAAGCATAATCCATGTCATATCATTCTAACTTTAGTGCATGTTTGCATGAATTCTTTTGTGCATATTTGTATGAGCATTTGCATATTTTATGAGCCATTCATGTGATATTATAGGTCCTTGGTACACATTATAGGTCATATTTACATGTTCATTTCAACTTGAACTTTGTGCATCCTTAACATGTATTGTTTGCACTTTCCTTTTGAACTTTCACCTCACATCTTCTTCTATTACTTCTTGAATGTCTTGAATGTTGATTCATGAACACTTTTGAGATGTTTATAAACCATTTTTTATTTAGTTTTAATTCTGATTTTTGGATTTACGTGTTCCATTTATGCATGTTCCTTTCATTTCTTTGTATATTTCATTTATCCTTTCTTATGATAACATGTTTAAATGCTATGGATGATGATTGTTGCTTATTCATTTGAACTTGTATGATGATATTCACTTGTTGTCAATATGATTCACATTCTGGTTGTGATATTAAGACTTGATTCTTCATCTTATTCTTTTGAACTTTATTGTGCATTAAGTGTTTTCTACTTCTTATACATGTTTTCATGTTTACTAACCATGTAGGGGCTTTGGTAAGTTGAAATTGAGTGTGGATAAGGAATCCACATTCAAATTTCTTTCCTTTCATATTTTACAATTCAATCTTGTGTTTTGTTAAGTACTTATGTGCTTTCTTTGATTAACTCATTATTTTCCCTTTTGAGTTACGATTCATATTCTACTTTAGAAGTGAATTGTTTAACTCATTCCTTCTTTAGACTTTAGGTTTTGCAACCTCACAAACCATTAGGATCACTCCCTTGACTAATCAATTAGGATTGAGTCTTAGTTCACATAGATTTTTACCTTTCTCACCCATTTGAGTCTTTCATCTCCTCATCTCAAAGAAAATTCAAAATATCTAATAAAGGTAGACACTTATTGCATTTAGGCCTTTCATATAAAGAAAAGATTATAAGGGGTCTTCTCTTATAATCTTAGAATGTGTAGCATATGGCCCATCTTGGGTCAATGTGTTAAACATTTGATCTTGTATGAGGGACTTAAATGCAATACTTGTTGAAGATACAAATAAAAAAAAACACTTCTTCATTTCATAATCAACAAAAACACTTAATAAATACAAGTATGCTAGTGTATTTGAACCTTAATAATTGGAACTAAGTGCGAGGGTCTTCTTCACATTTAGTGTACTTTCTTTCTCATTCCATCTTGGGATGTGAGAATGTATACACTCCAATGACTAAGATTTAGATACACTATCATATGCAAACAAATAACAAAATTTCTTTAAGACAAAAAACAAACAAACAATTCTTTTCTCATCTATTTCATTCCAGTCTTAAGGACTCGTCACGTCCGTTCTACCGCAAACAGGTAACGCCTAAGTCTCCATACAGCGAGCCGCAACACCTAAACTGCTGGGACGCGCATTGTGATGTTTCCACTAAAAAATACAAACAAAACAACAACCGTTGAGCCGAACTACGGCTGCTCTAATTCTTATTTCTGTCTAGATTGAAGATACGTAGGCACGAGATGCGATATCTCGACGAGCAACTTTCCCAATAGTTCAGTCGAACTACGTTGACTCTGATTCTCATTCCTGTTGAGATACGTAGACTTAGGGCATCGAATATGTCCCAATCGAGTCATTTCTTTCTTTCCTTTCAGTCGTTTTTGTACAGTCTCCTTTGCAGTAATTCTTTTCAGTTCTTCGCACCCTGTGATCGAGACAAGCGAGCGTGGATCCCATCGGGTACGATGGACGCGTAGGGGTGCTAATACCTTCCCTGCGCGTAACCGACTCCCGAACCCAGTTCTCTTGGTCGCAAGACCATACTTTATCCTTTGCTTCGGGTTTATGCGGTGTTTCCTTTCCCTCTCTTGGGATAAATACACATTGCTGGCAACTCTGTTTCGGTGCCACTTTCGCGTTTGTACTTGGATGAAAATCCCGGGAGCGACAGCTGGCGACTCTGCTGGGGACAGGTTGACCTATTGCTGGTCCATCCTAAGCGAGTCAATCCTAGCGCTTGTTTGTTTTTCTTTCATTGGGTGTTTACTGTTATCTTGTATTTGCTGTTTACTGTATTTTATTACTTGTACCATATTTACAGCATGTTAGCATTTACATTTCATATATTATACTGTGTTGCACTGTTCTGTCTGTTTGGAGGGATGGGATTTCTGAGAGATGAGCCCATTACCAAGGCTTGAGTGCACACTTAGATTTAGAGTGGAGAGTAGTGGGACCTACATACCATCTGTGTACGTTGGGTAATCACGAAATTCACAGCTAGACAAGGCTATCTTGGGACCCATCATGGCGTGCGCATCTTGCGTATTCCAGGATGTTGATCTAGAGAGCTATTGACTCTAGTGACCGATCATGAGAACCTTAGTGGAAACATCTCTCTTTAGTGGTGACAGTGGCAGACCACATTCTGTGGCAAACCCATTCGCACCCGAGGGCCCACTTTGGAACTTGCATAGGATGGCCTTTATTTTCTAAGGTGAGTCAGTGGATGACTTCTTTGATTGGCATAGCATTGTATCCTACGGTCTAAATATGCTATCGCTTCTCAAACCTCCGAAGCTGACAAGCCTTGTTTTCTAGGAACCACATGTGAGTATGGGTGGGATGTTTACAGGTTTGCAGGTAACCCAGCCTCCTACATACCTTACTTGTGATTTTATGATTGTTACAGACAGTGTATCCTATGACAGTGGTTTGAGTATCCATCTCAAATATATTGCCAGATTCAGTATAGAGACACAGTGCACACAGTTCAACACAGACACAGACACCTGAATACTTGATCACATGCCTTTTGCATTTGCATACTCATATCATAATAGGTTATGTTTGTCATTTTCAGGTACCTACCATATTGTCTGATTCCAATCATGAGTTTCCAAGAAGTTGAGGTTAAAAGGAAGAATAATGTGTCATATAAATTCCCTGATCCTAAGCTGGATTCATTGAACAAGATGATAGACATGGCTGGTTCTGGTGTTCTCAGCACTTTTCAGAAGGAATATGGAGAGCTGATTAAAATGGTATGTGCATTCACAAAGTATGAGAAGGATGGGTTGCACACTTTCTTACAGTTCTATGAACCATCAATGAGATATTTCCTGTTCCCTGATTACATTTTGATGCCCACTTTGGAGGAATTCTCATTTATTTTGGGAATTCCAGTCACGTCTTCTATACCGTATTTTTCTGAAGATGCTCTTACCCCCAAAGTAATTGCTGTTGTTCTACATCTGGGCATGTCTGTTGTGAAAAGTGGCCTGAGTAAACTTAAAGAAGACGAAGGATTTCATTTAGAGTTTCTTTTCCAACAAGCTCAGGAAGCTGCCAAGGCTAAAAACTGGACTACTTACAATGCTGTGTTAGCTCTTTGTATCTATGGTTTGGTGCTTTTCCCCGGTCAACCTGACTTTGTTGATATGCAGGCGATGAAAGTGTTCGTTTCGAAGAATCCGATTCCTACCCTGCTAGGGTATTTTTATTACTCAGTACACTACAAAAATGAGAAGGGAAGAGGAAGTCTGGTTAGTTGCTGTACCCAATTGTTGTGTCATTGGCTCTTCAAACATTTACCTCGAACTGGTGCTTTTGTAGAAACTACTGAGACAATGAAATGGTCCAAGCGATTGATAGGTTTGACTGCCAATAACATCATTTGGTTTGATCCCAAATTACTGACAATAGAGCTTACTGTTAAATGTGGAAGTTTTCCGAATGTGCCTCTACTTGGAAGAAGAGGTGGGATTAATTACAACCCGGTGTTGGCTGTTAGACAATTTGGTTATGCTTCGAGAAATCCTCCTGCTGATGAAGAGATTAGTGCTTCTCTGTTTTTCGTGGGAACCAAGAATGAAAGAGTGCCAGAAGTAATAAATGCCTGGAAATTTAGGCAAAGAGAGGGAAAGTTAATTTTTGGCAAAGGAGACTGTAGATCATACCCTGACTACGATGTTGGGATTGAGATGAAGGTCAAAGAGCTGTTGCTACCCTTTTCAAGAGAGATTCTCTTATGTCCAAATCAACACTCCATGGTACCGGCTGAAGAGTGCGAGAAATGGAAGAAAATGGTTAGAGAGTTACAGATAGAGAACTCTGGAATGAGCAGATGTCTTCAGAAAGCTTTGGCTGACAACAAAGATTTGGAGAAGAGAGCATTGAAAGCGGAGAAAATCTTGGCAGACAAAGAAGAAGATTTTGATGATAGAGCTCGGTACTTCCGAAAACTTACTTTGGGAGCAGATGATACTAGTCAGGCTCACAAGACTATAAAGCAGGCGTTAGCCCGAAGCAGGGATTCATTAGCTAAACTTCGTCAAGCTTGGAATGAGGTCAGAATTGAAAACTCTGAATTGCTCACCCAGTTAAAAGATAAAGATGAAGAGCTGAAGAAAGCACATGTAGCAAGAAGAAGGTATCGAGAGGACCTTGGCAAAAGTCAAGAACAGGTAAGGAATGCTGAAGATAAGATGAAAATTGCCAACAAAGAGCTTGAAGATGTCACGGCAGATCTGAAGCTGGTTAAAATTCAAGCTGGAATTAAGAGGCGCAAAGGAGCCGATGAAGATGAAGCCTTGCTGATGCACATGGGTTCATTAGCTGATGCATTGGAAAAAGGGACGTCGTAATCAAAGAGCTGATTAAGAAGCCACATCATCAGCGTACCCGCATCCTGTTCGAAGAGATTAAGTATTCCAGCCAGAAGCTGAAAGACGTAGAGCTATCAGATTAATGATTTTTGTCATTTCTTTGTAATTTGCAATGGTTACCATCAGAATTGTTGATGGATCCATTTGACTGCTTGTTTCTTATTCTGTTGCTGAAACTATGACAAATGTGCTTGAAAACTTTTGGGAATTCGTATGAAATGAGCTATTTCTGTTCACAATTTCTGGTTTTCAGATATATGTGACGTGATAAGATATCTGCACACTGGCACACTACAAAATCACTATTTCTGGTCATCAGATATTTGTGATTGGCGTATATGAATATCTTTTCAAGGCAAAACTCAATAATCATGATTTCTGGTCGTCAGGAATTCGTGGTTACGATTGGAATCAGGATATAAAAAGTATCTTGAAATGACAAACATAACTGTGCATTTGCATTTGCATAGCATATCATTTTTGCATTACAGGTTTTCTTTTTGCAGGCGCCTGCTAACCTTTATTTGGTTTTCAGGCACGATAGCTGATACCCCAGTCCACCGATACTCTACCCGACGCAATCAAGCCAGAGTCATGGAATAAGTTCAGACTGAATTAGCTGATTTGAGGGGGAGAATGGAGCAGTTCATGAACCTTATGCAGGGGATTGCTCAAGTTCAGCAGGAGCTGAGGGCTGGTCAGGAAACCATGAGGGTTGGTCAAGATGCCACGAGAGCCACTATTCAGAGGTTGGAGACTGAAATCCCAAATCACAATGTGCGCACTCCCCCTGTCGGCAGCATCCCCACTGGTGGGGTACATTTGGGATTTGATAATGATGGTTTAGAGGATGGTCAAGATGACCAGTTTACCGCATTCAACCACGACATGGGTTTCAACAATGAAGGCCGGAAGTACGAAGGGTTAGATGAAAGACTCAAGGCTATTGAGAGCCAAAATCCTCTGGGAATTGACGTAGAGGACATGGGTCTCATGCAAGGTGTGAGAATCCCTCCGAAGTTCAAGCTCCCTACATTAGATAAGTACAATGGCAGTACCTGTCCCAAAACACATTTGCAAGCTTACAATCGCAAGATTGCCGCTTATACTGAAGACCAAAAGCTCTGGATGTATTTTTTCCAGGACAGCCTGTCAGGCGCCTCCCTGGAATGGTACATTAAGCTGGACAGGGTTTATATAAAGAGCTGGAAAGATTTGTGCGCTGCGTTTCTGAAGCAGTATCAATATAATTTGGAAATGGCACCCAATCGTACTCAGCTGCAGAGCATGACTCAGGATCATAAGGAGGACTTTAAGCAGTACGCACAGAGATGGAGAGAATTGGCTGCTCGAGTTCAACCACCTTTGGCTGATCGTGAGATGGCTGATATGTTCATGAGCACACTCCAAGGGCCGTATTTGGATAGATTGGCTGCGTGTCCTTCAACAGGGTTCGCCGACATTGTTATTGCTGGGGAACGAATAAAGAGTCTGCTGAAGTTGGGTAAGATTCAAGATGTCAGTGGGACTGGTGCTTCGAGTTCGAGGAAACCCTTTGCTAATGGACCAAGGAAAAGAGAAGGGGAGTCCAGTGCTGTGCATAGAGGAAAGGGCAGAGGCAGGACTCAATCCTATCATTAGGTGGATGCTGTAACCATTCCGGTTCCAGCAGGACAGCAAGCTCCAGATCAGCAAGCTAGACCCCGATTCCAGACTAATAGACAAAGGGACCGTAAGTTTGATCCCTTGCCTATGACATATGCTGCTTTGTTACCACAATTGCTCAAAGAGAAGTTGGTTGAACTTCGGACTATGAGGCCGTCTACTGGAAAATTGCCTCAAAATTATGATGCTAATGTTCGATGTGAATTTCATTCTGGTGCGCCAGGTCACTCGATAGAAAAGTGCTGGGCTTTTCAACATAAGGTTCAGGATCTGATTGACGCAAAATCTATTAATTTATCTAAGCCGCCGAATGTTCGTGATAATCCAATGCCTCATCATGGAGGTGCAGGCATGAATGCTATTTCTGATGGCGAGAAATTAAATTTGATTACCGATGTTAATTTGGTAAAGACTCCGCTGTTGATTGTAAAAGAGCGTTTGTTAAAAGGAAAGTTATTTCCTGGATGTGGCTCTGATTGTGAGGATTGTTCAAGACAGATTAATGGCTACAGTAAGTTGAAAGTTGGACTGCAGGAGCTTATGGACGAAGGAAGCCTTCAGTTTGATAAGGTAGAGAAGGAAAAAGATGTTTCTACTGTTACCATTTATTATAATCCAGTTGAAATACAGGTGCCTGTTGAAGCTCCTGTTGCTATCATCATGCCCGAGAGGCCGAGACCAGTTACGATTATAGTTCCTGAATCTGCTTCTTATGTGTCTAATCGGGCAGTTCCATGGCAATATGGAACTAACACTCATCAAGAAGGAAGTCAACAGAAAGCAGAGGTTGCTGTTGGTACCAGTGTTGAGAATGTCAGTGGACCAAGTCATTTCACCAGAAGTGGTCGACTGTTTGCTCCCCAGACTCTAAGGAGTGATAAAGAAGCTGAAGCCGCTGCAAGAACAAAAGGAAAACAGGTTGTTGGTGACAAGGTGCCTGTTCCGGAAGAGGACCCTAAAGTCAATTTTGATAGTGATGTTGAGAAAT
The DNA here is from genome assembly GCA_022829125.1 of Lathyrus tuberosus. Classification (NCBI taxonomy): domain Eukaryota; kingdom Viridiplantae; phylum Streptophyta; class Magnoliopsida; order Fabales; family Fabaceae; genus Lathyrus; species Lathyrus tuberosus. The sequence goes on from JALAZF010000858.1 coordinate 1,100,780, forward strand.
TTATGAGGATGATCAAAAAGAGCGATTATAAGATCATTGATCAGCTCAATCAGACACCCTCTAAAATCTCAATATTATCCCTGTTAATGAGTTCAGATGCACACCGGGCTGCTTTGTTGAAGGTTTTAAATATGGCCTATGTTCCCCAAGAGATTACTGTGAATCACTTGGAGGGAGTAATTTCTAATGTCAATGTGAGCCACGGGTTGGGGTTTACGAATAGGGATTTGACTCCAGATGGACGTAATCACAACAAAATGTTGCACATCACACTTGAATGCAAAGGAGCTGTTGTGTCGCATGTGCTAGTTGACACTGGTTCTTCCTTGAATGTGTTACCCAAAAAGGCCCTGATGAAAATTGAAGTAGATGGATTGATTCTTAGACCCAACGATCTGATTGTGAGAGCTTTCAATGGATCCCAAAGATCGGTGTTTGGAGAGGTAGAATTACCAATACAGGTTGGTCCACAGATATTCAAGACAATCTTTCACGTTATGGACATTCAGCCTGCTTACAGCTGTTTGTTAGGCTGACTGTGGATTCACGCAGCAGGCGCAGTTACCTCCACACTACATTAGAAGCTCAAATACGTGTTCGAGGGTCAAGTGGTTACCGTTTGTGGTGAAGAAGATATATTTGTGAGTCATCTATCCACTTTCAAATATGTGGAAATGGATGGAGAGATTCATGAAACCCTGTGCCAGTCTTTTGAAGCCCTAAATATCAACAAATTCCCAGAACCTACTTCAACATCAGTGGTGTCAAATGTGCCAGTTGGGCCGAGTGCATCAATTGTGTCCTACAAGTAGGCCAGAGAAGTGGTTGAAAGCGGAAATGCCCAAGGTTGGGGTAAAGCTATCGACGTGTTCGTGAAGGAAGATAAGTTCGACATTGGATACCAACCGGGCCAGACGCCAGTTCCTCGATTCCGTAGGCCAATCAATTTCAACAGTGGAGGAATTATCAACCCTAATCAGTCCTGCTAAATAATAGAAGATGACGCTGAAAGCTCAGATTATCTGGACAGATGGGTGTATTCACTGCCTCCGGACGAGGCATTGCAAAACTGGTCTAGTGAAGAAGTCATTCATGTTGTACACCATTCAGAGTAATAATTCTTGTCTTTCATAATGCATAAAATCCCACGCTCTGCCCAAGGTGTGTGGATCCATTTGTAGGGTCACCATATTTTCTCATATAATGTTCAAACATCAATAAAAAGGACGTATTTGTTTACAAATTTGTGTTCCTTTATTCCTTCTTTATTTTTATTTTTGCACAAAGAAAATTAAAAAATGACAATGCACCTTCTTTTCTTTTGTTTTCAAGCAAAAATAATCTAAAATAAAGCATCAATCCAATCATGCAGACTTGATTTTGTGGATTCCTCTGAAAATGATTCTGTTATGCCTACGTATGATTTCGACAATCCGATCTATCAAGCTGAGGAGGAAAGTGATGAAGACTATGAACTCCCAGAAGAGTTGGCTAGATTGTTGAAACAGGAAGAAAAGACCATTCAGCCTCATCAGGAAGCTCTTGAGGTTATCAATATTGGTTCAGAAGAAAGCAAGAAAGAGATCAAGATCGGTGCAAGTCTGCGGGCTGATGTAAAGCAAGAGCTGATAGTCATGCTACGTGAATACGTTGACATCTTTGCTTGGTCATATCAAGATATGCCAGGTTTAAATACAGACATAGTTATGCATAGACTACCATTGAAAGAGGCCTGTCCACCGGCCAAGCAAAAGCTGCGCAGAACAAAACCAGAAATGGCTTTGAAGATCAAGGAAGAAGTACAGAAACAGTTGGATGCAGATTTTCTGGCAGTAACCAACTATCCTCCCTGGGTGGCCAACATAGTACCGGTGCCGAAGAAAGATGGCAAAGTCAGAATGTGTGTGGATTACAGAGATCTCAACAGGGCGAGCCCTAAAGATGACTTTCCACTCCCTCATATTGATGTGCTGGTTGACAATACTGCTCAGTTTTCAGTGTTCTCATTTATGGATGGATTCTCCGGGTACAATCAGATAAAGATGGCGCCTGAAGACATGGAGAAGACGAAATTCATTACCCCGTGGGGTACCTTCTGTTACAAAGTAATGCCATTTGGGTTGAAGAACGCAGGGGCAACTTATCAAAGAGCAATGGTGACGTTATTCCACGATCTAATTCATAAAGAGATCGAGTGCTATTTGGATGACATGATTGCTAAATCTAAGACAGAAGAGGAACATCTGATCAACTTAAAGAAGTTGTTTGAGAGGTTGAGGAAATTCAGGTTGAGACTGAATCCTAACAAGTGTACTTTCGGCGTGCGGTCCAGAAAATTGCTTGGTTTCATTGTCAGTGAAAAAGGAATAGAGGTTGATCCTGCTAAAGTGAAAGCTATATAAGATATGCCTGTACCGAGAACTGAGAAAGAAGTTAGCGGCTTTCGAGGGAGATTGAACTACATTTCAAGGTTCATATCTCACCTAACTGCCACCTGCGAACCGATATTCAAAATGCTAAGAAAAAATCAAACGGTCAGGTGGAATGATGATTGTCAAAACGTATTCGATAAAATAAAAAGATATTTGCAGGAACCTCCTATTCTGATACCTCCAGTTCTAGGGAGACCACTGATTATGTACTTGACCGTGCTCGAAGGATCCATGGGTTGTGTTCTCGGTCAACACGACGAGACAGGTAAGAAAGAACATGTTATCTACTACCTGAGCAAGAAGTTTACAGATTGTGAATCGCGTTATTCAATGCTTGAGAAGACATGCTGTGCACTCGCATGGGCCGCAAAGCGATTGAGACAATATATGCTCACATATACAACCCTGTTGATCTCAAAAATGGATCCGGTCAAGTATATTTTTGAGAAACCAGCACTTACAGGCAGAGTTGCAAGGTGGCAGATGGTACTGACAGAGTACAATATTCAATATACTTCGCAAAAAGCAATCAAAGGAAGTATACTATCAGATTATCTTGCACAACAGCCTCTTGATGATTACCAGCCCATGAAGTTTGATTTCCCTGATGAGGACATCATGTTTCTCAAAGCGAATGACTGCGAGGAACCACTTCTGGAGGAGGGGCCTGACCCTGAATCCAAATGGAGTTTGATGTTTGACGGGGCAGTTAATATGAATGGGTGCGGAGTTGGTGCAGTTCTCATTACGCCAGAAGGCGTTCACATGCCCGAGTAACTTTTGGGTGTACCAACAATGAAGCAGAATACGAAGCTTGCATACTAGGGATTGAGGAGGCTATTGATTTACGAATCAAGACCCTCGATATCTTTGGTGATTCAGCACTTGTAATCAATCAAGTAAAGGGAACGTGGCACACACATCAGCGGAATTTGATTCCGTATAGAGATTATACGAGCAGATTGCTGACATTCTTTACAACTGTCAAGTTATACCATGTTCCTAGAGATGAAAATAAGTTTGCAGACGCCTTGCCCACTATATCTTCGATGATCAAAGTGCATGGTTGGAACTTTGTACCCAGGATTGATGTATCTCGTCTTGATAGACCTGCTATTGTGTTTGATGTTGATGCAGTGTCTGACGACAAGCCTTGGTACCATGACATTAAATGCTTCTTGGAAAATCTAGAATACCCGCCTGGGGCATCTTCCAAAGACAAGAAGACATTAAGAAGGCTAGCCGGTAGTTTCTTCCTGAACAAAGATGGCGTGCTGTATAAAAGAAATTTTGACATGGTTCTGCTCAGATGCGTGGATAGACACGAAGCAGACCTGTTGATGATTGAAGTGCACGAAGGCTCTTTCGGTACCCATGCCGGAGGACATGCGATGGCTAAGAAATTGTTGAGATCGGGGTATTATTGGTTGACAATGGAGTCAGATTGCTACAAGTATGCCCGCAAGTGTCACAAATGCCAGATCTATGCAGACAAAATACACGTTCCTCCAAATCCGTTGAGTGTCATGTCCTCTCCGTGGCCCTTTGCAATGTGGGGCATTGATATGATCGGGAGAATTGAGCCTACTGCTTCAAACGACCATCGTTTCATCTTGGTCGCCATCGATTACTTCACTAAATGGGTTGAAGCAGCATCTTATGCCAATGTCACTAAGCAAGTGGTAGCTCGTTTCTTGAAACGAGATATCATTTGTCGCTATGGAGTGCCCGAGAGAATCATTACTAATAATGGTTCTAATTTGAATAATAAGATGATGGCTGAGCTATGCCGGGACTTCAAAATCGAACATCACAATTCTTCTCCGTACCGCCCAAAGATGAATGGCGCGGTCGAAGCGGCCAACAAAAATATCAAGAAGATTGTGCAGAAGATGGTTGTCACGTACAAAGATTGGCATGAGATGTTACCATTTGCTTTGCATGGGTATCGAACATCAGTCTGCACGTCCACTGGGGCAACACCATACTCACTTGTATACGGTATAGAGGCAGTTCTACCGGTCGAAGTTGAGATTCCCTCTCTCCGAGTATTGATGGACGTTAAGCTAGATGAAGCTGAATGGGTACGAGCCAGATTTGATCAGCTGAGCCTTATTGAGGAGAAGCGATTAGCGGCAGTATGTCATGGCCAGCAATATCAACGCAGAATGAAGAGGGCATTCGATCAAAAGGTTCGACCTCAAGTTTACAAGGTCGGAGATGTGGTAATCAAGAGAATACTTCCTCCGAGTACAGATCACAGGGGTAAATGGACTCCTAATTATGAAGGTCCATTCGTGGTTAAAAAGGTTTTCTCAGGTGGAGCCTTATTGCTGACAACCATGGATGGTGAAGACTTTTCATCCCCTGTTAATTCAGATGCAGTTAAAAAATACTTCGCATAAATAGACCCGCTGGCTAAAAAAAAAAAAAAATCCAGGCAAAAAAGGGCATCCTGGCGAACCAAAAACAGAATAAAGGTTCGGGCAAAAATTAAGGATATAATTGAAAAAATTGTACACCCGGTAAGTTGAAAACCCGAAAGGGCAACTTAGGCAAAAATGGGTATCCCGGTGGATTGAAAACCTGAAAAGGCGATCCACGCAAAAGAGGGATTCAAGCGAATGACTGCAGTCTGAATTAATCTGTACGCTCTCTACTCTTCAGCAAAATAGCAAAGTTTCCGAAGGAGGAATTGTTCCGACCACGAACTTCCTAAGGCGAAGATAATCAAGAGAGTTGGAATACATACTGGCTATAACAGAATTAGAAATCAGTTGGAATCCAATTTCCGCATTGTCATTAGGATAGATTTCTTTTCTCAATTTTATGGCAATCAACTCTTTCAGGGGTTTGCTTCCAATTGTAAATTCGTCGATTTTGGCATTTTATCAATAAAATTGAATATTCAGTCACAAGGTTTTATTTTCATTTTACTGCTTTGTTTGCAAAAACATCCGATTTTTGATAATAAAACATTGCTTTGAAAATATCATGGCCTTGCAAAAACATGCACAAAAAAGACAATTAAAATTACTTTGCTTGTTGGACAACCTTGGATGGTGGACTCAAAAACAAAAAAAACCACGCAATATCCTGGGGCATGTGCATATATTTTTTCTGCTGCAGGTAATGAGTACGATCGATCCCAGCGGCACGAAGGTTATCTCTCAGCATAATCAACAGATATTTGCTATGACTTGATACTGTTGTATCTTCTGTGTTGATAACGGTTATTAATGCAGTGAGCATTCCATGTCAACAACGAGTGCAAATCCTCCGGTACCTCGCAGACGATGTGAAGGGTAGTTCAAGAGCGAATGTTCGGAAGTTAAAGACAGGGTGTTCGTCTAAGAGTTTGAAAACGCTTGGTTTTATATAAAATCCTCTTAAGAGACGAAGCTTCTCGCAGTAACATCCCCCGTGGAGTTTATTCTCAGCAGGATTTATTAGCAAGTGGTAGTGTCAACAAGGTATATTTCCCGCAGGTTTCAGCATGTGAAATTTGTCAAAGAATAATTCCCAGCTGAATTGTTTTATCTCCCCACAGAGTTCAACATTTTGACAGTAATTTCCCCAGCAGGGTCTAAATAGATCGATGGACCCTCTTCTTCAGCAAAGTGTCAGCATATGATATTACCCAGCAGGTGGTGTAATTCTCAACATTGCTCATTTACAACTCAAAGTCCAATTTATTTTGGAATACAGATGGTTGTTTATATTATTCCAGCAGGTGGGATAGTATTGCAGATGGTTGTTCCAGCAGGTGGGGTGATCATACAGATAGTTGTTCATATTATTCCAGCAGGTGGGATAGTATTGCAGATGGTTGTTCCAGCAGGTGGGGTGATCATACAGATAATCGTTCATATTATTCCAGCAGGTGGGATAGTATTGCAGATGGTTTTTCCAGCAGGTGGAATGATCATACAAACAGTAGTTTATATTGTTCCAGCAGGTGGGATGATGATAAACAACTATATTCTCAGCAAAGTCCAACGTTGGTTTGGCAAAGCTTCCAAAGCCGGTTTGGTAAGCATCGAAGTCCAATGTTAGTTTGGCAAAGCTGCAAAAGTCCATCTGAGGATGGCAAGTTTGAGATTCCAAAGCCGGTTTGGTAATCATTGAAGTCCAACGATAGATTGGCAGAAATCCAACACGAATTGGTAAAAGTCCATTGTTTAGAACGGCAGAGCAGCTAAAGTCCACCAGTTGAGTGGCAAGCCAGTAGTCGTCTGGCGTCGTTCAAAAAGACATTGTTGAAAGTCCATCTATAGTATGGCAAGCCAGTAGTCGTCTGGCGTCGTTCAAAAGACAGATCTCTCCGACAACGTTTCATTGAAGATTCAATCCAGCAGTCTCGTTGGGTTTATATCCCTTTTGTTCTTCATCATCCAGAGCAAATTTTTGGTTATATTTGGTATTCAATCACTATATACCTTGAAAGTCTGAAAGCAATCGCTTTCAGGCATTCAGGTCTACAGCGTTTGAATAAGGGCAGCTGTAATACCCCAAAATTTGCTCTCTCTTTTGTCATCATAGCATAGCATTATCATATATCATATCATATCCATCTCATTAGCCTTGCATTGCATCTTTAACATAGAAAAATGAAGCATAGCATCCCTCTTACCATCAAGGCATGTGATCAGGGGAAAGATGGACAATCAAGGAATCATTCAAGGCACAAAAGGTCAAACAAGTTGCCTCAAGGCAAGCCAAGAGGTCTTTCATGTCTCATACTATCTCAATTGATCATCCAAAACCTCAAGAAAGTGAGATTCAATAGGAGATTGAAGCATTACATCCTTCACTATGCAAGAGGTCCAAAAAACTGAAGGAAAACCCTCAAAAGAGATAGTTCATTGGTTCAAAATCACCCTCAAGTGGCATATCTCATCATCCTTTAAGAGGATACACAACATACTCTGAGGAATTTGAAATTGATGACTGCACATTTTCCCCTTAGTAGGTGGGTATCGAAACTAGGGTTTCCAATTAAATCAGGTTATCTCTGATTTTTTGGACAAAACTTGATGTCATGGTATTCTACATGTCCTTAAGTGTATGTGTGTGGAAAATTGCCTCTCAATTGGTTTTAGAAGTGGTTCAATTGGAAGAAAGATAAAAAATCAGGAAAATTGGGGCTAAGTCAAATAATCAGAGGAAAAAGTCAACTCTTGACTTTTTGAGGACAAATTCATGAAATTCATGTTATATGTGACCAATGTACAAAATTTGATTAAGAAACTCCAAAAGGATCATGAAAAATCAAGATTTGAAAAGTTGCCATTTTTGGAAGAAGTAGGGTTTCTAAATAAGGAAAGTTTTGGCCATTTTGCATCAAACTTTGAACCAAGGCCATTCAAAATTGAGACATCAAATAAAAATTCCACTCGGCCACAACAAAAGATCTCATCTTAAGCTTCAAATCCATGTGTAGAACACCTCCATTGGATCAAAATTGAGAGAGTTATGGATGATCAAAGTTGAGAAAAACTTCGGCAAAATGCAAGTCAGCTTGGGCAAATCTTAAGTCATGCGCAGTCATTTTCACAAACATGTGGTGGGCCAAATGTTTTGATCAATTACTCATGGTTAGAGGCTTCAAATTAAAAATATTTCAACATGAAAGTTGTTCCTCTATGTGGGATCTTCAAAATTGATGTTCATGATTTTTCATTTGATCAAAGGATAAGAAGTTATGATGGCTCAAAGTAGGGTCAATGCAATTGAAAATTTGACTAAGTCATAACCTAGTCATGCCACACACGCGCGCATTATGCAACATTTCAAACCATTTTTGAGTTCCTATGTTTGAAGCAAATTTCCAATATGTTACAAGCCTCATTTTCATTTCTTTTCAACATCAAAGTTGTTGTATCATGTACACACTTTGTGATGATACCAGAATCATCCATTTCCATGGCCTGAAGAGAGAGATATTCATGCTTAAATGTCACCATTTCCAACTGATTTCATCATATGCTTCACATCAGAATTTGCATTTCTTGGTTCACACACACCACAAACACTTCATCACATCAGCTTTCCTCTTTCAGCCAAACACACACACAGCTTTACATACACACAGGCTCGAGTGTAGCATATAAGTGGAAGGAAGAAACTTGCCAAAGAAGTTGTTGCAGCAAACCACACTAGAGCTTATCCTAAACCCCCTGCACCATACCAAAACTCCTCAAAATCGTCCCCTAACTAACTTGACTCAGTTAGTTAGGATGGACTCACCTAAACCATCTCAACTCAATTAACCCACTCATGTTAACCATAGTTAAGCTCTCATATAAAAGCAAACTTCACTCACAAACCTCGGGGTGGTGCTCATTTTGTTCAGTTTCTCTCCAAAACTTCTCTTCTTTCTCTCTCAATCTCTCAACATTGCAACTGGTTTTTGAAGCCTGATTTTAACTTCTCTCTATTGAATCATAAGCAACTACTTCATCTAAGCCTTTATTTGGCCAAGGGTGAATCAAAGAGCAGCTTGGAATCTCTGGTTTTCTGAAGAACATATCAAAGTCACAAATCTTCAGGTACGGATTTCAGCCATTATAGACATGCTTTGAAGGTGTTATCAGGTTCTTGAAGTTTCTTATAAGCTCAAGAACCTGTCTGGCTAGTTGATAGGCCTTTAGAGGCATAGTTGAGAAATTAGGGCAAAATTTCTTCTGTTCGATTCTCTTATTTCATGAACCTTCTGCGCATTTCATCACTAGATTCATGCTCCTCATCACTTCAGCTTTCCAATGATGTATATTTTGATTATTTGTGCTTGCCTGTAAATCATCGTCACCGGAGGTTGGCCGGAGAAGATGACCGGAGGTCTTCTCCGGCCGGTGGTCTGAATTGCTAGGGTTTTGCTCCAATTTTAAAACGTGACCATTGGATGTTCATGATCTGATGGCCACAACATTGCCAGCACATTAAAATAAACGTGCATCTCACGTGTTCAATTTCTGATTTCATTTAAACAATTTGTGGTGCAGTACATGTTAGTGAGCGTGTTCCTTCACGCGTGTGTATTGGATATGGTTACTTTGACTGGTTTGTTGACTGGACTTGATCCAGTGGTGTTCAATGTTTTGACATTATTTTGACTGAGAGTGCACAATTGTTGATGTGGACCGCGCGTAAATGGACCTGGGATCATTGCTATTTACACCTCACGTTTTTAAAGCCCAAACAATTCGAACTGGTTGTTTACTCTGCATACACCCCTTTCTTATTTCAATTTCTTTTTATTTTCTTCATTTCATACACGTTTCATGTTTAATTGTTAAAATTACAAAACAACATCAGAAAATTCTGGAAAAATTCATGAGTATTATCAAGACATTTAGGAAAGTTTTGATATTTTTATTTCATGGTTTTATTACATTTTTACCATTGTTTCATATTTTTCTTTGAATTTCCATTTGTAGGCATTCCAAATATAATGCATGAATTTGTAGAATTTTGATCTTGCTCATTACAAACTGTTTTGACCTGATTCTTTTTGCATTGATTCACTAATACATTTAAGAATATTAGGTGATTTTTGTTTGATTTTTTAGGTCACTTTATGACATGTTTTGATGCTTGTCTTTGCACCATTTTGCATGATGTTTCAACTTGACCTAATGCATTGTTTGAAGTCATTTTGCTTTGAATTTTGACATGCTATCTTGATGTATGATTTAATTCTGACTTAGACAATCAAATACCATGCTTGTATAATTTTCATAAGTCCATTTGATTTTTGTTTGATGCATTACATTTGAAGCATAATCCATGTCATATCATTCTAACTTTAGTGCATGTTTGCATGAATTCTTTTGTGCATATTTGTATGAGCATTTGCATATTTTATGAGCCATTCATGTGATATTATAGGTCCTTGGTACACATTATAGGTCATCTTTACATGTTCATTTCAACTTGAACTTTGTGCATCCTTAACATGTATTGTTTGCACTTTCCTTTTGAACTTTCACCTCACATCTTCTTCTATTACATCTTGAATGTCTTGAATGTTGATTCATGAACACTTTTGAGATGTTTATAAACCATTTTTCATTTAGTTTCAATTCTGATTTTTGGATTTACGTGTTCCATTTATGCATGTTCCTTTCATTTCTTTGTATATTTCATTTATCCTTTCTTATGATAACATGTTTAAATGCTATGGATGATGATTGTAGCTTATTCATTTGAACTTGTATGATGATATTCACTTGTTGTCAATATGATTCACATTCTGGTTGTGTTATTAAGACTTGATTTTTCATCTTATTCTTTTGAACTTTATTGTGCATTAAGTGTTTTCTACTTCTTATACATGTTTTCATGTTTACTAACCATGTAGGGGCTTTGGTAAGTTGAAATTGAGTGTGGATAAGGAATCCACATTCAAATTTCTTTCCTTTCATATTTTACAATTCAATCTTGTGTTTTGTTAAGTACTTATGTGCTTTCTTTGATTAACTCATTATTTTCCCTTTTGAGTTACGATTCATATTCTACTTTAGAAGTGAATTGTTTAACTCATTCCTTCTTTAGACTTTAGGTTTTGCAACCTCACAAACCATTAGGATCACTCCCTTGACTAATCAATTAGGATTGAGTCTCAGTTCACATAGATTTTTACCTTTATCACCCATTTGAGTCTTTCATCTCCTCATCTCAAAGAAAATTCAAAATATCTAATAAAGGTAGACACTTATTGCATTTAGGCCTTTCATATAAAGAAAAGATTATAAGGGGTCTTCTCTTATAATCTTAGAATGTGTAGCATATGGCCCATCTTGGGTCAATGTGTTAAACATTTGATCTTGTATGAGGGACTTAAATGCAATACTTGTTGAAGATACAAATAAAAAAAAACACTTCTTCATTTCATAATCAACAAAAACACTTAATAAATACAAGTATGCTAGTGTATTTGAACCTTAATAATTGGAACTAAGTGCGAGGGTCTTCTTCACATTTAGTGTACTTTCTTACTCATTCCATCTTGGGATGTGAGAATGTATACACTCCAATGACTAAGATTTAGATACACTATCATATGCAAACAAATAACAAAATTTCTTTAAGACAAAAAACAAACAAACAATTGTTTTCTCATCTCTTTCATTCCAGTCTTAAGGACTCGTCACGTCCGTTCTACCGCAAACAGGTAACGCCTAAGTCTCCATACAGCGAGCCGCAACACCTAAACTGCTGGGACGCGCATTGTGACGTTTCCACTAAAAAATACAAACAAAACAACAACCGTTGAGCCGAACTACGGCTGCTCTGATTCTTCTTTCTGTCTAGATTGAAGATACGTAGGCATGAGATGCGATATCTCGACGAGCAACTTTCCCAATAGTTCAGTCGAACTACGTTGACTCTGATTCTCATTCCTGTTGAGATACGTAGGCTTAGGGCATCAAATATGTCCTAATCGAGTCATTTCTTTCTTTCCTTTCAGTCGTTTTTGTACAGTCTCCTTTGCAGTAATTCTTTTCAGTTCTTCACACCCTGTGATCGAGACAAGCGAGCGTGGATCCCATCAAGTACGATGGACGCGTAGGGGTGCTAATACCTTCCCTGCGCGTAACCGACTCCCGAACCCAGTTCTCTTGGTCGCAAGACTATACTCTATCCTTTCCTTCGGGTTTATGCGGTGTTTCCTTTCCCTCTCTTGGGATAAATACACATTGCTGGCGGCTCTGTTTCGGTGCCACTTTCGCGTTTGTACTTGGATGAAAATCCCGGGGGCGACAATCTTGAGCCATTGTCTTAACATTTAAACTTTGAGTACCTTTACCTTCATATCTTCTATCACGACGATACTTGGGAATTCCTATAGAGTGTGTTTCTGAAAAATAGTTTGAACACAACTCAATAGCTTCTTTTGTCATGTACCTTTCAACCATTAAAGCTTCCATACGCTGATGATGGAGGGAAATATATTTTTAATTGGCACAAGATAATTACAACCTCGTCTTCCAACTCATCTAAATTTCCTAGATCAATGATTTTATTACAAATAGCATTAAAGAATAAGGATAATCTAGTTATAGTTTCGCTTACCTTTTTTAGGCAAAATGCTACGAATAACTATTAATAGAAGTTGTTGCATCAAGGCATGAAAATTATGAGATTCTAAGAAAATTAATTTGAGATCTTTCATTGATACAAGCATCTTAACATTTGATGAGTATCCTTGGGGAACTTTGATGCCCTGCAAACACTCGCAATTATTTTCTACACAAAATGTGACATGCTAGGGGAAAATATGTTCTTTTACCTATTTCTTTTAGGGCTAACTCTTATCTCATACTCATCTCCACTAGATAAAGACGAGCATTCTTACCATCTTTTGCCTTACCTTGAATGTTCATAAGTGTTCCAATCAAACTATAACACAAATTTTTCTCCACATGCATTACATAAAGACAATGTCTTACATCGAGGCTAGACCAATATGGAGGAACAAAGAACACCAACCTATTTTTCCATATAATTTTCTTCATGGGGCTTTTTTGGTTCATTATAAAGACAACGATAATGTGTTTTCGTTTTTTATAAATTTCCTCCCCGATTAAGGGTTTTGGAGCAATGTTAAACTCCTGCTCACCATGAAAAACCTTCTACAATCTATGATATGGATGATTGAGTCTTAGAAATTTTTGATGCCCAAGGTAAATAGTTTTTTTTCCATTATTTAGTTGGTGGAATCATGTAACAACTTCACATATAGGACACGCTTTATGTCCCGAAACATTGTACCCAAAAAAATGATCGTATGTGGGAAAATCATTGATTATGCAAAATAACATGCACATATCTTAAAATTTTCACTTGAATACACATTGTTATTACATATGACTAGTAACATTTTATAGGCAACACGTGAAGCAAGATGTTCAGTCAAGATATGAAACATCTTGTCTCTGTGTGATCAAGACACTTCAGTAAGAAAATAACATGTTAAGCATAATGTCATTAATTCTGGGAGACATTTTGTCTCGCTCTAGGTTGCTTCGCGCGCAAGTTAAATTGAGTAATTCTCGCGCTTTTAAGGTCTTGTTTCATTTTCTATATAATCATGGATTTAACTTTTGTGTGCTTTTTGGAATTAGAAAGTTTTACTCCGAATCTCTTTTAGGAATATTAAATTTGAGGAATTCTGATTTGTTCATGATTTAATCAATCAAAGATTTTTCAACCAACATAATTGAAGATTAGTTTCTTGCACTTTTGGGAAGTCCGATATCGTTTCTAACCTAAACCCTAATAGGATTTAAAGTTGGACATTTGGTGTTATTTAAGGAGGCATTCTCCATTGAAAAGATTGGGACCTTGAATTAAAAAGCTAGGCATTTTAATATGTGTTGAGTATTGTGCTTGTTTTTCTGTAATACTTTATTCACGTGTCTTAAATATATGTTAGGATAATAGAGTATTCGAGTTGTATTATCATTTCATCATTCATAACTGTTTGTAGTTGTCCAAACACTTGGGAGAATGTTTGAGTGAAAGTAAGAGGGGTCTCAGATTCAGGGGGAGTCCTTGATTGAAGTTCACAAGTAGTATTAGGAAAAAAGGAATTGAACTAGAAGAATTTAAATCAAACTAATTTGTACTTTTGACTATTAAGAGTGAATTTCCTTTCATTGGATTAATTCCTTCCAGACGTAGGCAGTTTTTTTTTACCAAACTGGATTACCAATTCTATGATATTTTATATTTGGCATTTATTCTACCAGTTATGCATTATACTTGTCATACATATTGTTACAACATTGTGTCTGACATCTTGTTATCTAGTGAATAGAATTTCACACATCATTAATATCAACACCTTCCTCCAGAAAAACTTTTAAATATTCAATCAATGGCCTTAAATAAACATCTATTTTGTTTTCTGGTTGTTTTGGACCCAAAATCATCATATATAGCATCACATATTTGTGCTTCTTGCACAACCAAGAAGAAAGATTATAAATCATAAGAAGAAAAGACCATGAAATATGGTTAGTATTCAAATCACCAAATGAGTTCATTCCATCGGTGGCAACTCCAAGTCTATTGTTTCTTGGATCATGGTCAAAATTTAGAAACAATGAAACAATTATCTTCCATTGCAAAATATCAGCAACATGGCAAATTTTTCCATCACATTTCCTTTCATCTACATGTCATCTAATATTCTTTGCATCATTTACATTAGGAAAATGTCTCTTGAACCTTAGAATTATTTGTAGGTATCACATCACCTTGGCAGGAGGATCTTTTCTACTTACACCATCATCATCAGTAACACCATTGTCCTTCGGCTTGAAGCGCAGCTCCCCACACCTAGAACACTCATTCAGTTTTTCATGCTATTTCTTGTATAATATACAATCATTACGACTTGCAAGTATTTTGACATAGTCAAAACCCATTGGACACAATATCTTCTTGGCCTCAAAATTACAGTTCGGGCACATGTTACTTTCTGGAAGAACGTCTTTCAACAATTTAACTAATTCGGTGAAACTTTTATTTGTCCTCACACTTTTTGCATTCAGATTAAACAATCTAACACAACTAAGAATCATATAAAATTCATTTACAAGGATGATAAAAAATTCCTTTATTGTCGGGAAGGTTTCTTTTGGCAAATTCAAGATATTGAACAACTCCATTCTCGTAATCATCATTTAATTTATTGGCTTTCACTCAACTACGATCCATAATTACATACATTTTAAAAATAAAATTAATATCCTACACAAAATAATCACGTGTTTTGAATAATAACTTTGCTAAGTCACATTACTAAGTCGCATTGTAATAATTCTACACCTATATAAACTACTCATTTTAACAACCTTTAAAAGAATATGTCAAGACTTTGATAAGTTAACACAACAACAACAAAGAACATTTGATCTTAACAGCACAATAATAACATTAAAGATTCCATCTTAACACAACAACTACAACTTCCACAACAACAACAACAATATTAAACCCTCTGTTTCAAAAACAACAATAACATTAAACTTTAATTATCTCAACAACAACAATATTACTAGTACAATCATGAAGATAATATTCATGTACAAGAAATGTGATGAGAGACTCAAAGAAATGAGTTGGTTTGATTTTTGAGTTTCTTTATTCGAGCTTCGTTCGAGTTTCCTTCTTCTAGTTTTGTTTGATTTTCATTCCTTATTTGTTTACTTCGTTCGAATTGGAAGATGAAGTTTGGTTCGGTTTAGTGGAGAAGATGAAGTATGTTATTTTTGAGTTAATGGAAGATAATGTTTCGATCATTAGGTGGAGAAGATGAAGAAGATGATTTGTTCGCTGGGGCTCAAAAATTTTATAAGTAATGCAAAAGTGAATGAGAACTAACATTATGATTTCGAAAAACAATATTGTTGGGAGTTTTCCACTCGGTTGGCAGTAAAAGTAGAGGGAATATATGATTTATATTTTAAATAAAAATAGAATAAAATTAAGAGCGTCATTAGTTTTACTCTCAGTTGACATTAACAACCGAGTGAATAGATGATTTATATTTTAATTAAAAATAGAAGGAAATAAGGGCGTCACTTAAAAAGAAATAAAATCATAAATATAAGTTGAGGGTATCGAAGCGTGTCCCTGATGTACTTTTGCCCTCGGTTGTCAGTCTAGCCGAGGAAATATATAACTTCTATTGCATACCAAAAAAAGGTGAACTTAAGAAATATTAGTTACAAGCTTTTATCATTGACCATTAATTGGAGGTGATCAAACTGGATTGTCGTGGCCTTCGTGTAGGGCAGATGAGGATGCTTGTAAGAGAGAAAAGGGGGTTGTACCTACAAGGTACTCCGATGCCAAAGTAACTAATTGGACAAAAGAGAGAAAGCAAGTACAAAGGTAAGATTTCAAGTATTGAATCGTGATCAAACCTGCCCCTCTCACATGAGAGGGTATTTATAGAAATAACCCCTGGCGTTGGGCCAAGGTCTCCCATGTGGCCGAAATGTCTGGTCGACCAATGGGAGACTGATAGGTGGAGGGTCTGGCGCGTGACCATTCGACCTGGTCCAACTGGTTCCCTGAGATCCGGGGAAGTAGTTGGTCATGTGAACTGCCAAGCGAGCGAGGGGGACGTGCCCAACGGCTAGTTTCTGGCTATCGGCTAGTTTCTGGCTATTGGGCCTAGCCAAGAGCAGGAATAGATTGGGCCTTGCCCTACTGTGGGCCAAGCGCCTGCCCAGTCTAGAACAGGAGCCCCCCAAGTCTTTGCTCTGAGGAAGAGTGATTACTTGAGATAGTTCCGTGGACAATTGCGCTTGAATGACAATGTTCGGGGATATGCCCCTCGCCTGTTCCAACATTGAGGTGGTCGACATTGGTTCTCAACCAGTTCGAACAACCTCTCATACGCGGGGACATTCTCGTGGAAATGGCATTTTTACGTCGGTCAGGTTTAGGACCTGTGCCCGCTGAAGTGGCATTTTTATGTCGAGGAAGATGTGCTCGCGGGGGTAGCAGAAGACTTTGTGAATGATACTTCAGAGCAGTTGAAAGCCCTCAACTCTGACGTCCAGCTGCTGACCGAGGGGATGGGTGTTCTCAACGTGGTTGCCAATGGTGAGGTGGTTCCCCCGGAGGTTCCTGGCGATGCAGTTTAGTGTTTATTGTGTTGTACTTGTATTTTGTGGGCCTGTGTGCCTTCTGATATGTAACATTTTGTCGGGCACAACCCTTTTTGTATTGATGACTTATTCTGGCCTTGTGGCCGAAATTATATAAATACTTTTAGTTTGGTATTGTCTTGTTGCATTTATTTGTGTATGCGTTTATTGTTTAAATGCTAAGTATGGACGCTTTGCTCGATTTGTTCATGTTGTGCTCTACAGTTTGGGAGACTCGTCGAGGAGACGAAGTAGTTTCGTCGGTGATGGGACGAGGATCTCGATCGAGATACTAATCCCATAGGCTTGGACTGTTCCCATCATGAGCTAGGTGTCCTGCCTCAACGGTGCGGCAACAACGGAGCTCGGTTGAGGTATCCCCGTTATCCGTAGAGTCTGCTCGTCCCATAAGTTGAAACTGGCCGACATTGTAAGGTGGGGGATCGTGCTTGCACCAGTGCACGGTCCCGTGGCCGAGCCGTCTCCCCGTTGGGGGGTGAACTCGTCGGCAGTTAGTCCGACCTCGTGGTTGGTCTAACTGTAATATTGTTTGAGCTTTTCAGCATTCCATGGTCGAACAAATGGTTCTCCTTCCAGAGATTCTAGGTAGTAGGCTCCAGTGCATGTTTTTGACTTGACCCTGTAAGGTCCTTCCCAGTTCGCGGCCAGCTTGCCTTCACGCGAATCCTTCTGGTTCCTGCGTAAGACCAAGCTGCCAACGGGGAAGTCACGTTTTATGACCTTGGCGTCATGGCGCAAGGTTATTTTTTGTTTTAACGAAGCCTCGCGGAGAGCTTCCCCTGACCGTATTTCTTCGACCAGGCCGAGCTCTTCTCTTAATGCCTCGTCGTTCATATCCTCGTTGAGAGGAGCTTCCGTTCCTTTAGAAGGTTCTCTGATCTCCGCTGGTATCACTGCCTCGGTTCCGTAAGCTAGTCGAAAAGGGGTTTCCCCAGTGGTGGAGTGTGGGGTTGTTCTATAGGCCTAGAGTGTAGCGAGCGATTTTGGACGCGGTTCTTAAGCGCTGGTCGCTCTCTGCGGTTTGAGCTTACTACAGGTCGATCCATTTTTTATCCTATTAAAGCTGATGAAGGAAGGGAAATAGATGTCTCCAATTAACCCTGCTTTGCATACTGAGTTTAAACAGCGGTCTGTTAGGTTACGGATGCTATCAATGTGGGGGGGACTTTGTACTGGTTATTTGTATTTTCGCCAATACTGTTTTCTTTCTTTTTACCTTGACTGATGGTTTCTGGCGGGGAACAAGGATTAGGATGTTATTTGTATTTTCTGATGTTTCTGGCCTAGAGTTTAAAATCGATGATGAAGTCTTTTGGGTATCTCGTATAAAGCCCGAGATGGAGGCTACTTGACTCAACAAGAGAGTTTTTGTATCTCGTATGAAGCCCGAGATGGAGGCTATTGTTTGTTTGGCTCAATAAGAACCTTTTTGTATCTCGTATAAAGCCCGAGATGGAGGCGAAAGGGATGATTGACTCAACGACGGAGTCTTTTATGTGTCTCGTACAAAGCCCGAGAGAGAGGCTAAACGTTGTTTGACTCCGCTGGGGAGAATCATTGTATAAAGCCCAAGAGAGAGGCTAACTTCACTGAAGAAGGATCATTATACAAAGCCTAAGAGGAGGCTATTGTGACTGTTTCAGTTGAGTGACAGGTCCAGTATACTGATTTTTAAAGAAAAAATCAGTTCTTATATGAGCAACACTGTACTCAAGGATTTGATTCAAGGATCTGGGTTATTCCTGTTCTTTAAGGAAGCGGGAATTCCGAAGGGTATTGAGATTGTCCGAGTCTACGGGTTTTCTTCCTATTTAACGAAGGGGTCACTTGAGAATGTCTTTGAGACTCAAGGATATTAGACTGTCCAAGTCTGGAGTTTCATCTTTTGTACTATGTTTTGAGAAACAGTGGTAGACTCTATGAAAGGACTGTTCTATGAAGATGATTAAGTTCTGTTCCTATACCTTTAGGAGGTCGTCGGGAAAATTTGTACGAAGCCCAAGAGGAGGCTGGAAGCTTTTAAGAAGTCGAGAGGTCCTTGTAGTAAGCCCAAGAGGAGGCTATCATTCCCGGAGGAAGAGATCATTATACGAAGCCTAAGAGGAGGCTGTGAATACTTCTAAGAAGCCGTAGGGTCCTTGTACTAAGCCCAAGAGAAGGCGGGGTTGCTTTTAGGAAGCCTGTGGGTCCTTGTACGATGCCCAAGAGGAGGCCGATTGCTTTTAAGAAGCCGATGGGTCCCCAAACCCCGAAAAATTCAAGGCAAGCTATTCACAAGGAATAGATCAAGTCAGGAAAGTTCGAGAATTTGGAAGAAACTCAAGAGATGCAATTCACGGAGAAGAGATCATCTCTGGGGAGTAGAGTTTCTTGACAAGTGCTTTTAAGAAGCCTGTGGGTCCCCAAACCCCGAGAAATTCAAGGCAATGCTATTCACCGAGAATAGATCAAAGTCAGGAAAGTTCAAGAATTTGGAAGAAACTCAAGAGATGCAATTCACGGAGAAGAGATCATCTCTGGGGAATAAAGTTTCTTTGACAACTTCTACAAGTGACAGTCTATGAAGGGGTTCACTGAGAATGCTGCCTTTCATGTCTCCATATTGTTTAACCCCAAGAGGAGGGAAGACTGTGTCTGGTAATCCTATTGGGATCTAGTTTTGACTATTTAAGAGTGATTGAAACGACTTTACCTAGTGCTAGACGTAGTTGCCGGGAGAAACTCTAAATATCTATACTATTATTACACAGTTGATATGAGTTTATGAAAGAAGACTTACAGCGAAACAGCCCCACAATACAGTTATATATATATGAGTTTATGAAAGGAGACTTACAGTGAAACAGCCCCACAATACATTTATATACATATGAAAGCGGTAAATGAAAGCGGGTAAACACTTACTTGGTTGTAGAGCTTCCATGCTGTTTGGTTAGTTGTTCAACAAAGAAAGATTGAAAACAATAGTATATTCAAAATCAAAGGAGAAAGTGCTTTGAAATAAAAAGATTTGGGGCTTACAGCTCAAGGAGAGGCCTAGGGTTTTATCAGTGAACGCACTGTTGAATTTGTACAGAGGGACTTATACAAGTGACTGAGGCCTAAGAAAGGTTTTCTATACAAAGGGATGGGTCTTACACTCTATTAGAGGCCCAAGTGAGTTTTAAGAAAAGAAATGGGTCTTACTACTCGAGGGTAGGCCCAATGGTTAATTTTGAAAAAGGCGATGATCGCACCGAGGTTTTGGAAACACCGTGGGACTTATACAAGTGACTGAGGCCCAAAATTTTGGTATTTACAAAGGGATTGGGTCTTACACTCTATTAGAGGCTCAAAGAGTTTTAAAACTTTTGAGTATGATTAAAAATCAAAGAAACCCCAATTTTCACTTTTTAAAAGTAATTTTTCAAAGAAATTTAATAAAAAAAGACAAAAAATTAAATAAGTTTAAATAAACTACTTGTGATTTTTGGTTAAGGTTTGAAAAATAAAGTTTTAATCACAAGATGATTTAAAACTTATTTAGTTTTGATTTTCAAGATGAATATTGACTTTTAAAATGTTTAAAAACAATTAAAAATGAATTTATTCACAAAAATACCAACTATATTAAATAAATAATATAAATTTGATTTTTTTTGTAGAATAAAATAATTTACTATTTTTGTGATTTTTCAGAAAAAGAACCAATAAAAAATAATCAAAATTGAGGGAGTTATTAATTTTCCAAATCATTAAAAAATAATATGAAAAATGAGAAAATATGAAAAAGAGGGGTTGGGTCTTACACTCTATTAGAGGCCCAAAATGTATTTTTGTACAAAATATGGGGCTTACAACTCAGGGAGAGGCCCAAAATATTTTCAGTTTGAAAATGGCGATCGCGCCGAGATTTTTAACGTATCGGGACTTATACAATAACTGAGGCCCAAAATTGTTTTGTTAAAAAAGAGTTGGGTCTTACAATCTAATAGAGGCCCAAGTGTTTAAAAATGAAAAGAAATGGGACTTATAGCTCAAAGAGAAGCCCAGTTGATTTTCGTTTGAAAATGGCGATCGCGTCGAGGTTTTCTTTTAACGCAGAGGGACTTATACAATAAGTGAGGCCCAAAATTGTTTTGGTTAAAAGGGGATTGGGTCTTACACTCTAATAGAGGCCCAAGGTGTTTGAAAAAGATTTGTTAGGGTGAAAATCAAAGAAACCCCAATTTCATTTTTCAAGGCATTTTTCCAAGAAAAATTAAGTAAAAAATGATAAAAATATCAAATAAAATCATTAAATAATGATTAAAGTTTATGAAAAAATATTTTATCCACATAAATATTTAAAATCATTTTGGTTTTTTAAAAAAGAAATTATTTTAAAAGCATTTAAAACAATTTAAAACACTATTTTTAAATATATTAAAAATAATCTAAAAATACTATTTTTTTTTGTGATTTTTTGTGGATTAAAATATTATGGGGTATGAATTGGAAAATGATGATTTTTTGCTATGTAAAAAAAATTGGTTGAGTTTTGAAAATAAAAAATAAGAAAAAGAGGAAAGATGTCACAACATCATCTCCGACATCTCTTATGGGGTAAACACTAGTACCGAAACTTTAATTTTCAACACGTTTTTTATCAAATTTCAAATACTCATAACTCTCTCAATTTTTATTGGAATCAAAATCCGGAAGTACCTATCTTGACCGATTTTTTGCAAAGAATCCAATGGTATTACTCACGCGCACGGAAAATCAACACACAAAATGCAGAAATTAAAAAACCATAACTGTTATCGATTGAAAACATCGTTCCGCGTCGAATTTCCAACACGCGTAACTCTCTCGATTTTTATCCGAATTGAAATCCGTAAAAACCAATCTTGACCGATTTTTCGCAAGGAATCCAATGGTATTACTCACGCACATGGAAAATCAACACACAAAACGCAAAAATAAAAAAACCAGAACTGCACTGTTTTGAAAACATCGTTCCGCGTCGAATTTCCGACACGCGTAACTCTCTCGATTTTTATCCGAATTGAAATCCGTAAAAACCTATCTTGACCGATTTTTTGCAAGGAATCCAATGGTATTACTCACGCACATAGAAAATCAACACACAATACGCAGAAATAAAAAAACCAGAACTGCACTGTTTTGAAAACATCGTTCCGCGTCGAATTTCCAACACGCGTAACTCTCTCGATTTTTATCCGAATTGAAATCCGTAAAAACCTATCTTGACCGATTTTTTGCAAGAAATCCAATGGTATTACTCACGCATATGGAAAATCAACACACAAAACGCAGCAATTAAAAAACCAGAACTACTATCGTTAATTCGACGTCGTTTCGCGTCAAATTTCCAACGCTCGTAACTCTCTCAATTTTCATCGGAATTGAAATCCGTAAAAACCTATGTTGACCGATTTTTCGCAAGGAATCCAATGGTGTTACTCATGTACACTAAAACTTAATGTATAGAACACACCAATCAAAAAAACCAGAACTAGACATGATTTTAAAACAACCAAAAATCCACATATAAACATGTTAAAATGCAAACAGTGGGAGGATCACAACATACACATTAAGGACTACATTTTTGCCTCAAGAATTGTTCAATATGATGCATGTATATGGACAACAAAGGAAAGCATGATTCAAAGAATTCAAGTTGTGAATTTTACCTCTTTTTTGGAGATTTTGGGCAACCTACCAAGTGCTTTGTTCCAGAAATGATTTGATGCTTTGGACAACCTCAAATGACCTCTTAGAAGCTTTTAGGATGGTTGGAATCGGCTGGAAACCTCTGGAGCAAGTTTGAGCACTTTCTCGCAAAATGGTCAAAAGTGGCCAAAATGCCAACTCTCTCAAATGGTGTTCCAAATGTGTGACACCATTTGGGACAGTTCAAGGATGATATTTAGAGTGTGTTTGAGGTTTTATCTGGTTTGGAAAGTGACTGAATCAAGACATGGCTTAAAAAATGCAAAAAAGGTGCCATTTTGAGGTTTTGAGAGGTGACTTTGTGATGTTGGTGTTATAGGTCACTTGTGAGAGTTTGGATCACCTACATATGATGTTTATGAGGTGTTAGGATCATGAGCTGTGATGGAAATGCTCTCTAACTCAAAAACTCAGAATTTCCTTACTAAAGAAGGCATTTTGGAGTGAAAGAGAGAATTTGAGGAAAACATCTGTTTGATGGCTTTGGTGTACTCAAACTGAGCACAAATGAGCTCTATTTATCGTAGATCAAGTTTGTTTTGCAAGCAATAGTGAATGGTGGCTGCAGCAGAGGTTTGGCCAATGTTGGCTAATGAAAATCCAAGTCTCCTCTAGCCATTGACTAGAGGTTAGAGCACAGGCTGCTGGTTCCCTAGTTGTTGGAGGAATCTTGACTGAATTCAGTTGGAGGAAGATCAGTTCATGCCACCTCTAAGTATCCATTAAATGCTCCAAACCAAAATTGGAGTTTTGTCCCTCTTTTAGGGATTTCTAGGTTTTGGCATGCTTTTTTTGGTTCCTTGGACTTGGGAGGTTCATGGATCAGATCATCCCACTTGGATTTGATCCTTAGATGTGTCCAAAATGATGACAAGGCTTGAAAATTCGTGTGGCACAAAAAATGTGCAAATCTGCCCTGAAAAATTCAGCTGCAGCAAGCCTTTTTGTAAGATCCATAACTCCCTGCTCGAGTATGCTACATGGACGTTCTAGGACTTTCCGGAAAGCTTAGATGACGTACTTCAACTTTGATGTTTGACACTAGACCTGGTTCAACTTGGATCATGGAGAAAAACAGCCTTGAAGTTGGGACATTGTGCTGAAATTACAAGGCAGATTTTGGCTAAGTGCTGAAAAATGTCAATTTTAAGTTTTTAGCCAATTTGATCCAACCATAACTCAAAATCCATGATGAATTAGGATGAAGTGTAGTTGACACTTTTGTAGAGGGACATGAGGGCTACAAATCAAGCTTTGGATGGGAAAAAATGGCTTTGTGGTTTAGGAGTTATGATCCTCCAAAGTTGGTACCCTTTCCACTTTATTCCATAACTTAGAAAAATTTCTAAGTTTTTATGGTTACCCCTTTTACAAGTTATCCCACTTTCTTTGATTTTTCTTGATGAATGATGATTCCAATCACACATTAACATCATTTTAGGGTTAAAAAACCATTTTTATGAAAAATCTCAAAAAGTCAAAGTTTGACTTTTGTGCACAGTTGACTTTTTATCAGATGAATTCCAAACTGTGCGATCCTTTAGGAAATCATGTCCTTGACCTAAATAAAAATTGATGGACATGTTCCATGGGTGTTATAGGGTGTATTTAATCATGTCCCACGGCTTGGGAGCATGTCCTGGTCAAAAGTCAAAGCTACAGTTGACTTTTCTCGCGAAACCCTAATTGTGGTTCAGATGAAATTGAAACTTGTTGCTCAAGCTTCTTGGGTCAATCCATTGTTGCAAATGGATCAACGTGGTATGTTGGAGACCCTCAAATCATGTCTTGAGGTCTTGGCTCATGATTTGTCCCAAAAGTCAACTTAGGGGTGAATTAGGTCAAGAAACCCTAATTCCTGATTTTTGATGTATGCATCCCCTGAGGCTAAATTAACTTGATGATGAGGTTTATGATGTTCCATGGAGCATTTTAGGTTATGCCTTGAAGAATTGTCTCATGCCCAGAGGAAAATTTCCATCTGGAGGCCCTAGTCGACCAAACCCTAATTTGGTGACACTGGCGATCCTGAGGCTTGATCCACCTAGAAGGGAGCGACCTTGTGCTTAATCCTTGAAGTGGGAGTCCTCTTTGTAACGCCCCAGTTTTTGTCAGTTTTATTTAATCGAGTCGATTTAATTATTTTCTTTTTATATTATTTTATTATTATATTATTTTATTCTTGACTTTTATTTGGCAATATATTATTTTTCATCGTTGTTTATGTTTTATCGCATTTAGAGAGCGTTTGCGAGATATTTGAGTTGAGGGGTAAAATGGTCATTTTGGGTAGTTAGATATTTTGTTATAAAAAGAGAAATAGAGAGAAAAGAGAGAGAAAGAAAAAGAAAAGAAAGAAAAGGGAAAGAAGAGAAAGAGAAGAGAAGGAAAAAGAGAGAAGAGGAAAAAGTGGAAAAATCGAAGATTCTCCGTTTCAAGCGCGATTAATCGGGTAAGGGTGAGAAGTTTCAATTATATCTTGCTTGTGTATGTATATGTGTTGTTTGTTGTGATTGTTTTGGTTGTTTCTCGACTTTTTCTTATCGATTAAAATTAGGAGCGATTGATAGAAATCGATGTTTTCACGGATGAATTGATGAAATACATGCCTAAATGGGTTATAACATGTTATTTGGGTCATGGGGTGCAATAATATCATATGGGTTGAAGATTTGGGTCATTTTTGGGTTCCAAATACGTTTTGGAGAAATTTTGGTTCGTCCAGATTCGCCAGGCGAGTTGGTGGCGAATCCGTTTCGCCAGGTATTCGCCAGGCGAATTTGCCTGGGACAGCAAAAACAGTATTTTCGTATTTTAGCCATAACTTTTGAACCGTAAGTCCGTTTTGGTCCCCGTTCGAAGCGTTAGAAAGCTTATGAAATGTTCTTTCTTTTAAAAATGGGTTGGAGGGCAGTATATGATTTATTTAGGTCATGGTTTTGGAAAAGTGTTGGGTTGTCGGGTTTTTATCGCGTACAATGTATGCGATTGATGTGTTAGCATGATATATGCTTGTGATATGTAACGTGTAGCTTGTAGACCGTTATATGATGTGAATATACATGATGAAATGTTGTGATGATGGGTTGTGGCCCTATGGCAAATATGTGCATTGTTTTGGATTAGACTTCGATGCGTGATTAATGATGTTGTTGTGTAGTAAAATACATTATTTGATTGAATATCAATGTATGTTGTTATGATGTGTTGTGGGTAGCCTTTGTGGTGTGAATCCCTTGTGGAAGTAATTGTGATTGTATGATTGTTGTGGTATGTGATGAAATGCATTGTTTGAATTATTTTCAATGCATGAATATGATGATGTGTATTATGCAATGTGCTGTGGATATGGATGTCGTATGACTTGTATGCTGTTGTGTGATGATAATGCATGTGATGACATGTTGTGGTGATGAATTATGACCGAAAGGCAAATAAATGCAATGTGTTGTATTTGGTTATGTATGCATGTTTATGGTTGCATATATGTGGGAAGATGCATTTGATTGTCATGAGTTCTTGTGTGTCAAGCATCATGATATGCATCTTGTGATCGTATGCCCATGTGGGGTGTGAGCGATCGGGTCGTGTGCCCATGTGGGGTGTGAGCGATCCATAAACGTCGTGTGCCCATGTGGGGTGTGAGCGACGGATTGGTTCCAGAGGGAATCTGCTATAACGTCGTGTGCCCATGTGGGGTGTGAGCGATGATTATAGACGATCGTGTGCCCATGTGGAGTGTGAGCGATTGGGTCGTGTGCCCGTGTGGGGTGTGAGCGATCCATAAACGTCGTGTGCCCATGTGGGGTGTGAGCGACGGGGAACATCGTATGCCCGACGGGGAGTTACATTAAGTAACGAGCGATGATTCCAATAAGTTCCTGAGTGAACTTGAGATGATTGAGTCGGTACCGCATATGCATTGCATAGAGTCGTTGTGTCGGTCTCTGTGCATTTGCATAAATCATGAATGGATTGATTATGTGTGAGCCTGTGATAGCTTTGGTGAATTATTATGCATAAGTGATAAATGCATTGGTTGTGAGTGATATGTTTTGTGTATAAACATATGATATGCTATGTGGTTGGATTGTTAGGAATATGTTATGTATTGGTGGCATGCTATATGTGTTAGTATGTGATGTATGTGGTGAGAAATATTATATATGTGAATTTATTTGTGTTGTGGCATATTATTATGCAATCTTGTTATAGTTGTTATTTCTCACCCTTCTGCTGGAATATGCTTTTTATGGCATAGTGCAGATTGCCAGCTTTAGAGGCGTGGAGGCAAGTGGAAGAGTTAGATCTTCGTCTTTGCTTAGGTCTTGGTGTCTGCTCTGATACGTAGCACGGGAGTCGGGGAAACGATTATTTTATTTATGTATATAATTGTTGAATATATTTGGTATTACCTTTATATGGAAAAGTTTCCCAATTGAGGGTAACCCATTTTATGCTATGTATCAAATTTATGAGCAGGGAGTGTGTATTCTTATTTTAAAATGTGGCATCCTTGTTTCTGTCGGAAAAATAAATTTTTAGTTACTCTGATTTTATTTATGTATTATTTATTCGCGATGGGAATTGGGGTGTTACATTAGTGGTATCAGAGCAGGTCGGTCCGTCCGGCCAAGTTGTTGAGTCAGTTGGTGTGACAGTTGAATAGTGTCGATGTTGTTTGTTCCTTAGTACGTGATATGTGTGTGAAACACTGTCAGTACTTTCTGGTCTTTCTATTCTGTTGTCTGCAGGAGTTAGAATGAGATAAGTGGGGGAGAGGCTGGTACTTCTCCAAGTTGCTTCAGGTGTGGAGCGTTGGCTCAGTGTGTTGTGAATTACAAGATTGTAAGTGCTCTTTGGACAGTGTGGTTCTCGGTTCCGGAGGGAATGCGGAGGTAAGGTTTATGTCAACTAAGGATTTGTGCCTTAGGTAGTTTTGTGCGCATGATGTAAGGAATGCTATTATAGTTTGGTAAAGATGGTTTATGCCCCATCATGATTGTCGGCTGTCTATTAACAAATTGTGGAACTGATCACCCTTAATCTCTTGTTGATAGCAGATGGGAATTATGATGGATGGAATATATGTGTCTTTCCGGCTTTGATAGTATGTGCAATGAATTGTTGGAATTAAGCAAGTGATTACGGATTGTTTCGATGAATTGATGAAGATTCTTATACTGGAAGATGAGACGGATTAGAGGCTTTGGTATGTTGGTCCAGTTGGGAAATTTTGAGAGAGAATGATTGGGCATCGTTAATGGTTGTTCTCAGAGAGAAGAGTGTGAACTCAAATTGGACGAAGGTAAGGATTTGAGGTTTGAATCTGCTAAGTAAGTAGAAAAACTTTTAGGAAGTGAAACTCAGATTGAAAGAGCGGTTGGAAGATTTACTGGAAAAGGGATTTGTGAGACCATGTGTGTCGTCTTAGAGGGCTCCAGTATTGATAGTAATACAAGGGGATGATGATCGAATGGAATAACAAGCATGATGTGTATGACGGTATTGAGATTATGGAAAGCAAAACTTAGAGTTCTGGTGAGGTTTGAAGTCTTGGGAGTTTTAAGGCATTAATGGAAATGTTGTGAGAACCCTTAGGTGGGGATGTAATATTTAAGAGTTCTTTTTGGTTGGTTGTTGCGGCATGTGGGGATTTATGGAATTTGGATTGTTAAGAGAAGAAATTGTGTATGGATTGCTAACAGTTGAATAAGGTAACGATTGAGAACAAGTGTCCACTTTCATGAACGGATGACTGTAATGGTTTGGTTGGGTTTGAGTGAAATTGCAATTGTTTGGAATGTTTGATAAGAGTGGTGAATGGTGTGAGTTGAGGCTTTGATCGATTTAATGTGACTGGTTATGGTTGTTATCGTTGGGATAGGCTGTTATGTACTCAGCTAAGCTTGTGTGTGAGTAACCAGTTACCTAGTGAAAAGTTTTGCAAAAGCTTTAAGGATTTATATCTTTTGGATTTTGGTTGGGAATTGCAACGTACAGTGATGGTATTTGGTGTTAGTAACGCGTCTCTAATGTTTATGGAGTAGAGGAATCGTATCTTCCATATTTAATTGGATAAGTTCGTAGTGGTTTCGATTGAGGATATTTGGATTTGTTATAAACTCAGAGGAAGAACGAGTAAAGTGTTTGAGATTTGAATTACAAGTGTTGAAAAGAGACGAAGTTTTGTGCTAAGTTCGTACTTCTGTTATCTCAGTTGACTTGCAAAGGGTGAGTCATTTGTTTTGGATGTTCGTTGTGAGTACGTTTTGGTGAGCTGAAGTAGAGGTTGTTTACGGCTCTAGTTTTGATTCTGCGTGATCCTGATGAATCGTTGTGAGGTATTGGGATGTGTCTCTGAAGAGTGTAGTCAGGTGTTAATGCAAGAGAGTAAAGTCCTGGCTTATGCTTTACGATAATTGAGGATTCATAAAAGGATCTATACTATTTTGGATTTAGATTTGGTCGCAGTTGTATTGTGTTGGAAAATTTGGAGGTATTATCTTTAAGGTTCTGAGTTCGAAGTGTTTGGTAATCGTAAGAGTTTAGAGTACTTGTTTGGTCAGAAGGAACAGAGTATGAGACAACGAGGATGGTTAGAATTCGAGACAAGTTATGGATTTGACTTGGACTATCCTTCGGAAAAAGCTAAGGTTGTGCCTGAGGAGTTAAGCCGAAAGTTTTTATGTAAGTTTGTCTTGATGGTCAGAGAATTAGAATTATTTGAGCAGTTCAGAGACTCGTGTCTGGTGTGTGAGATAACACAGTAGAGTGTGAGGTTGGGTATATTAAAAAGTGAATAGTTATTTTTGGTGAATCGTAGCATTGTTGTAGTATGGTTGTGTGACAAGGATGTTGGTGTTTTGGTTTTGTTGATGTTGTTGAGACCTTGTGGTGTCGTGGAACTTTATGTTCTTGTTTGTGTTGTTGCCTCGTTTCCATGGTGATGGTTCGAGTGTGTGTAGCTAATTCCTGTGTAGGGAATTAGGGGAGTGTTACCTAGGGTAGGGTAACGATCTTGTTGTGTTTCGGTTCTAGAGTGAACCTGTGTGTTGATATCTTGGCTTTTCTTTGAGTCGTGAGTTTGTCGTCAAGTGCATTGTATGGGCTTTGCATCTTGTCGTTGTAGTTGTCGTCGTTGTCGTGTCGTTGTGGTAGTTAGCAAGGTGGTTTGTTAGTTGTGTTATTCGTGGTGTGCCTTTTGTTGGCATGTCGGTTTGTTAGTCGGATGCGAGAATCGTGTCCGGGGTTGTTCGTATCGGTTAGATTTTCGAGGACGAAAATGTCTAAATGAGGGAGAATTGTAACGCCCCAGTTTTTATCAGTTTTATTTAATCGAGTCGATTTAATTATTTTCGTTTTATATTATTTTATTATTATATTATTTTATTCTTGACTTTTATTTGGCAATATATTATTTTTCATCGTTGTTTATGTTTTATCGCATTTAGAGAGCGTTTGCGAGATATTTGAGTTGAGGGGTAAAATGGTCATTTTGGGTAGTTAGATATTTTGTTATAAAAAGAGAAATAGAGAGAAAAGAGAGAGAAAGAAAAAGAAAAGAAAGAAAAGGGAAAGAAGAGAAAGAGAAGAGAAGGAAAAAGAGAGAAGAGGAAAAAGTGGAAAAATCGAAGATTCTCCGTTTCAAGCGCGATTAATCGGGTAAGGGTGAGAAGTTTCAATTATATCTTGCTTGTGTATGTATATGTGTTGTTTGTTGTGATTGTTTTGGTTGTTTCTCGACTTTTTCTTATCGATTAAAATTAGGAGCGATTGATAGAAATCGATGTTTTCACGGATGAATGGATGAAATACATGCCTAAATGGGTTATAACATGTTATTTGGGTCATGGGGTGCAATAATATCATATGGGTTGAAGATTTGGGTCATTTTTGGGTTCCAAATACGTTTTGGAGAAATTTTGGCTCGTCCAGATTCGCCAGGCGAGTTGGTGGCGAATCCGTTTCGCCAGGTATTCGCCAGGCGAATTTGCCTGGGACAGCAAAAACAGTATTTTCGTATTTTAGCCATAACTTTTGAACCGTAAGTCCGTTTTGGTCCCCGTTCGAAGCGTTAGAAAGCTTATGAAATGTTCTTTCTTTTAAAAATGGGTTGGAGGGCAGTATATGATTTATTTAGGTCATGGTTTTGGAAAAGTGTTGGGTTGTCGGGTTTTTATCGCGTACAATGTATGCGATTGATGTGTTAGCATGATATATGCTTGTGATATGTAACGTGTAGCTTGTAGACCGTTATATGATGTGAATATACATGATGAAATGTTGTGATGATGGGTTGTGGCCCTATGGCAAATATGTGCATTGTTTTGGATTAGACTTCGATGCGTGATTAATGATGTTGTTGTGTAGTAAAATACATTATTTGATTGAATATCAATGTATGTTGTTATGATGTGTTGTGGGTAGCCTTTGTGGTGTGAATCCCTTGTGGAAGTAATTGTGATTGTATGATTGTTGTGGTATGTGATGAAATGCATTGTTTGAATTATTTTCAATGCATGAATATGATGATGTGTATTATGCAATGTGCTGTGGATATGGATGTCGTATGACTTGTATGCTGTTGTGTGATGATAATGCATGTGATGACATGTTGTGGTGATGAATTATGGCCGAAAGGCAAATAAATGCAATGTGTTGTATTTGGTTATGTATGCATGTTTATGGTTGCATATATGTGGGAAGATGCATTTGATTGTCATGAGTTCTTGTGTGTCAAGCATCATGATATGCATCTTGTGATCGTGTGCCCATGTGGGGTGTGAGCGATCGGGTCGTGTGCCCATGTGGGGTGTGAGCGATCCATAAACGTCGTGTGCCCATGTGGGGTGTGAGCGACGGATTGGTTCCAGAGGGAATCTTCTATAACGTCGTGTGCCCATGTGGGGTGTGAGCGATGATTATAGACGATCGTGTGCCCATGTGGAGTGTGAGCGATTGGGTCGTGTGCCCGTGTGGGGTGTGAGCGATCCATAAACGTCGTGTGCCCATGTGGGGTGTGAGCGACGGGGAACATCGTATGCCCGACGGGGAGTTACATTAAGTAACGAGAGATGATTCCAATAAGTTCCTGAGTGAACTTGAGATGATTGAGTCGGTACCGCATATGCATTGCATAGAGTCGTTGTGTCGGTCTCTGTGCATTTGCATAAATCATGAATGGATTGATTATGTGTGAGCCTGTGATAGCTTTGGTGAATTATTATGCATAAGTGATAAATGCATTGGTTGTGAGTGATATGTTTTGTGTATAAACATATGATATGCTATGTGGTTGGATTGTTAGGAATATGTTATGTATTGGTGGCATGCTATATGTGTTAGTATGTGATGTATGTGGTGAGAAATATTATATATGTGAATTTATTTGTGTTGTGGCATATTATTATGCAATCTTGTTATAGTTGTTATTTCTCACCCTTCTGCTGGAATATGCTTTTTATGGCATAGTGCAGATTGCCAGCTTTAGAGGCGTGGAGGCAAGTGGAAGAGTTAGATCTTCGTCTTTGCTTAGGTCTTGGTGTCTGCTCTGATACGTAGCACGGGAGTCGGGGAAACGATTATTTTATTTATGTATATAATTGTTGAATATATTTGGTATTACCTTTATATGGAAAAGTTTCCCAATTGAGGGTAACCCATTTTATGCTATGTATCAAATTTATGAGCAGGGAGTGTGTATTCTTATTTTAAAATGTGGCATCCTTATTTCTGTCGGAAAAATAAATTTTTAGTTACTCTGATTTTATTTATGTATTATTTATTCGCGATGGGAATTGGGGTGTTACATTAGTGGTATCAGAGCAGGTCGGTCCGTCCGGCCAAGTTGTTGAGTCAGTTGGTGTGACAGTTGAATACTGTCGATGTTGTTTGTTCCTTAGTACATGATATGTGTGTGAAACACTGTCAGTACTTTCTGGTCTTTCTATTCCGTTGTCTGCAGGAGTTAGAATGAGATAAGTGGGGGAGATGCTAGTACTTCTCCAAGTTGCTTCAGGTGTGGAGCGTTGGCTCAGTGTGTTGTGAATTACAAGATTGTAAGTGCTTTTTGGACAGTGTGGTTCTCGGTTCCGGAGGGAATGCGGAGGTAAGGTTTATGTCAACTAAGGATTTGTGCCTTAGGTAGTTTTGTGCGCATGATGTAAGGAATGCTATTATAGTTTGGTAAAGATATTTTATGCCCCATCATGATTGTCGGCTGTCTATTAACAAATTGAGGAACTGATCACCCTTAATCTCTTGTTGATAGCAGATGGGAATTATGATGGATGAAATAGATGTGTCTTTCCGGCTTTGATAGTATGTGCAATGAATTGTTGGAATTAAGCAAGTGATTACGGATTGTTTCGATGAATTGATGAAGATTCTTATACTGGAAGATGAGACGGATTAGAGGCTTTGGTATGTTGGTCCAGTTGGGAAATTTTGAGAGAGAATGATTGGGCATCGTTAATGGTTGTTCTCAGAGAGAAGAGTGTGAACTCAAATTGGACGAAGGTAAGGATTTGAGGTTTGAATCTGCTAAGTAAGTAGAAGAACTTTTAGGAAGTGAAACTCAGATTGAAAGAGCGGTTGGAAGATTTACTGGAAAAGGGATTTGTGAGACCATGTGTGTCGTCTTAGAGGGCTCCAGTATTGATAGTAATACAAGGGGATGATGATCGAATGGAATAACAAGCATGATGTGTATGACGGTATTGAGATTATGGAAAGCAAAACTTAGAGTTCTGGTGAGGTTTGAAGTCTTGGGAGTTTTAAGGCATTAATGGAAATGTTGTGAGAACCCTTAGGTGGGGATGTAATATTTAAGAGTTCTTTTTGGTTGGTTGTTGCGGCATGTGGGGATTTATGGAATTTGGATTGTTAAGAGAAGAAATTGTGTATGGATTGCTAACAGTTGAATAAGGTAACGATTGAGAACAAGTGTCCACTTTCATGAACGGATGACTGTAATGGTTTGGTTGGGTTTGAGTGAAATTGCAATTGTTTGGAATGTTTGATAAGAGTGGTGAATGGTGTGAGTTGAGGCTTTGATCGATTTAATGTGACTGGTTATGGTTGTTATCGTTGGGATAAGCTGTTATGTACTCAGCTAAGCTTGTGTGTGAGTAACCAGTTACCCAGTGAAAAGTTTTGCAAAAGCTTTAAGGATTTATATCTTTTGGATTTTGGTTGGGAATTGCAACGTACAGTGATGGTATTTGGTGTTAGTAATGCGTCTCTAATGTTTATGGAGTAGAGGAATCGTATCTTCCATATTTAATTGGATAAGTTCGTAGTGGTTTCGATTGAGGATATTTGGATTTGTTATAAACTCAGAGGAAGAACGAGTAAAGTGTTTGAGATTTGAATTACAAGTGTTGAAAAGAGACGAAGTTTTGTGCTAAGTTCGTACTTCTGTTATCTCAGTTGACTTGCAAAGGGTGAGTCATTTGTTTTGGATGTTTGTTGTGAGTACGTTTTGGTGAGCTGAAGTAGAAGTTGTCTACGGCTCTAGTTTTGATTCTGCGTGATCCTGATGAATCATTGTGAGGTATTGGGATGTGTCTCTGAAGAGTGTAGTCAGGTGTTAATGCAAGAGAGTAAAGTCCTGGCTTATGCTTTACGATAATTGAGGATTCATAAACGGATCTATACTATTTTGGATTTAGATTTGGTCGCGGTTGTATTGTGTTGGAAAATTTGGAGGTATTATCTTTAAGGTTCTGAGTTCGAAGTGTTTGGTAATCGCAAGAGTTTAGAGTACTTGTTTGGTCAGAAGGAACAGAGTATGAGACAACGAGGATGGTTAGAATTCGAGACAAGTTATGGATTTGACTTGGACTATCCTTCGGAAAAAGCTAAGGTTGTTCCTGAGGAGTTAAGCCGAAAGTTTTTATGTAAGTTTGTCTTGATGGTTAGAGAATTAGAATTATTTGAGCAGTTCAGAGACTCGTGTCTGGTGTGTGAGATAACACAGTAGAGTGTGAGGTTGGGTATATTAAAAAGTGAATAGTGATTTTTGGTGAATCGTAGCATTGTTGTAGTATGGTGTGTGACAAGGATGTTGGTGTTTTGGTTTTGTTGATGTTGTTGAGACCTTGTGGTGTCGTGGAACTTTATGTTCTTTTTTGTGTTGTTGCCTCATTTCCATGGTGATGGTTCGAGTGTGTGTAGCTAATTCCTGTGTAGGGAATTAGGGGAGTGTTACCTAGGGTAGGGTAACGATCTTGTTGTGTTTCGGTTCTAGAGTGAACCTGTGTGTTGATATCTTGGCTTTTCTTTGAGTCGTGAGTTTGTCGTCAAGTGCATTGTATGGGCTTTGCATCTTGTCGTTGTAGTTGTCATCGTTGTCGTGTCGTTGTGGTAGTTAGCAAGGTGGTTTGTCAGTTGTGTTATTCGTGGTGTGCCTTTTGTTGGCATGTCGGTTTGTTAGTCGGATGCGAGAATCGTGTCCGGGGTTGTTCGTATCGGTTAGATTTTCGAGGACGAAAATGTCTAAGTGAGGGAGAATTGTAACGCCCCAGTTTTTGTCAGTTTTATTTAATCGAGTCGATTTAATTATTTTCTTTTTATATTATTTTATTATTATATTATTTTATTCTTGACTTTTATTTGGCAATATATTATTTTTCATCGTTGTTTATGTTTTATCGCATTTAGAGAGCGTTTGCGAGATATTTGAGTTGAGGGGTAAAATGGTCATTTTGGGTAGTTAGATATTTTGTTATAAAAAGAGAAATAGAGAGAAAAGAGAGAGAAAGAAAAAGAAAGGAAAGAAAAGGGAAAGAAGAGAAAGAGAAGAGAAGGAAAAAGGGAGAAGAGGAAAAAGTGGAAAAATCGAAGATTCTCCGTTTCAAGCGCGATTAATCGGGTAAGGGTGAGAAGTTTCAATTATATCTTGCTTTTGTATGTATATGTGTTGTTTGTTGTGATTGTTTTGGTTGTTTCTCGACTTTTTCTTATCGATTAAAATTAGGAGCGATTGATAGAAATCGATGTTTTCACGGATGAATTGATGAAATACATGCCTAAATGGGTTATAACATGTTATTTGGGTCATGGGGTGCAATAATATCATATGGGTTGAAGATTTGGGTCATTTTTGGGTTCCAAATACGTTTTGGAGAAATTTTGGTTCGTCCAGATTCGCCAGGCGAGTTGGTGGCGAATCCGTTTCGCCAGGTATTCGCCAGGCGAATTTGCCTGGGACAGCAAAAACAGTATTTTCGTATTTTAGCCATAACTTTTGTACCGTAAATCCGTTTTGGTCCCCGTTCGAAGCGTTAGAAAGCTTATGAAATGTTCTTTATTTTAAAAATGGGTTGGAGGGTAGTATATGATTTATTTAGGTCATGGTTTTGGAAAAGTGTTGGGTTGTCGGGTTTTTATCGCGTACAATGTGTGCGATTGATGTGTTAGCATGATATATGCTTGTGATATGTAAAGTGTAGCTTGTAGACCATTATATGATGTGAATATACATGATGAAATGTTGTGATGATGGGTAGTGGCCCTATGGCAAATATGTGCATTGTTTTGGATTAGACTTCGATGCGTGATTAATGATGTTGTTGTGTAGTAAAATACATTGTTTGATTGAATATCAATGTATGTTGTTATGATGTGTTGTGGGTAGCCTTTGTGGTGTGAATCCCTTGTGGAAGTAATTGTGATTGAATGATTGTTGTGGTATGTGATGAAATGCATTGTTTGAATTATTTTCAATGCATGAATATGATGATGTGTATTATGCAATGTGCTGTGGATATGGATGTCGTATGACTTGTATGCTGTTGTGTGATGATAATGCATGTGATGACATGTTGTGGTGATGAATTATGGCCGAAAGGAAAATAAATGCAATGTGTTGTATTTGGTTATGTATGCATGTTTATGGTTGCATATATGTGGGAAGATGCATTTGATTGTCATGAGTTCTTGTGTGTCAAGCATCATGATATGCATCTTGTGATCGTGTGCCCATGTGGGGTGTGAGCGATCGGGTCGTGTGCCCATGTGGGGTGTGAGCGATCCATAAACGTCGTGTGCCCATGTGGGGTGTGAGCGACGGATTGGTTCCAGAGGGAATCTGCTATAACGTCGTGTGCCCATGTGGGGTGTGAGCGATGATTATAGACGATCGTGTGCCCATGTGGAGTGTGAGCGATTGGGTCGTGTGCCCGTGTGGGGTGTGAACGATCCATAAACGTCGTGTGCCCATGTGGGGTGTGAGCGACGGGGAACATCGTATGCCCGACGGGGAGTTACATTAAGTAACGAGCGATGATTCCAATAAGTTCCTGAGTGAACTTGAGATGATTGAGTCGGTACCGCATATGCATTGCATAGAGTCGTTGTGTCGGTCTCTGTGTATTTGCATAAATCATGAATGGATTGATTATGTGTGAGCCTGTGATAGCTTTGGTGAATTATTATGCATAAGTGATAAATGCATTGGTTGTGAGTGATATGTTTTATGTATAAACATATGATATGCTATGTGGTTGGATTGTTAGGAATATGTTATGTATTGGTGGCATGCTATATGTGTTAGTATGTGATGTATGTGGTGAGAAATATTATATATGTGAATTTATTTGTGTTGTGGCATATTATTATGCAATCTTGTTATAGTTGTTATTTCTCACCCTTCTGCTGGAATATGCTTTTTATGGCATAGTGCAGATTGCCAGCTTTAGAGGCGTGGAGGCAAGTGGAAGAGTTAGATCTTCGTCTTTGCTTAGGTCTTGGTGTCTGCTCTGATACGTAGCACGGGAGTCGGGGAAACGATTATTTTATTTATGTATATAATTGTTGAATATATTTGGTATTACCTTTATATGGAAAAGTTTCCCAATTGAGGGTAACCCATTTTATGCTATGTATCAAATTTATGAGCAGGGAGTGTGTATTCTTTTTTTAAAATGTGGCATCCTTGTTTCTGTCGGAAAAATAAATTTTTAGTTACTCTGATTTTATTTATGTATTATTTATTCGCTATGGGAATTGGGGTGTTACATTAGTGGTATCAGAGCAGGTCGGTCCGTCCGGCCAAGTTGTTGAGTCAGTTGGTGTGACAGTTGAATACTGTCGATGTTGTTTGTTCCTTAGTACATGATATGTGTGTGAAACACTGTCAGTACTTTCTGGTCTTTCTATTCCGTTGTCTGCAGGAGTTAGAATGAGATAAGTGGGGGAGAGGCTGGTACTTCTCCAAGTTGCTTCAGGTGTGGAGCGTTGGCTCAGTGTGTTGTGAATTACAAGATTGTAAGTGCTCTTTGGACAGTGTGGTTCTCGGTTTCGGAGGGAATGCGGAGGTAAGGTTTATGTCAACTAAGGATTTGTGCCTTAGGTAGTTTTGTGCGCATGATGTAAGGAATGCTATTATAGTTTGGTAAAGATGGTTTATGCCCCATCATGATTGTCGGCTGTCTATTAACAAATTGAGGAACTGATCACCCTTAATCTCTTGTTGATAGCAGATGGGAATTATGATGGATGGAATAGATGTGTCTTTCCAGCTTTGATAGTATGTGCAATGAATTGTTGGAATTAAACAAGTGATTACGGATTGTTTCGATGAATTGATGAAGATTCTTATACTGGAAGATGAGACGGATTAGAGGCTTTGGTATGTTGGTCCAGTTGGGAAATTTTGAGAGAGAATGATTGGGCATCGTTAATGGTTGTTCTCAGAGAGAAGAGTGTGAACTCAAATTGGACGAAGGTAAGGATTTGAGGTTTGAATCTGCTAAGTAAGTAGAAGAACTTTTAGGAAGTGAAACTCAGATTGAAAGAGCGGTTGGAAGATTTACTGGAAAAGGGATTTGTGAGACCATGTGTGTCGTCTTAGAGGGCTCCAGTATTGACAGTAATACAAGGGGATGATGATCGAATGGAATAAAATGCATGTTGTGTATGACGGTATTGAGATTATGGAAAGCAAAACTTAGAGTTCTGGTGAGGTTTGAAGTCTTGGGAGTTTTAAGGCATTAATGGAAATGTTGTGAGAACCCTTAGGTGGGGATGTAATATTTAAGAGTTCTTTTTGGTTGGTTGTTGCGGCATGTGGGGATTTATGGAATTTGGATTGTTAAGAGAAGAAATTGTGTATGGATTGCTAACAGTTGAATAAGGTAACGATTGAGAACAAGTGTCCACTTTCATGAACGGATGACTGTAATGGTTTGGTTGGGTTTGAGTGAAATTGCAATTGTTTGGAATGTTTGATAAGAGTGGTGAATGGTGTGAGTTGAGGCTTTGATCGATTTAATGTGACTGGTTATGGTTGTTATCGTTGGGATAAGCTGTTATGTACTCAGCTAAGCTTGTGTGTGAGTAACCAGTTACCCAGTGAAAAGTTTTGCAAAAGCTTTAAGGATTTATATCTTTTGGATTTTGGTTGGGAATTGCAACGTACAGTGATGGTATTTGGTGTTAGTAATGCGTCTCTAATGTTTATGGAGTAGAGGAATCGTATCTTCCATATTTAATTGGATAAGTTCGTAGTGGTTTCGATTGAGGATATTTGGATTTGTTATAAACTCAGAGGAAGAACGAGTAAAGTGTTTGAGATTTGAATTACAAGTGTTGAAAAGAGACGAAGTTTTGTGCTAAGTTCGTACTTCTGTTATCTCAGTTGACTTGCAAAGGGTGAGTCATTTGTTTTGGATGTTCGTTGTGAGTACGTTTTGGTGAGCTGAAGTAGAAGTTGTCTACGGCTCTAGTTTTGATTCTGCGTGATCCTGATGAATCGTTGTGAGGTATTGGGATGTGTCTCTGAAGAGTGTAGTCAGGTGTTAATGCAAGAGAGTAGAGTCCTGGCTTATGCTTTACGATAATTGAGGATTCATAAAAGGATCTATACTATTTTGGATTTAGATTTGGTCGCGGTTGTATTGTGTTGGAAAATTTGGAGGTATTATCTTTAAGGTTCTGAGTTCGAAGTGTTTGGTAATCGCAAGAGTTTAGAGTACTTGTTTGGTCAGAAGGAACAGAGTATGAGACAACGAGGATGGTTAGAATTCGAGACAAGTTATGGATTTGACTTGGACTATCCTTCGGAAAAAGCTAAGGTTGTTCCTGAGGAGTTAAGCCGAAAGTTTTTATGTAAGTTTGTCTTGATGGTCAGAGAATTAGAATTATTTGAGCAGTTCAGAGACTCGTGTCTGGTGTGTGAGATAACACAGT
Source organism: Lathyrus tuberosus (assembly GCA_022829125.1). NCBI lineage: Eukaryota > Viridiplantae > Streptophyta > Magnoliopsida > Fabales > Fabaceae > Lathyrus > Lathyrus tuberosus. Next base: position 1,140,822 of record JALAZF010000858.1, read on the forward strand.
AGAGTGTGAGGTTGGGTATATTAAAAAGTGAATAGTGATTTTTGGTGAATCGTAGCATTGTTGTAGTATGGTTGTGTGACAAGGATGTTGGTGTTTTGGTTTTGTTGATGTTGTTGAGACCTTGTGGTGTCGTGGAACTTTATGTTCTTTTTTGTGTTGTTGCCTCGTTTCCATGGTGATGGTTCGAGTGTGTGTAGCTAATTCCTGTGTAGGGAATTAGGGGAGTGTTACCTAGGGTAGGGTAACGATCTTGTTGTGTTTCGGTTCTAGAGTGAACCTGTGTGTTGATATCTTGGCTTTTCTTTGAGTCGTGAGTTTGTCGTCAAGTGCATTGTATGGGCTTTGCATCTTGTCGTTGTAGTTGTCGTCGTTGTCGTGTCGTTGTGGTAGTTAGCAAGGTGGTTTGTCAGTTGTGTTATTCGTGGTGTGCCTTTTGTTGGCATGTCGGTTTGTTAATCGGATGCGAGAATCGTGTCCGGGGTTGTTCGTATCGGTTAGATTTTCGAGGACGAAAATGTCTAAGTGAGGGAGAATTGTAACGCCCCAGTTTTTGTCAGTTTTATTTAATCGAGTCGATTTAATTATTTTCTTTTTATATTATTTTATTATTATATTATTTTTCATCGTTGTTTATGTTTTATCGCATTTAGAGAGCGTTTGCGAGATATTTGAGTTGAGGGGTAAAATGGTCATTTTGGGTAGTTAGATATTTTGTTATAAAAAGAGAAATAGAGAGAAAAGAGAGAGAAAGAAAAAGAAAAGAAAGAAAAGGGAAAGAAGAGAAAGAGAAGAGAAGGAAAAAGGGAGAAGAGGAAAAAGTGGAAAAATCGAAGATTCTCCGTTTCAAGCGCGATTAATCGGGTAAGGGTGAGAAGTTTCAATTATATCTTGCTTGTGTATGTATATGTGTTGTTTGTTGTGATTGTTTTGGTTGTTTCTCGACTTTTTCTTATCGATTAAAATTAGGAGCGATTGATAGAAATCGATGTTTTCACGGATGAATTGATGAAATACATGCCTAAATGGGTTATAACATGTTATTTGGGTCATGGGGTGCAATAATATCATATGGGTTGAAGATTTGGGTCATTTTTGGGTTCCAAATACGTTTTGGAGAAATTTTGGTTCGTCCAGATTCGCCAGGCGAGTTGGTGGCGAATCCGTTTCGCCAGGTATTCGCCAGGCGAATTTGCCTGGGACAGCAAAAACAGTATTTTCGTATTTTAGCCATAACTTTTGAACCGTAAGTCCGTTTTGGTCCCCGTTCGAAGCGTTAGAAAGCTTATGAAATGTTATTTCTTTTAAAAATGGGTTGGAGGGCAGTATATGATTTATTTAGGTCATGGTTTTGGAAAAGTGTTGGGTTGTCGGGTTTTTATCGCGTACAATGTGTGCGATTGATGTGTTAGCATGATATATGCTTGTGATATGTAACGTGTAGCTTGTAGACCGTTATATGATGTGAATATACATGATGAAATGTTGTGATGATGGGTTGTGGCCCTATGGCAAATATGTGCATTGTTTTGGATTAGACTTCGATGCGTGATTAATGATGTTGTTGTGTAGTAAAATACATTGTTTGATTGAATATCAATGTATGTTGTTATGATGTGTTGTGGGTAGCCTTTGTGGTGTGAATCCCTTGTGGAAGTAATTGTGATTGTATGATTGTTGTGGTATGTGATGAAATGCATTGTTTGAATTATTTTCAATGCATGAATATGATGATGTGTATTATGCAATGTGCTGTGGATATGGATGTCGTATGACTTGTATGCTGTTGTGTGATGATAATGCATGTGATGACATGTTGTGGTGATGAATTATGGCCGAAAGGAAAATAAATGCAATGTGTTGTATTTGGTTATGTATGCATGTTTATGGTTGCATATATGTGGGAAGATGCATTTGATTGTCATGAGTTCTTGTGTGTCAAGCATCATGATATGCATCTTGTGATCGTGTGCCCATGTGGGGTGTGAGCGATTGGGTCGTGTGCCCATGTGGGGTGTGAGCGATCCATAAACGTCGTGTGCCCATGTGGGGTGTGAGCGACGGATTGGTTCCAGAGGGAATCTGCTATAACGTCGTGTGCCCATGTGGGGTGTGAGCGATGATTATAGACGATCGTGTGCCCATGTGGAGTGTGAGCGATTGGGTCGTGTGCCCGTGTGGGGTGTGAGCGATCCATAAACGTCGTGTGCCCATGTGGGGTGTGAGCGACGGGGAACATCGTATGCCCGACGGGGAGTTACATTAAGTAACGAGCGATGATTCCAATAAGTTCCTGAGTGAACTTGAGATGATTGAGTCGGTACCGCATATGCATTGCATAGAGTCGTTGTGTCGGTCTCTGTGCATTTGCATAAATCATGAATGGATTGATTATGTGTGAGCCTGTGATAGCTTTGGTGAATTATTATGCATAAGTGATAAATGCATTGGTTGTGAGTGATATGTTTTGTGTATAAACATATGATATGCTATGTGGTTGGATTGTTAGGAATATGTTATGTATTGGTGGCATTCTATATGTGTTAGTATGTGATGTATGTGGTGAGAAATATTATATATGTGAATTTATTTGTGTTGTGGCATATTATTATGCAATCTTGTTATAGTTGTTATTTCTCACCCTTCTGCTGGAATATGCTTTTTATGGCATAGTGCAGATTGCCAGCTTTAGAGGCGTGGAGGCAAGTGGAAGAGTTAGATCTTCGTCTTTGCTTAGGTCTTGGTGTCTGCTCTGATACGTAGCACGGGAGTCGGGGAAACGATTATTTTATTTATGTATATAATTGTTGAATATATTTGGTATTACCTTTATATGGAAAAGTTTCCCAATTGAGGGTAACCCATTTTATGCTATGTATCAAATTTATGAGCAGGGAGTGTGTATTCTTTTTTTAAAATGTGGCATCCTTGTTTCTGTCGGAAAAATAAATTTTTAGTTACTCTGATTTTATTTATGTATTATTTATTCGCTATGGGAATTGGGGTGTTACATTAGTGGTATCAGAGCAGGTCGGTCCGTCCGGCCAAGTTGTTGAGTCAGTTGGTGTGACAGTTGAATACTGTCGATGTTGTTTGTTCCTTAGTACATGATATGTGTGTGAAACACTGTCAGTACTTTCTGGTCTTTCTATTCCGTTGTCTGCAGGAGTTAGAATGAGATAAGTGGGGGAGAGGCTGGTACTTCTCCAAGTTGCTTCAGGTGTGGAGCGTTGGCTCAGTGTGTTGTGAATTACAAGATTGTAAGTGCTCTTTGGACAGTGTGGTTCTCGGTTTCGGAGGGAATGCGGAGGTAAGGTTTATGTCAACTAAGGATTTGTGCCTTAGGTAGTTTTGTGCGCATGATGTAAGGAATGCTATTATAGTTTGGTAAAGATGGTTTATGCCCCATCATGATTGTCGGCTGTCTATTAACAAATTGAGGAACTGATCACCCTTAATCTCTTATTGATAGCAGATGGGAATTATGATGGATGGAATAGATGTGTCTTTCCAGCTTTGATAGTATGTGCAATGAATTGTTGGAATTAAACAAGTGATTACGGATTGTTTCGATGAATTGATGAAGATTCTTATACTGGAAGATGAGACGGATTAGAGGCTTTGGTATGTTGGTCCAGTTGGGAAATTTTGAGAGAGAATGATTGGGCATAGTTAATGGTTGTTCTCAGAGAGAAGAGTGTGAACTCAAATTGGACGAAGGTAAGGATTTGAGGTTTGAATCTGCTAAGTAAGTAGAAGAACTTTTAGGAAGTGAAACTCAGATTGAAAGAGCGGTTGGAAGATTTACTGGAAAAGGGATTTGTGAGACCATGTGTGTCGTCTTAGAGGGCTCCAGTATTGACAGTAATACAAGGGGATGATGATCGAATGGAATAAAATGCATGTTGTGTATGACGGTATTGAGATTATGGAAAGCAAAACTTAGAGTTCTGGTGAGGTTTGAAGTCTTGGGAGTTTTAAGGCATTAATGGAAATGTTGTGAGAACCCTTAGATGGGGATGTAATATTTAAGAGTTCTTTTTGGTTGGTTGTTGCGGCATGTGGGGATTTATGGAATTTGGATTGTTAAGAGAAGAAATTGTGTATGGATTGCTAACAGTTGAATAAGGTAACGATTGAGAACAAGTGTCCACTTTCATGAACGGATGACTGTAATGGTTTGGTTGGGTTTGAGTGAAATTGCAATTGTTTGGAATGTTTGATAAGAGTGGTGAATGGTGTGAGTTGAGGCTTTGATCGATTTAATGTGACTGGTTATGGTTGTTATCGTTGGGATAAGCTGTTATGTACTCAGCTAAGCTTGTGTGTGAGTAACCAGTTACCCAGTGAAAAGTTTTGCAAAAGCTTTAAGGATTTATATCTTTTGGATTTTGGTTGGGAATTGCAACGTACAGTGATGGTATTTGGTGTTAGTAATGCGTCTCTAATGTTTATGGAGTAGAGGAATCGTATCTTCCATATTTAATTGGATAAGTTCGTAGTGGTTTCGATTGAGGATATTTGGATTTGTTATAAACTCAGAGGAAGAACGAGTAAAGTGTTTGAGATTTGAATTACAAGTGTTGAAAAGAGACGAAGTTTTGTGCTAAGTTCGTACTTCTGTTATCTCAGTTGACTTGCAAAGGGTGAGTCATTTGTTTTGGATGTTCGTTGTGAGTACGTTTTGGTGAGCTGAAGTAGAAGTTGTCTACGGCTCTAGTTTTGATTCTGCGTGATCCTGATGAATCGTTGTGAGGTATTGGGATGTGTCTCTGAAGAGTGTAGTCAGGTGTTAATGCAAGAGAGTAAAGTCCTGGCTTATGCTTTACGATAATTGAGGATTCATAAAAGGATCTATACTATTTTGGATTTAGATTTGGTCGCGGTTGTATTGTGTTGGAAAATTTGGAGGTATTATCTTTAAGGTTCTGAGTTCGAAGTGTTTGGTAATCGCAAGAGTTTAGAGTACTTGTTTGGTCAGAAGGAACAGAGTATGAGACAACGAGGATGGTTAGAATTCGAGACAAGTTATGGATTTGACTTGGACTATCCTTCGGAAAAAGCTAAGGTTGTTCCTGAGGAGTTAAGCCGAAAGTTTTTATGTAAGTTTGTCTTGATGGTCAGAGAATTAGAATTATTTGAGCAGTTCAGAGACTCGTGTCTGGTGTGTGAGATAACACAGTAGAGTGTGAGGTTGGGTATATTAAAAAGTGAATAGTGATTTTTGGTGAATCGTAGCATTGTTGTAGTATGGTTGTGTGACAAGGATGTTGGTGTTTTGGTTTTGTTGATGTTGTTGAGACCTTGTGGTGTCGTGGAACTTTATGTTCTTTTTTGTGTTGTTGCCTCGTTTCCATGGTGATGGTTCGAGTGTGTGTAGCTAATTCCTGTGTAGGGAATTAGGGGAGTGTTACCTAGGGTAGGGTAACGATCTTGTTGTGTTTCGGTTCTAGAGTGAACCTGTGTGTTGATATCTTGGCTTTTCTTTGAGTCGTGAGTTTGTCGTCAAGTGCATTGTATGGGCTTTGCATCTTGTCGTTGTAGTTGTCGTCGTTGTCGTGTCGTTGTGGTAGTTAGCAAGGTGGTTTGTCAGTTGTGTTATTCGTGGTGTGCCTTTTGTTGGCATGTCGGTTTGTTAATCGGATGCGAGAATCGTGTCCGGGGTTGTTCGTATCGGTTAGATTTTCGAGGACGAAAATGTCTAAGTGAGGGAGAATTGTAACGCCCCAGTTTTTGTCAGTTTTATTTAATCGAGTCGATTTAATTATTTTCTTTTTATATTATTTTATTATTATATTATTTTTCATCGTTGTTTATGTTTTATCGCATTTAGAGAGCGTTTGCGAGATATTTGAGTTGAGGGGTAAAATGGTCATTTTGGGTAGTTAGATATTTTGTTATAAAAAGAGAAATAGAGAGAAAAGAGAGAGAAAGAAAAAGAAAAGAAAGAAAAGGGAAAGAAGAGAAAGAGAAGAGAAGGAAAAAGGGAGAAGAGGAAAAAGTGGAAAAATCGAAGATTCTCCGTTTCAAGCGCGATTAATCGGGTAAGGGTGAGAAGTTTCAATTATATCTTGCTTGTGTATGTATATGTGTTGTTTGTTGTGATTGTTTTGGTTGTTTCTCGACTTTTTCTTATCGATTAAAATTAGGAGCGATTGATAGAAATCGATGTTTTCACGGATGAATTGATGAAATACATGCCTAAATGGGTTATAACATGTTATTTGGGTCATGGGGTGCAATAATATCATATGGGTTGAAGATTTGGGTCATTTTTGGGTTCCAAATACGTTTTGGAGAAATTTTGGTTCGTCCAGATTCGCCAGGCGAGTTGGTGGCAAATCCGTTTCGCCAGGTATTCGCCAGGCGAATTTGCCTGGGACAGCAAAAACAGTATTTTCGTATTTTAGCCATAACTTTTGAACCGTAAGTCCGTTTTGGTCCCCGTTCGAAGCGTTAGAAAGCTTATGAAATGTTCTTTCTTTTAAAAATGGGTTGGAGGGCAGTATATGATTTATTTAGGTCATGGTTTTGGAAAAGTGTTGGGTTGTCGGGTTTTTATCGCGTACAATGTGTGCGATTGATGTGTTAGCATGATATATGCTTGTGATATGTAACGTGTAGCTTGTAGACCGTTATATGATGTGAATATACATGATGAAATGTTGTGATGATGGGTTGTGGCCCTATGGCAAATATGTGCATTGTTTTGGATTAGACTTCGATGCGTGATTAATGATGTTGTTGTGTAGTAAAATACATTGTTTGATTGAATATCAATGTATGTTGTTATGATGTGTTGTGGGTAGCCTTTGTGGTGTGAATCCCTTGTGGAAGTAATTGTGATTGTATGATTGTTGTGGTATGTGATGAAATGCATTGTTTGAATTATTTTCAATGCATGAATATGATGATGTGTATTATGCAATGTGCTGTGGATATGGATGTCGTATGACTTGTATGCTGTTGTGTGATGATAATGCATGTGATGACATGTTGTGGTGATGAATTATGGCCGAAAGGAAAATAAATGCAATGTGTTGTATTTGGTTATGTATGCATGTTTATGGTTGCATATATGTGGGAAGATGCATTTGATTGTCATGAGTTCTTGTGTGTCAAGCATCATGATATGCATCTTGTGATCGTGTGCCCATGTGGGGTGTGAGCGATCGGGTCGTGTGCCCATGTGGGGTGTGAGCGATCCATAAACGTCGTGTGCCCATGTGGGGTGTGAGCGACGGATTGGTTCCAGAGGGAATCTGCTATAACGTCGTGTGCCCATGTGGGGTGTGAGCGATGATTATAGACGATCGTGTGCCCATGTGGAGTGTGAGCGATTGGGTTGTGTGCCCGTGTGGGGTGTGAGCGATCCATAAACGTCGTGTGCCCATGTGGGGTGTGAGCGACGGGGAACATCGTATGCCCGACGGGGAGTTACATTAAGTAACGAGCGATGATTCCAATAAGTTCCTGAGTGAACTTGAGATGATTGAGTCGGTACCCGCATATGCATTGCATAGAGTCGTTGTGTCGGTCTCTGTGCATTTGCATAAATCATGAATGGATTGATTATGTGTGAGCCTGTGATAGCTTTGGTGAATTATTATGCATAAGTGATAAATGCATTGGTTGTGAGTGATATGTTTTGTGTATAAACATATGATATGCTATGTGGTTGGATTGTTAGGAATATGTTATGTATTGGTGGCATTCTATATGTGTTAGTATGTGATGTATGTGGTGAGAAATATTATATATGTGAATTTATTTGTGTTGTGGCATATTATTATGCAATCTTGTTATAGTTGTTATTTCTCACCCTTCTGCTGGAATATGCTTTTTATGGCATAGTGCAGATTGCCAGCTTTAGAGGCGTGGAGGCAAGTGGAAGAGTTAGATCTTCGTCTTTGCTTAGGTCTTGGTGTCTGCTCTGATACGTAGCACGGGAGTCGGGGAAACGATTATTTTATTTATGTATATAATTGTTGAATATATTTGGTATTACCTTTATATGGAAAAGTTTCCCAATTGAGGGTAACCCATTTTATGCTATGTATCAAATTTATGAGCAGGGAGTGTGTATTCTTATTTTAAAATGTGGCATCCTTGTTTCTGTCGGAAAAATAAATTTTTAGTTACTCTGATTTTATTTATGTATTATTTATTCGCGATGGGAATTGGGGTGTTACATTAGTGGTATCAGAGCAGGTCGGTCCGTCCGGCCAAGTTGTTGAGTCAGTTGGTGTGACAGTTGAATACTGTCGATGTTGTTTGTTCCTTAGTACATGATATGTGTGTGAAACACTGTCAGTACTTTCTGGTCTTTCTATTCCATTGTCTGCAGGAGTTAGAATGAGATAAGTGGGGGAGAGGCTGGTACTTCTCCAAGTTGCTTCAGGTGTGGAGCGTTGGCTCAGTGTGTTGTGAATTACAAGATTGTAAGTGCTCTTTTGACAGTGTGGTTCTCGGTTTCGGAGGGAATGCGGAGGTAAGGTTTATGTCAACTAAGGATTTGTGCCTTAGGTAGTTTTGTGCGCATGATGTAAGGAATGCTATTATAGTTTGGTAAAGATGGTTTATGCCCCATCATGATTGTCGGCTGTCTATTAACAAATTGAGGAACTGATCACCCTTAATCTCTTGTTGATAGCAGATGGGAATTATGATGGATGGAATAGATGTGTCTTTCCGGCTTTGATAGTATGTGCAATGAATTGTTGGAATTAAGCAAGTGATTACGGATTGTTTCGATGAATTGATGAAGATTCTTATACTGGAAGATGAGACGGATTAGAGGCTTTGGTATGTTGGTCCAGTTGGGAAATTTTGAGAGAGAATGATTGGGCATCGTTAATGGTTGTTCTCAGAGAGAAGAGTGTGAACTCAAATTGGACGAAGGTAAGGATTTAAGGTTTGAATCTGCTAAGTAAGTAGAAGAACTTTTAGGAAGTGAAACTCAGATTGAAAGAGCGGTTGGAAGATTTACTGGAAAAGGGATTTGTGAGACCATGTGTGTCGTCTTAGAGGGCTCCAGTATTGACAGTAATACAAGGGGATGATGATCGAATGGAATAACAAGCATGATGTGTATGACGGTATTGAGATTATGGAAAGCAAAACTTAGAGTTCTGGTGAGGTTTGAAGTCTTGGGAGTTTTAAGGCATTAATGGAAATGTTGTGAGAACCCTTAGGTGGGGATGTAATATTTAAGAGTTCTTTTTGGTTGGTTGTTGCGGCATGTGGGGATTTATGGAATTTGGATTGTTAAGAGAAGAAATTGTGTATGGATTGCTAACAGTTGAATAAGGTAACGATTGAGAACAAGTGTCCACTTTCATGAACGGATGACTGTAATGGTTTGGTTGGGTTTGAGTGAAATTGCAATTGTTTGGAATGTTTGATAAGAGTGGTGAATGGTGTGAGTTGAGGCTTTGATCGATTTAATGTGACTGGTTATGGTTGTTATCGTTGGGATAAGCTGTTATGTACTCAGCTAAGCTTGTGTGTGAGTAACCAGTTACCCAGTGAAAAGTTTTGCAAAAGCTTTAAGGATTTATATCTTTTGGATTTTGGTTGGGAATTGCAACGTACAGTGATGGTATTTGGTGTTAGTAATGCGTCTCTAATGTTTATGGAGTAGAGGAATCGTATCTTCCATATTTAATTGGATAAGTTCGTAGTGGTTTCGATTGAGGATATTTGGATTTGTTATAAACTCAGAGGAAGAACGAGTAAAGTGTTTGAGATTTGAATTACAAGTGTTGAAAAGAGACGAAGTTTTGTGCTAAGTTCGTACTTCTGTTATCTCAGTTGACTTGCAAAGGGTGAGTCATTTGTTTTGGATGTTCGTTGTGAGTACGTTTTGGTGAGCTGAAGTAGAAGTTGTCTACGGCTCTAGTTTTGATTCTGCGTGATCCTGATGAATCGTTGTGAGGTATTGGGATGTGTCTCTGAAGAGTGTAGTCAGGTGTTAATGCAAGAGAGTAAAGTCCTGGCTTATGCTTTACGATAATTGAGGATTCATAAAAGGATCTATACTATTTTGGATTTAGATTTGGTCGCGGTTGTATTGTGTTGGAAAATTTGGAGGTATTATCTTTAAGGTTCTAAGTTCGAAGTGTTTAGTAATCGCAAGAGTTTAGAGTACTTGTTTGGTCAGAAGGAACAGAGTATGAGACAACGAGGATGGTTAGAATTCGAGACAAGTTATGGATTTGACTTGGACTATCCTTCGGAAAAAGCTAAGGTTGTTCCTGAGGAGTTAAGCCGAAAGTTTTTATGTAAGTTTGTCTTGATGGTCAGAGAATTAGAATTATTTGAGCAGTTCAGAGACTCGTGTCTGGTGTGTGAGATAACACAGTAGAGTGTGAGGTTGGGTATATTAAAAAGTGAATAGTGATTTTTGGTGAATCGTAGCATTGTTGTAGTATGGTTGTGTGACAAGGATGTTGGTGTTTTGGTTTTGTTGATGTTGTTGAGACCTTGTGGTGTCGTGGAACTTTATGTTCTTTTTTGTGTTGTTGCCTCGTTTCCATGGTGATGGTTCGAGTGTGTGTAGCTAATTCCTGTGTAGGGAATTAGGGGAGTGTTACCTAGGGTAGGGTAACGATCTTGTTGTGTTTCGGTTCTAGAGTGAACCTGTGTGTTGATATCTTGGCTTTTCTTTGAGTCGTGAGTTTATCGTCAAGTGCATTGTATGGGCTTTGCATCTTGTCGTTGTAGTTGTCATCGTTGTCGTGTCGTTGTGGTAGTTAGCAAGGTGGTTTGTCAGTTGTGTTATTCGTGGTGTGCCTTTTGTTGGCATGTCGGTTTGTTAGTCGGATGCGAGAATCGTGTCCGGGGTTGTTCGTATCGGTTAGATTTTCGAGGACGAAAATGTCTAAGTGAGGGAGAATTGTAACGCCCCAGTTTTTGTCAGTTTTATTTAATCGAGTCGATTTAATTATTTTCTTTTTATATTATTTTATTATTATATTATTTTATTCTTGACTTTTATTTGGCAATATATTATTTTTCATCGTTGTTTATGTTTTATCGCATTTAGAGAGCGTTTGCGAGATATTTGAGTTGAGGGGTAAAATGGTCATTTTGGGTAGTTAGATATTTTGTTATAAAAAGAGAAATAGAGAGAAAAGAGAGAGAAAGAAAAAGAAAAGAAAGAAAAGGGAAAGAAGAGAAAGAGAAGAGAAGGAAAAAGAGAGAAGAGGAAAAAGTGGAAAAATCGAAGATTCTCCGTTTCAAGCGCGATTAATCGGGTAAGGGTGAGAAGTTTCAATTATATCTTGCTTGTGTATGTATATGTGTTGTTTGTTGTGATTGTTTTGGTTGTTTCTCGACTTTTTCTTATCGATTAAAATTAGGAGCGATTGATAGAAATCGATGTTTTCACGGATGAATTGATGAAATACATGCCTAAATGGGTTATAACATGTTATTTGGGTCATGGGGTGCAATAATATCATATGGGTTGAAGATTTGGGTCATTTTTGGGTTCCAAATACGTTTTGGAGAAATTTTGGTTCGTCCAGATTCGCCAGGCGAGTTGGTGGCGAATCCGTTTCGCCAGGTATTCGCCAGGCGAATTTGCCTGGGACAGCAAAAACAGTATTTTCGTATTTTAGCCATAACTTTTGAACCGTAAGTCCGTTTTGGTCCCCGTTCGAAGTGTTAGAAAGCTTATGAAATGTTCTTTCTTTTAAAAATGGGTTGGAGGGCAGTATATGATTTATTTAGGTCATGGTTTTGGAAAAGTGTTGGGTTGTCGGGTTTTTATCGCGTACAATGTGTGCGATTGATGTGTTAGCATGATATATGCTTGTGATATGTAACGTGTAGCTTGTAGACCGTTATATGATGTGAATATACATGATGAAATGTTGTGATGATGGGTTGTGGCCCTATGGCAAATATGTGCATTGTTTTGGATTAGACTTCGATGCGTGATTAATGATGTTGTTGTGTAGTAAAATACATTGTTTGATTGAATATCAATGTATGTTGTTATGATGTGTTGTGGGTAGCCTTTGTGGTGTGAATCCCTTGTGGAAGTAATTGTGATTGTATGATTGTTGTGGTATGTGATGAAATGCATTGTTGGAATTATTTTCAATGCATGAATATGATGATGTGTATTATGCAATGTGCTGTGGATATGGATGTCGTATGACTTGTATGCTGTTGTGTGATGATAATGCATGTGATGACATGTTGTGGTGATGAATTATGACCGAAAGGAAAATAAATGCAATGCGTTGTATTTGGTTATGTATGCATGTTTATGGTTGCATATATGTGGGAAGATGCATTTGATTGTCATGAGTTCTTGTGTGTCAAGCATCATGATATGCATCTTGTGATCGTGTGCCCATGTGGGGTGTGAGAGATCGGGTCGTGTGCCCATGTGGGGTGTGAGCTATCCATAAACGTCGTGTGCCCATGTGGGGTGTGAGCGACGGATTGGTTCCAGAGGGAATCTGCTATAACGTCGTGTGCCCATGTGGGGTGTGAGCGATGATTATAGACGATCGTGTGCCCATGTGGAGTGTGAGCAATTGGGTCGTGTGCCCGTGTGGGGTGTGAGCGATCCATAAACGTCGTGTGCCCATGTGGGATGTGAGCGACGGGGAACATCGTATGCCCGACGGGGAGTTGCATTAAGTAACGAGCGATGATTCCAATAAGTTCCTGAGTGAACTTGAGATGATTGAGTCGGTACCGCATATGCATTGCATAGAGTCGTTGTGTCGGTCTCTGTGCATTTGCATAAATCATGAATGGATTGATTATGTGTGAGCCTGTGATAGCTTTGGTGAATTATTATGCATAAGTGATAAATGCATTGGTTGTGAGTGATATGTTTTGTGTATAAACATATGATATGCTATGTGGTTGGATTGTTAGGAATATGTTATGTATTGGTGGCATTCTATATGTGTTAGTATGTGATGTATGTGGTGAGAAATATTATATATGTGAATTTATTTGTGTTGTGGCATATTATTATGCAATCTTGTTATAGTTGTTATTTCTCACCCTTCTGCTGGAATATGCTTTTTATGGCATAGTGCAGATTGCCAGCTTTAGAGGCGTGGAGGCAAGTGGAAGAGTTAGATCTTCGTCTTTGCTTAGGTCTTGGTGTCTGCTCTGATACGTAGCACGGGAGTCGGGGAAACGATTATTTTATTTATGTATATAATTGTTGAATATATTTGGTATTACCTTTATATGGAAAAGTTTCCCAATTGAGGGTAACCCATTTTATGCTATGTATCAAATTTATGAGCAGGGAGTGTGTATTCTTATTTTAAAATGTGGCATCCTTGTTTCTGTCGGAAAAATAAATTTTTAGTTACTCTGATTTTATTTATGTATTATTTATTCGCGATGGGAATTGGGGTGTTACATTAGTGGTATCAGAGCAGGTCGGTCCGTCCGGCCAAGTTGTTGAGTCAGTTGGTGTGACAGTTGAATACTGTCGATGTTGTTTGTTCCTTAGTACATGATATGTGTGTGAAACACTGTCAGTACTTTCTGGTCTTTCTATTCTGTTGTCTGCAGGAGTTAGAATGAGATAAGTGGGGGAGAGGCTGGTACTTCTCCAAGTTGCTTCAGGTGTGGAGCGTTGGCTCAGTGTGTTGTGAATTACAAGATTGTAAGTGCTCTTTGGACAGTGTGGTTCTCGGTTCCGGAGGGAATGCGGAGGTAAGGTTTATGTCAACTAAGGATTTGTGCCTTAGGTAGTTTTGTGCGCATGATGTAAGGAATGCTATTATAGTTTGGTAAAGATGGTTTATGCCCCATCATGATTGTCGGCTGTCTATTAACAAATTGAGGAACTGATCACCCTTAATCTCTTGTTGATAGCAGATGGGAATTATGATGGATGGAATAGATGTTTCTTTCCGGCTTTGATAGTATGTGCAATGAATTGTTGGAATTAAACAAGTGATTACGGATTGTTTCGATGAATTGATGAAGATTCTTATACTGGAAGATGAGACGGATTAGAGGCTTTGGTATGTTGGTCCAGTTGGGAAATTTTGAGAGAGAATGATTGGGCATCGTTAATGGTTGTTCTCAGAGAGAAGAGTGTGAACTCAAATTGGACGAAGGTAAGGATTTGAGGTTTGAATCTGCTAAGTAAGTAGAAGAACTTTTAGGAAGTGAAACTCAGATTGAAAGAGCGGTTGGAAGATTTACTGGAAAAGGGATTTGTGAGACCATGTGTGTCGTCTTAGAGGGCTCCAGTATTGATAGTAATACAAGGGGATGATGATCGAATGGAATAACAAGCATGATGTGTATGACGGTATTGAGATTATGGAAAGCAAAACTTAGAGTTCTGGTGAGGTTTGAAGTCTTGGGAGTTTTAAGGCATTAATGGAAATGTTGTGAGAACCCTTAGGTGGGGATGTAATATTTAAGAGTTCTTTTTGGTTGGTTGTTGCGGCATGTGGGGATTTATGGAATTTGGATTGTTAAGAGAAGAAATTGTGTATGGATTGCTAACAGTTGAATAAGGTAACGATTGAGAACAAGTGTCCACTTTCATGAACGGATGACTGTAATGGTTTGGTTGGGTTTGAGTGAAATTGCAATTGTTTGGAATGTTTGATAAGAGTGGTGAATGGTGTGAGTTGAGGCTTTGATCGATTTAATGTGACTGGTTATGGTTGTTATCGTTGGGATAAGCTGTTATGTACTCAGCTAAGCTTGTGTGTGAGTAACCAGTTACCCAGTGAAAAGTTTTGCAAAAGCTTTAAGGATTTATATCTTTTGGATTTTGGTTGGGAATTGCAACGTACAGTGATGGTATTTGGTGTTAGTAATGCGTCTCTAATGTTTATGGAGTAGAGGAATCGTATCTTCCATATTTAATTGGATAAGTTCGTAGTGGTTTCGATTGAGGATATTTGGATTTGTTATAAACTCAGAGGAAGAACGAGTAAAGTGTTTGAGATTTGAATTACAAGTGTTGAAAAGAGACGAAGTTTTGTGCTAAGTTCGTACTTCTGTTATCTCAGTTGACTTGCAAAGGGTGAGTCATTTGTTTTGGATGTTCGTTGTGAGTACGTTTTGGTGAGCTGAAGTAGAAGTTGTCTACGGCTCTAGTTTTGATTCTGCGTGATCCTGATGAATCGTTGTGAGGTATTGGGATGTGTCTCTGAAGAGTGTAGTCAGGTGTTAATGCAAGAGAGTAAAGTCCTGGCTTATGCTTTACGATAATTGAGGATTCATAAAAGGATCTATACTATTTTGGATTTAGATTTGGTCGCGGTTGTATTGTGTTGGAAAATTTGGAGGTATTATCTTTAAGGTTCTGAGTTCGAAGTGTTTGGTAATCGCAAGAGTTTAGAGTACTTGTTTGGTCAGAAGGAACAGAGTATGAGACAACGAGGATGGTTAGAATTCGAGACAAGTTATGGATTTGACTTGGACTATCCTTCGGAAAAAGCTAAGGTTGTTCCTGAGGAGTTAAGCCGAAAGTTTTTATGTAAGTTTGTCTTGATGGTCAGAGAATTAGAATTATTTGAGCAGTTCAGAGACTCGTGTCTGGTGTGTGAGATAACACAGTAGAGTGTGAGGTTGGGTATATTAAAAAGTGAATAGTGATTTTTGGTGAATCGTAGCATTGTTGTAGTATGGTTGTGTGACAAGGATGTTGGTGTTTTGGTTTTGTTGATGTTGTTGAGACCTTGTGGTGTCGTGGAACTTTATGTTCTTTTTTGTGTTGTTGCCTCGTTTCCATGGTGATGGTTCGAGTGTGTGTAGATAATTCCTGTGTAGGGAATTAGGGGAGTGTTACCTAGGGTAGGGTAACGATCTTGTTGTGTTTCGGTTCTAGAGTGAACCTGTGTGTTGATATCTTGGCTTTTCTTTGAGTCGTGAGTTTGTCGTCAAGT
The DNA here is from genome assembly GCA_022829125.1 of Lathyrus tuberosus. Taxonomy (NCBI): domain Eukaryota; kingdom Viridiplantae; phylum Streptophyta; class Magnoliopsida; order Fabales; family Fabaceae; genus Lathyrus; species Lathyrus tuberosus. Next base: position 1,156,724 of record JALAZF010000858.1, read on the forward strand.
GCATTGTATGGGCTTTGCATCTTGTCGTTGTAGTTGTCGTCGTTGTCGTGTCGTTGTGGTAGTTAGCAAGGTGGTTTGTCAGTTGTGTTATTCGTGGTGTGCCTTTTGTTGGCATGTCGGTTTGTTAGTCGGATGCGAGAATCGTGTCCGGGGTTGTTCGTATCGGTTAGATTTTCGAGGACGAAAATGTCTAAGTGAGGGAGAATTGTAACGCCCCAGTTTTTGTCAGTTTTATTTAATCGAGTCGATTTAATTATTTTCTTTTTATATTATTTTATTATTATATTATTTTATTCTTGACTTTTATTTGGCAATATATTATTTTTCATCGTTGTTTATGTTTTATCGCATTTAGAGAGCATTTGCGAGATATTTGAGTTGAGGGGTAAAATGGTCATTTTGGGTAGTTAGATATTTTGTTATAAAAAGAGAAATAGAGAGAAAAGAGAGAGAAAGAAAAAGAAAAGAAAGAAAAGGGAAAGAAGAGAAAGAGAAGAGAAGGAAAAAGAGAGAAGAGGAAAAAGTGGAAAAATCGAAGATTCTCCGTTTCAAGCGCGATTAATCGGGTAAGGGTGAGAAGTTTCAATTATATCTTGTTTGTGTATGTATATGTGTTGTTTGTTGTGATTGTTTTGGTTATTTCTCGACTTTTTCTTATCGATTAAAATTAGGAGCGATTGATAGAAATCGATGTTTTCACGGATGAATTGATGAAATACATGCCTAAATGGGTTATAACATGTTATTTGGGTCATGGGGTGCAATAATATCATATGGGTTGAAGATTTGGGTCATTTTTGGGTTCCAAATACGTTTTGGAGAAATTTTGGTTCGTCCAGATTCGCCAGGCGAGTTGGTGGCGAATCCGTTTCGCCAGGTATTCGCCAGGCCAATTTGCCTGGGACAGCAAAAACAGTATTTTCGTATTTTAGCCATAACTTTTGAACCGTAAGTCCGTTTTGGTCCCCGTTCGAAGCGTTAGAAAGCTTATGAAATGTTCTTTCTTTTAAAAATGGGTTGGAGGGCAGTATATGATTTATTTAGGTCATGGTTTTGGAAAAGTGTTGGGTTGTCGGGTTTTTATCGCGTACAATGTGTGCGATTGATGTGTTAGCATGATATATGCTTGTGATATGTAATGTGTAGCTTATAGACCATTATATGATGTGAATATACATGATGAAATGTTGTGATGATGGGTTGTGGCCCTATGGAAAATATGTGCATTGTTTTGGATTAGACTTCGATGCGTGATTAATGATGTTGTTGTGTAGTAAAATACATTGTTTGATTGAATATCAATGTATGTTGTTATGATGTGTTGTGGGTAGCCTTTGTGGTGTGAATCCCTTGTGGAAGTAATTGTGATTGTATGATTATTGTGGTATGTGATGAAATGCATTGTTTGAATTATTTTCAATGCATGAATATGATGATGTGTATTATGCAATGTGCTGTGGATATGGATGTCGTATGACTTGTATGCTGTTGTGTGATGATAATGCATGTGATGACATGTTGTGGTGATTAATTATGGCCGAAAGGAAAATAAATGCAATGTGTTGTATTTGGTTATGTATGCATGTTTATGGTTGCATATATGTGGGAAGATGCATTTGATTGTCATGAGTTCTTGTGTGTCAAGCATCATGATATGCATCTTGTGATCGTGTGCCATGTGGGGTGTGAGCGATCGGGTCGTGTGCCCATGTGGGGTGTGAGCGATCCATAAACGTCGTGTGCCCATGTGGGGTGTGAGCGATCCATAAACGTCGTGTGCCCATGTGGGGTGTGAGCGATGGATTGGTTCCAGAGGGAATCTGCTATAACGTTGTGTGCCCATGTGGGGTGTGAGCGATGATTATAGACGATCGTGTGCCCATGTGGAGTGTGAGCGATTGGGTCGTGTGCCCGTCTGGGGTGTGAGCGATCCATAAACGTCGTGTGCCCATGTGGGGTGTGAGCGACGGGGAACATCGTATGCCCGACGGGGAGTTACATTAAGTAACGAGCGATGATTCCAATAAGTTCCTGAGTGAACTTGAGATGATTGAGTCGGTACCGCATATGCATTGCATAGAGTCGTTGTGTCGGTCTCTGTGCATTTGCATAAATCATGAATGGATTGATTATGTGTGAGCCTGTGATAGCTTTGGTGAATTATTATGCATAAGTGATAAATGCATTGGTTGTGAGTGATATGTTTTGTGTATAAACATATGATATGCTATGTGGTTGGATTGTTAGGAATATGTTATGTATTGGTGGCATGCTATATGTGTTAGTATGTGATGTATGTGGTGAGAAATATTATATATGTGAATTTATTTGTGTTGTGGCATATTATTATGCAATCTTGTTATAGTTGTTATTTCTCACCCTTCTGCTGGAATATGCTTTTTATGGCATAGTGCAGATTGCCAGCTTTAGAGGCGTGGAGGCAAGTGGAAGAGTTAGATCTTCGTCTTTGCTTAGGTCTTGGTGTCAGCTCTGATACGTAGCACAGGAGTCGGGGAAACGATTATTTTATTTATGTATATAATTGTTGAATATATTTGGTATTACCTTTATATGGAAAAGTTTCCCAATTGAGGGTAACCTATTTTATGCTATGTATCAAATTTATGAGCAGGGAGTGTGTATTCTTATTTTAAAATGTGGCATCCTTGTTTCTGTCGGAAAAATAAATTTTTAGTTACTCTGATTTTATTTATGTATTATTTATTCGCGATGGGAATTTGGGTGTTACACTCTTGATCCATTGAGGATATTTGAGAGGCTAGACAAGTTGAAGATCATGTCATTCCTTGATTGATCCTTTGTCTAAGAGCTCTGAGAGGGTTTGAAACCCTAGATCCTGTTTGTAGTGAATGCTCACCCACTTTTGGGGAGACTAATGAGGTACAAAGGTACATCCATATTGTGCTGATGATTTGCACAATGATGGGAAATCTTAGTGGTCAAAATTTGGGGTATGACAGATGCCCCTATTTAATCTTCTTGGACCCGAAGGTGTGAATGACGAAGGTATTCGGGCATTCGGGGTGCAAGAGGATTAAATATCGGAATACCCAAAATTTTGATGGTGGTTATGAATGGTAGCTTACGCATTCATCTTCTTTAGCTAAGCGAAGATGCTTAGAAAAGGTAAACTTCCCCTCGATCCTGGTCTTCAGCCAAGGAACTGGTCTCAGTTTTCTTTTGAAATAAACTTCCCCTCGATCCTGGTTTCCGACCAAGGAACTGGTCTTAGTTTCTTTTGTAAACTTCCCCTCGATCCTGGTTTCCTACCAAGGAACGGGTCTCAGTTTCTAAAGTAAACTTCCCCTCGATCCTGGTTTCCTACCTAGGATCTGGTCTCAGTTTCTGATATAAACATCCCCTCGATCCTGGTTTCCTACCAAGGACCTGGTTTTAGTTGCTGAAATAAACTTCCCCTCGATCCTGGTTCCTACCAAGGAACTGGTCTCAGTTTCTTTTGTCAATAAACTTTCTTGACAAGGAACGCTGTTAGTAGCGGTTTTCCTTCAAACTTCTCACCGAATTTTCCTGGGGAGATGCCATTTGAGTGGAAAATTTTTTGATGTCAAACTTGTTGGGGAACCCATTCGTCTGAATTATAGAGGTACACAAACTTCTCTGTTTTGGAGACGCCATTTGTCGATTCTACTGGGGAAAGCGAGTCTCTTGAGAGACTGTTTTCGTTTGGGGGCTTACATCATACTTTTCTCGGGATCTTTCCTGAGAAATGCCATATGATGGGATCCAATTTTGAGGTGCCGATGACCTTTTCATCAGTGGTCTTTTCGGAGCAAAACTGGCATGCTGCCGAATCTCTGATTACGAGGCTTTCCCTGTGGATTTTCCTTAATTCGGGAAAGCAAGGATATCATCTTTATTGGCGAAGAGTGATATTTGTTGAAAGTTTTCTTGTTTCTCAGAGGTTCAAGTTATCAAAGTGGTCAAGGACCGTCTCTAATCCAGAGATAAACGGGAGAGAGATTGCTTAGATGATTCACTTCCTAACGAGGAAAGGTTTGACAACTCGATTGAGAGGACTTTTATCACTAGGGGATAAGATCGACTAGAGTGATAGTGATGCAATATGAATGTGAATGCAAATCAATAATGCATGATGTATGTATGTATATGTGGACAAAACTGACGCAACATACAGACTAAAGGATGAACATGACTGGATACTCGGCCATAGTGGGGCGAAGAAGTACCGTTGGTAAAAAAAGTAGCAATTCTACCTTGCTTAGGAGAGATAGTCCCTGCGGGGAATACTGTTGATCGGGCTTAGGAGATGAGAACTCGGCCGAGGATGTCAGACGAAACATGGTCTCTGACATTGCTGATCCTTCATTCAGGCGTACTGGTCTAGAAGGAGTACTTTGATTCTGCACTTTGAGGTTCGAACACCTTTGGAGACGCGATTGATGTTCTTTCGATGTTTAATAGTCAAAAGAAATTGCCATCTCTTATTTTAAAAAAGCAGAAAAAATTTGACAAGTAAATTCATTTTTGTTTTATTTCAAGAATCGTTAATCATGTTAACAACGTCGTTCTGTAAAGCTAAAACAAATAAGAATTACAAACAAAAGCACAAGGGCTCAAATTTTATTGATAATATGGAGATCAGCCAAACACGTGATTCCAAAGAGTATATACAAAGTTTGAAAATGGTAATTTACAGGGAAAAGGGCTACGTTGAAACATAACGACCACTGTCCTTCTACCAACTTTGAATTCGGGACATCCTGAGCTTCTGTCGAAGATGACCTTGACTGGAGTTTTCCTGACGGACGATGTAACTGCTGCTGCTGCTGAGGGACTTGCCTCTGTTGAACATAGTTACTTGCCATTATCCCTAATTTTTGCCTGGATTGTACTTTGATGTTTCCAATCCACCGAGATGATTTTTTTCATGTCTCTAATTTTTGCCTGGACCGCCCTTTCGGGTTTTCAATCCACCGAGACGTTTTTTTTAGGCGAAGTATTTCTTGACTACATCAACATTTGTGGGGTAGGCAAATTCCTCTCCGTCCATGGTTGCAAGTCTCAAGGCACCGCCTGAGAAAGCTTTCGTGACCACATAGGGGCCATCATAATTTGGGGTCCATTTACCTCGGGAATCAGTGAGAAATTATTGAATCTTCTTGAGCACGAGGTCTCCTTTTCTGAAGACACGAGGTCGGACCTTTTTGTCGAATGCCCTCTTCATTCTCTGTTGATACAACTGACCGTGGCATAGTGTCGTGATTCTTTTCTCTTCGATCAGATCCAATTCGTCGTGTCGGCTTTGACACCACTCAGCTTCGGTGAACTTAGCTTCCATCAATACTCGGATCGATGGGATCTCTACTTCTATGGGGAGCACTGCTTCCATGCCATACACTAGAGAGAAAGGGGTAGCCCCTGTTGAAGTGCGGACAGATGTTCGATAACCGTGAAGAGCAAAGGGTAGCATCTCGTGCCAGTCTTTGTAGGTTACAACCATCTTTTGAACGATCCTCTTGATGTTCTTGTTAGCCGCTTCTACCGCTCCGTTCATCTTAGGTCGGTAGGGAGATGAGTTATGGTGTTCGATCTTGAACTCTGCACACAACTCTTTCATCATCTTATTGTTCAAGTTAGATCCATTATCAGTAATGATCTGGCTCGGAACACCGTAACGGCAGATGATATTGTTTTTGATAAATTGGACCACCACTTGTCGGGTTACATTAGCATACGACACTGCTTCGACCCACTTGGTGAAGTAGTCAATGGCTACTAGGATGAACCGATGTCCGTTTAAAGCCTTGGGCTCAATCATGCCAATCATGTCGATTCCCCATATCGAGAAAGGCCATGGGGAAGAGAGAACTTTGAGATGTGATGGAGGTACATGAATTTTGTCGGAGTATATCTGACACTTGTGACACCTCCTCATGTACTTGTAGCAGTCGGATTCCATGGTCAACCAGTAATACCCTGCTCTCAGAATTTTTCTCGCCATTGTGTGTCCGTTGGCATGAGTGCCAAAGGATCCTTCATGAATTTCTTTCATAAGCATGTCTGCTTCTGGCCCGTCTACGCATCGGAGCAAGACCATGTCAAAATTTCTCTTATAGAGAGTGTCACCGCTCAGGAAGAAGTTTCCAGCCAATCTTCTGAGGGTTTTTCTATCTTTCCTGGATGCCCCAGGTGGGTACTCTTGTTTCTGAAGGAAGCATTTGATATTGTGATACCAAGGTTTGTCGTCTATGACTGCTTCAATCGTGAAGATGTAAGCGGGCCGTTCAAGGCGCATGATGTCGATCTTAGGTATGTCATTCCATTGACCTACACTAATAATGGAAGAGATAGTGGCTAATGCATCAGCCATGTGATTCTCCTCACGAGGGATGTGATGAAACTCGACTCTGTTGAAGAAAGGTAACAACCTTCTTGCATAATCTTTGTAAGGAATCAGTCCTGATTGGTATGTGTTCCAATCTCCTTTTATCTAATTGATAACCAGGGCTGAGTCGCCGTATACGTCCAAATTTTTGATCCTTAAATCAATTGCTTCCTCGAGACCCATAATACAAGCTTCGTATTCGGCCTCGTTGTTCGTACATTTGAATGTAAGTCTGGCAGTGAAAGGAATGTGGGTACCCTGAGGGGTAACAATGATTGCCCCAATTCCGTTTCCATAATGATTAACTGCTCCGTCAAAGATAAGTCCCCATTGGGACCCTGGTTCTGGCCCTTCACTGGGTAACGGTTCATCGCAATCTTTCATTTTTAAATACATGACATCTTCGTCTGGGAAGTCAAACCCGATTGATTCTTGATCTTCAATCGGTTGATGAGCCAAATGATCGGCTAAAATACTTCCTTTAACGACTTTCTGAGCGTGGTACTCTATGTCGTATTCTGATAACAGCATCTGCCAACGGGCAATTCTTCCCGTGAGAGCAGGCTTTTCGAAAACGTACTTGATTGGATCTATTTCGGAGACCAACCAAGTAGTATGATGAATCATGTACTGGCGAAAATGTTTGGCTGCCCAAGCCAAAGCGCAACAAGTTTTCTCAAGCATCGTGTACCGAGTCTCGCAGTCGGTGAATTTCTTGCTTAGATAGTAAATGGCAGACTCTTTCCTTTAAGTTTTGTCTTGTTGGCCAAGTACACATCCCATTGAGTCCTCCAGAACTGTGAGGTAAATGATCAGTGGTCTTCCTTCCACTGGAGGTGATAGAATAGGAGGATTCAACAGATATTCCTTAATATTGTCGAAGGCGGTTTGGCAATCTTCAGACCAAACGCAGTCCTGGTTCTTTTTGAGTAACTTGAAAATCGGCGCACAGGTCGCGGTCATAAGGAATATGAATCTGGAGATGTAGTTCAAACGTCCTAGGAATCCTCTGACTTATTTTTCAGTTTTCGGAGAAGGCATTTCTTGAATGGCCTTGACCTTGTCAGGATCAACCTCAATTCCTTTCGGGCTGACGATGAACCCTAGTAATTTCCCTGAACGGACACCGAAGGTGCACTTGTTGGGATTCAAGCAGAGCTTGAATTTTCTTAAACGTTCGAACAATTTTGACAGATGTTCAACGTGCTCACTCTCTGTTTTTGATTTTGCAATCATATCATCGACATATACCTCGATTTCTTTGTGTATCATGTCATGAAACAGAGTAGTCATGGCCCTTTGATAGGTTGCCCCGGCGTTCTTCAAACCGAATGGCATCACCTTGTAACAAAAGGTACCCCATGGGGTAATGAACGAAGTTTTCTCCATGTATTTTTGCGCCATTTTGATCTGGTTATAGCCCGAGAATCCATCCATGAAGGAGAAAACTTTGAACTTTGCTGTACTGTCTACCAGCATGTCAATGTGTGGTAAAGGAAAGTCGTCCTTTGGACTTGCCTTGTTCAGATCCCTGTAATCAACACACATTCTGACCTTTCCGTCCTTTTTGGGAACGGGTACGATGTTGGCTAACCATTGAGGATATTCAGATGTAGCGAAGAAACCTGCGTCGATCTGTTTCTATACTTCCTCCTTGATTTTGATGGCCATGTCCGGGTGAGTTCGTCTCAACCTCTGCTTTACTGGCGGACATTCTGACCTTAACAGTAAACTATGTTCCACGATGCTGGTATCCAACCCTGGCATATCCTGATAGGACCAAGCGAATACATCGGGGAATTCTTTGAGAAGCTTTATCAAACTTTCTTTGACAGTTGGATTGAGCAGTGCCCCAATCCTGATTTCTTTTCTCTTTTTCCGAACCCAAGTTTACCGTTTCCAACGGTTCTTTGTGAGGCTCAATGGACCTTTCCTCTTGTCTGAGTAGTCGAGAGATCTCTTCTGGAATTTCGTTGTCATTTTCTTCTTCAGCCTCGAATACCGGGAACTCAAAGTTGGGAGAAGGCATCGAATCGTATGTTTCAACGGGGTTTAAAACAAACAATCTGCATGACGTGATGATTTGTGTTTAGAAGAGATAGAGAGAATGCAAAAGTGTGTGCAATGTATTTCTTTTACTGCTTGTTTTTATTTATCGAGTTGTTTTTTAGGATTACCATTTTCTGAGAAAAGCAAAAAGAGAAAACAACAATTAATGCAGAAATTACAGAACGACGTTATTTTATTTATGATCAGTCGAATCTTGAAACTACAGCCCTATAAAACAAGACCCTGTCGCTTCGGGCAAAGCGAAGAGGGAAATTTTACAGAAAGCGAGCCCTATCAAAACATCCGTTTCACCTGGGCAGGGTGAAAGGCTAAAGATGGCAATTACTTTGACTGATGAACGACCTTCGGAACCTCGACGGCAACCCATTGGCGGCGAACTCCTCGGTGAATCACAAAGTCTGGCATCTTCCTTGATTTGTCTTCAGAAATGACGCTGATTTCTGGTGGAGTAGGATCATTGGAATCTGTCTCCCAGGCAGAGTTGTCGTAGGAGGATTCCTCAGTTGCATTTTGCAGAGTAGTTGTGCTCTCAGCTGTATCTCCCCATCCAGTTGACTGGATATCTTTGAGCCTGATACGAGAGCTTTCGGGAGCGGTGTACTTGACCATATAGTCGAATTTCCCACTTGGTTCTCCCAGGGTGTCCCACACTTCTTTGGAACTGGAGGAGTCATCTTTCTCGATGACGTTGACCTCGGGAAAAGCATAGTTGATGAATTCAAGTCCTGCGAACGTTGCGAATTCATCTTTATGTTGAGTGGCTTCAGGATGACCTGAGTGTTGATCCCATGACATGGTGGGGACACAGGTATTCTGTTCAATGATGCTCAGCTGAGTTTCATTACTCGGCTGACTTTCTTGCCCCAAGTTTCCTGGGTAAGGCTGCCACATTGGTAGGTCATCCATTGGGCCATAGTAGGTGTAGTTAAAATTGTCTTTCATCGGAGTGTCCTCTTCTAATGAATTGGGCGGAGCACGGCATCCTTCCGGATCACAATCCCCGTATATCATTTCGACATATGACCTTGGTATAAACCTCGGACTCTGTGCAGGATAGCAAAATGGCGTAGGCACCTCTTCCTAAGACATATAACCGTCCTTGTTAAGATAGGACTTCCATTCTTCATCTGTGTCAGAGGGATCTTCCTCATTGATAGCATGAACTATCTAAGACACTGGGTTAAGAAAACCTCCACTGTGGAAGAAGTTTTGAAGGGGATGAAGACTTTCACCGTTGGCAGCTGTCTGGGTACAGGTTGCAGAAAAACCAAGACCCTTCTTTGTTGTATTGCTAGTAGGAATGACAAGCTGTCCCCATCCTGTCGTACCGGTACTCTCGACCGCTTTGATATCATCCTTGTATGAAGAAATCGAAGTTCCTCCTTTGAAATGATTGTCCTTGCTCACCGACAGTGCTTGGAACTGAGTTCCAATAACCTCCTCGGGTTCTATTCCAGTAGGTGATGACAAGTTACTCACAAGCAAGGCTTGTTCTCCACAGATTGTGACAAGTTGATCGTTCTTGACGAACTTTAGCTTTGGTGGAGGGTCGAAGTGACCGCTCCAGCCTGGTGTATCCAAGGTCTTCCTAATAAACAACTGTACATGGCCCGGATGTCCATGACCTGGAAAGTGACTTGGAAAGTGTGAGGACCGATAGTTATGGGAAGATCAACTTCGCGGATAACTGTTTTTCTGGATCCGTCGAATGCTTTGACGACGACCTCGCTGACTCTCATTGGAGGGCCTTTGAATGATAATTGCATCAAAGTGGACTTCGGCATAACATTCAGGGCTGACCCTGTGTCTACCAGTACGCTGGCTAAAGCATCGTCCTGGCAGTTAACTGTAATGTTGAGCGCCATGTTATGACGGCGACCCTCTTCTGGTAATTCCTCATCACTAAATCCCAAATTATTGCAGAAAGTGATGTTAGAGACAATACTATCGAACTGTCTGATTGTTACATCCTGTTCCACAAAGGCTTGCTCCAAGACTTTCTGTAGAGCCTCCCTGTGGGCTTCTGAACTGAGTAACAGTGATAATACCGAGATCTTTGAAGGAGTTTGTAACAGTTGATCCACAATGTTATATTCACTCCTTTGGATGAGCTTCAGCATCTCATCATTATTTTTTGAAAGGTCGGGATTACTGGATTGACCGACTGATAGATCGGGAGCTTCTGTCTGAAGTTCCTTTTCCTTGTTAGGTTCCCCAACCCCTCGGTTGAAGATTCGACCGCTCCGTGTTACACGACTGATGTCTGCAATATTCACAATGGAGGGTAATGGAGATTCCTTTCCATTTTCAACTGTCGTTGCACCGTATTTGTAAGGGATAGCCTTAGTTGATTCATACGGTGTTGGTCCCGACAGATAGATGACTACGGGAACCTTCTGATTTTTCTGACCATCATAATTAATCTTGATCCGTTCCCGGTTGGGAACTTTAGATTCGTCAAGTAGAGGGATAATGGCAAAAACATCCCTGGTCTAGTGACGACCAGAGATGGTGACAACATCCTCAACTTGATCGGCAAGGTAATTCGGCGTCCAGTTGATGGGTCCAGAACCCGGATATGGACGAATTTCTCCACAATCCACCTGTCCCTGGAGAGCTGCTCTCACAAGGTAACACCCTTGGTTACTTTCCGAACAGACGCTACAACGGTCGTAATTGTGTGGTGGCACCTGGCCACGCCCACTTTGAATACAATGTAACCTCACTAGGTTACCTTCCACTGATCGGACATCCTGACTTTGACGTCGAGTAGGATTCCTGTTACTGATACTAATCTGCTGAGTATCTTCATCCATGTAGATTGGCATCCACCAGTGATTTAACAAGTGCTGAAGTGCCTCCTGGACAAGGGTACAACCCTGATCGTTTTTGCAACCCGCTTTACAGCTTTGATAGTCATGTGATATTAAGAATCCGAGTCGGACCTGCTCAGCATGTAACTCTACCAGGCTGGTATTCATCACGCGAATGTCAAAGATCTGAACCATGTTGATCTGATAAGGGTTCCTATCATGAGAGTCCTGGATCCATCCAAGATCCATCTGACGCTAGAGGGCCTCTTGTATGAAAGAGCATCCCTATTTGTTTACCGAGCAAGTCAGACAGGAACGGTAATCGTGTCGCGGCAGATTATGATACTGGCTTTGCTTTGAGTGCATTGCCACCAAGTTGACATTCATTGCACAGATGTCGTGGTTCTGAATGACGTTAGAATTCGTGTAAACCATGTTAACTCCACGAACTCGGTGCTCTTGGATCCATCCGAGATCCATCTGTTCCTGTAGAGCTGCTTGCACCACAGAACATCCTTGATTGTTTTTAGAGCAGATATCACATTGGTGATAGTTATGAGGTGGCACATGGCCATATCCACTCTGTCTAGAATGCATCTTGACCAGATTGGTCTTTAACAAGAGTACATCATGAATTTGATAGACATCGTTAGATTCTCCTTCTATCAATTGACCGTAGCCTTCTCGTGTTGAGGCAGCGGGTTCGTAAGAACATTGGGATTCGTATCCTTGAAAGATAAGAGCCCGCCCCTAACAAGCTTTTGCACGTCGGACTTGAAATTGAGACAAGTCTCAATGTTATGCCCTAAACCTCCTTGATGATAAGGGCATGCCTGATCCGCTTTGAACCAAAAAGGCGGATTTTCCGGTACTGTAAGAGGAGACTTAGTCTGGATGTGCCCCTTAGCCAATAATAACGGAAATAGTTCTGCGTACAACATGGGTATAGGATCAAACCCTGGTGACCGTGTTGTACGGTTGTTGTTATATGGAGGACGAGCCTGCTGAAGAGGCTGTTGTGTCCTTTGCTGATCAGGTTGGCTCTGCGCAACCTGAGGTTGATACGTAGGAATAGGCGCAGGGTTGATAGCAGGAGTCACAGCTGCTACTGGTTGATAACGTTGCCTTTGCTTTCCGAGAGAGATATTCCCAATATCTTGCTCCTTTTTCTTAGGGAGAGCACTACCGTATTTTTTAGTATCGCTCGTCGAGCCAGTGTCTTTTATCAAACGTCCTTCTCGGACGGCTTCCTCAAGATGTACGCACATGCCCACCATCTCGGTGAAATCACTGGGTGCACTGGCAACCATTCGGTCATAGTAAAATGAGCTTAAGGTCTTTAAGAAGATTTTTGTCATCTCTTTTTCCTCAAGAGGTGGACAAATTTGAGCGGCAATTTCACGCCACCTTTGAGCATACTCTTTAAAGGTTTCCTTGTCTTTTTGCGACATCGATCTGAGTTGATCTCTGTCGGGTGCCATGTCCAAATTGTATTTGTATTGTTGGACGAAGGAAGTACCAAGATCTCTGAATGTGCTAATCGTAGCACGGTTTAAACCCATGTACCATTTGAGTGCGGCACCGGTTAAACTATCCTGAAAGTAGTGAATCAGTAGGTCCTGATTCTCCATCTGAGCTGACATCCGCCGAGCGTACATCACCAGATGGCTCTGAGGGCAAGAGTTACCCTTGTACTTTTCAAAGTCGGGCACTTGAAATTTGTGCGGAACTTTCACATTGGGGACCAAGCAGAGGTCTGCGGCGTCCTTTCCAAATAGATCCTGATCGCGAATGGCTTGCAGTTCCTTCTGCATTTCCAAGAACTGTTCCTGGAATTCATCCATTCTATCGAACATGGTTTCCTTTTTATCAGCAGGTATTTGTGGAATCTGTCCTTCCGAGACAGCGTGCACCACAGGGGGGTTCCGTGACTACGGCAGTAAATCTTGGCGTTTCCCGAAGTTTGTAACCTTCAGGAGTCTTCAATATGCCCCTGGCATCTTCGCTTTCCCGAAGTTTGTAACCTTCAGGCCCAACGGCTTCTATTGTGATTCCCTGATCCTCAGTGATCGGCGGAACATATCTTCCCGGGATATAGTTAACAGGTATGCCCCAGGGACGATCTTTCGGCATCTGATACCTAGGATCATTCTTCTCCACTATGGGCATTGAGGTGATCTCTGAGATCACAGTTCTTTATAGCTGAGCTTCTGCCATGGCTTGCATGTCGTTATGAAGCTTTCTCATATCCTCTCTTAGAGCGTCGATCTCTTCTTTCAACTCTCTGTTCTCTTCCTCGAGATCATCCATCTTTTTCTGACGATTGGCCCGAGTATTGTACGAATGAGACAGTTTGACACTAGAATCGAGACACAAACGTGAGATTCGTAGGTAAGAAGAATACGTTGCGTGAGAATGATGAATGCAATGATTATATTAATTGTTTTTTGGTTTAATTAAAATAAACTTCGACAATTAGATTGCAAATATCAAACAGTGGGGAAACCCCATTTTATTGCATTCAAAGGATTGCGGAAATGGAAATACAGTAAATTACAAGGTGCGGAAACAGAAACCTAAGCTAATGGGTCCCGAGTCCTCTCTGAGGAGAACTCGGGTGCTGATTCTGATATCTTTCTTTTCTTTGACCGGGACTCTTGGGCCGTTGTCGGGTTGTCATTCCTTTGCCAGGTGAAAGGAGCGAGTAAATTCCTTTGATCATCTTGATTCTCTACAGCATGTTGCTCCAAAATTTCAATCAGAGCATCTTTCTCTTTCAGTAATTGCTGTATTTTGATGCACTCTACGTCGAGGGTGCGGTACTTGTTCTTCCAAGACCTTCTCTCCCGTTGAACTTTGTTGAGAGTAACCTGAAGCCTTTTAGTTTCAGTCATGAAGTACATGACATATTTCCTCGGCGGAAGAATTTCGTAACGAGGATAAGGCACTTTTAGCTTGAGAGCTCTAGTTTGTACCCAGTGGAGATAAGGCTCCACCGAGACACAGTTCGGTTTTCCTAGAGACTCTCGTCCTTTCTTAAGAACATGTTTCCAAGCATGCACTATTTCTATCTTTAGTGCTCTGTCGTTTTCTCCTTCCTTGAAGAAAAGACCTTCCAGATGAGCATTAAGTGGGACATGCCTCATCGGGTATCCGAATTGACGGCGAACCAATACCGGATGGTAGTTGATTCCTCCTTTAGTTCCTATGAGGGGTACGTTGGGGAAGTTTCCACAACGATCAATGATTCTGATTCCATCATAGATCCTATTACACCAATCTATATCAGAGTTGGTGAGGGACATGATCTTCTGCGACCAACGTAAAGCACTCTTGCAATCCCAAAAAGCAGCAGACTTGGGCAAGTGGGAGATGAACCACTTATAAAGCAGAGGTACACAGCATGTGATCTCCCCTCCGCTGTATAAATTTCCCAAGTATACAGAATGATACGCATCTGCGAGCAAAGTCGGCACAGGGTTTCCAATGAGAAAAACCTTAATGGAGTTAATATCGACGAAGTTATTGATGTTGGGAAACAAAAATAACCCGTAGGTGAGCAAGACAAAGATGCTTTCAAAAGCAGTCACGTTCCCTATACTGGCAAAATACAGGGCTTTCTTCGTCAAGAACTGGGTTGGCAAACCTTGGATGCCACCCTTGGTGGTCATGTGAGTCCTGACCTCAGACTCGTCCAAATAAATTGCTCTTGCAATGGTCTGATTCTTTGGAATTTCTTCCAGTCCAGAAAATGGAGCTTGATCTGTAATGTGTAGATCAATCAGGTGAGAAATACTCCTCCAGCGTTGGTGCTAGCTGGTAATCCGGGAATGTGAAACAGTGATAGACCAGATCATAAAACTGAATGAGCGCATCCATGATTCCCTCAATCACATGGACTCTTAACAGTGGTAGCAAACCTCCGTGTTTGGCTCTGAAAGCCTCTCGGTTAGTGATCATCCCTGCTAACCTTCTCAAATCCTCTAGCTTTGGAACCTTGAAGGTGTACGTATGAGTTCTCCTTCTACCGAAATCCATTAGCGCAATCCGCTTCTCTGATATTTGCAATCACAGTCTTAGTTTAATTTGAAAAACAGAGAGACTAGAAGAGAAATTTTTTGAATGTTTTAATGTTTTTTTTAATGAATGCATGAGTGCAGCACACAAAAACATAGAAAAAACATGGGGTCAAAGGGTCGTTGTCATGAAGCCAAGGCTCTACCCATCCCCAAAGGTTTATACTAGGGTGATTTTTGTACCTATACTCATTATCATCAGCTCCTCCCAGGAAAGCAAAACAACAAGCGGATCGCCAGCGAGTTGTAGAGCAATCTTAGAGTAAGTGCCATTCACCGAGAATAGATCACCAGCCTCAAATGAGGGTAGTATCGCGTAACAACTATTCCTGATAGTTTCCGCACTACGAAAGGGTTTGGCTCCTCAGCTTCTCAGGCATCACAACCGACCCATTGTCTAGGTGAGAGAATGGTTACATTGGTCAGCCTCCACTAAGGTTGATGGTTGACCTCGTCGCTATCACTTATCTTAAGTGTATACTCAATCTTTCCACATACGGCATCACCCGCATTCCCATTAGCAGAAAAATAAAAACGTATAGTAATTAGGAAAAGCAGTATATATATTTATCCTAAACATCCTAGACCTTTAAAGCTATGAATCCTAAGTTCCTGACAGAAAATGGGTTCCCCGTCAGAAGCCCCAATCTGTGGTATTCACACAAGAGGTAAAAAGGAAGAAAAAACAGAGACAGGCCCCACGGTGGGCGCCATTTTTCTGTAGCGAGTGATTTTGGACGCGGTTCTTAAGCGCTGGTCGCTCTCTGCAGTTTGAGCTTACTACAGGTCGATTCATTTTTTATCCTATTAAAGCTGATGAAGGAAGGGAAATAGATGTCTCCAATTAACCCTGCTTTGCATACTGAGTTTAAACAACGGTCTGTTAGGTTACGGATGCTATCAATGTGGGGGGGCCTTTGTACTGGTTATTTGTATTTTCGCCAATACTGTTTTCTTTCTTTTTACCTTGATAGAAGGTTTCTGGCGGGGAACAAGGATTAGGATGTTAGGACTGATGTTTTTGAATTACTGCTTTTGATTAATGGAGATATGGGATTTGGGTTTTTTGTTTAGTGTGCTCGCTAAGATTTTTTCTTTCAATCTTATGCCTACGTATTCCCGTTTACCGAAACAGGGAAATCAGAGCGTTCATAGTTCCTCCTATTCTATGGGAGGAAATGGGTGTTTTTGGTGTCTTGTTCAAAGCCCAAGACGTGAAGCTAAAGGTGATTTGTATCTTGATCAAAGCCCAAGATGTGAAGCTGAAAAGTCTATTTGTATCTTGTTCAAAGCCCAAGATGTGAAGCTAAAAGGGTGTTGACCTTAGAGAGAATTAGTCATCTCTAAAGAGGGGGTTGTATGTCACAACTGTTTATAAAAGAGAATTACTTTAACCGGGATGTGTGAATCCGGCAATGCCATAATTTCCTTTAAAGGGGATATTTAACCTGAAGGAGAAGACTTTAACTCAGTGTAGAGCAATGCTATCTTTCCTTAGGAATTTCTCATGCTAAAAGAGGGACAGTGGCATGGATGTAGATGATCCAGAGGCTTGCCGCTTACAGCGATTAGATGAAGGGGAAAGGAGTTGTTGATGTTTGTGTACTATGAATGGGCACAGTTTTGATGCTAAAAGGTTGATTGGATCAACCAGTGGTTTTCTTATACAAAGCCTAAGAGGAGGCTAGTATGTGTCTCGTACAAAGCCCGAGAGAGAGGCTAAAAGGTTTTGACTCGATGATGAAGTCTTTTGGGTATCTCGTATAAAGCCCGAGATGGAGGCTACTTGACTCAACAAGAGAGTTTTTGTATCTCGTACGAAGCCTGAGATGGAGGCTATTGTTTGTTTGGCTCAATAAGAACCTTTTTGTATCTCGTATAAAGCCCGAGATGGAGGTGAAAGGGGTGATTGACTCAACGAGGGAGTCTTTTATGTGTCTCGTACAAAGCCCGAGAGAGAGGCTAAATGTTGTTTAACTCCGCTGGGGAGAATCATTGTATAAAGCCCAAGAGAGAGGCTAACTTCACTGAAGAAGGGTCATTATACAAAGCCTAAGAGGAGGCTATTGTGACTATTTCAGTTGAGTGACAGGTCCAGTATACTTATTTTTAAAGAGAAAATCAGTTCTTATATGAGCAACACTGTACTCAAGGATTTGATTCAAGGATCCGGGTTATTCTTGTTCTTTAAGGAAGCGGGAAATCCGAAGGGTATTTAGATTGTCCGAGTCTACGGGTTTTCTTCCTATTTAACGAATGGGTCACTTGAGAATGTCTTTGAGACTCAAGGATATTAGACTGTCCAAGTCTGGAGTTTCATCTTTTGTACTATGTTTTGAGAAACAGTGGTAGACTCTATGAAAGGACTGTTCTATAAAGATGATTAAGTTCTATTCCTATACCTTTAGGAGGTTGTCGGGACAATTTGTACGAAGCCCAAGAGGAGGCTGGAAGCTTTTAAGAAGTCGAGAGTAAGCCCAAGAGAAGGCTATCATTCCCGGAGGAAGAGATCATTATACGAAGCCTATGAGGAGGCTGTGAATACTTCTAAGAAGCCGTAGGGTCCTTGTACTAAGCCCAAGAGAAGGCGAGGTTGCTTTTAGGAAGCCTGTGGGTCCTTGTACGATGCCCAAGAGGAGGCCGATTGCTTTTAAGAAGCCGATGGGTCCCTAAACCCCGAAAAATTCAAGGCAAGCTATTCACAAGGAATAGATCAAGTCAGGAAAGTTCGAGAATTTGGAAGAAACTCAAGAGATGCAATTCACGGAGAAGAGATCATCTCTGGGGAGTAGAGTTTCTTGACAAGTGCTTTTAAGAAGCCTGTGGGTCCCCAAACCCCGAGAAATTCAAGGCAATGCTATTCACCGAGAATAGATCAAAGTCAGGAAAGTTCGAGAATTTGGAAGAAACTCAAGAGATGCAATTCACGGAGAAGAGATCATCTCTGGGGAATAGAGTTTCTTTGACAACTTCTACAAGTGGCAGTCTATGAAAGGGTTCACTGAGAATGCTGCCTTTCATGTCTCCATATTGTTTAACCCCAAGAAGAGGGAAGACTGTGTCTGGTAATCCTATGGGGATCTAGTTTTGACTATTTAAGAGTGATTGAAACGACTTTACCTAGTGCTAGACGTAGTTGCCGGGGAAACTCTAAATATCTATACTATTATTACACAGTTTATATGAGTTTATGAAAGAAGACTTACAGCGAAACAACCCCAATATACAGTTATATATATATGAGTTTATGAAAGGAGACTTACAGTGAAACAGCCCCACAATACAGTTATATACATATGAAAGCGGTAAATGAAAGCGGGTAAACACTTACTCGGTTGTAGAGCTTCCATGTTGTTTGGTTAGTTGTTCAACAAAGAAAGATTGAAAACAACAGTATATTCAAAATCAAAGGAGAAAGTGCTTTGAAATAAAAAATTTGGGGCTTACAGCTCAAGGAGAGGCCCAGGGTTTTATCAGTGAGCGCACTGTTGAATTTGTACAGAGGGACTTATACAAGTGACTGAGGCCTAAGAAAGGTTTTCTGTACAAAGGGATGGGTCTTACACTCTATTAGAGGCCCAAGTGAGTTTTAAGAAAAGAAATGGGTCTTACTACTCGAGGGTAGGCCCAATGGTTAATTTTGAAAAGGGCGACGATCGCACCGAGGTTTTGGAAACACCGTGGGACTTATACAAGTGACTGAGGCCCAAAATTTTGGTATTTACAAAGGGATTGAGTCTTACACTCTATTAGAGGCCCAAAGAGTCTTGAAACCTTTGAGTATGATTAAAAATCTAAGAAACCCCAATTTTCACTTTTTAAAAGTAATTTTTCAAAGAAAATTAATAAAAAAAGACAAAAAATCAAATAAGTTTAAATAAACGACTTGTGATTTTTGGTTAAGGTTTGAAAAATGAGGTTTTAATCACAATATGATTTAAAACTTATTTAGTTTTGATTTTCAAGATGAATATTCACTTTTAAAATGTTTAAAAACAATTAAAAATGAATTTATTCACAAAAATACCAACTATATTAAATAAATAATATAAATTTGATTTTTTTTGTAGAATAAAATATTTTACTATTTTTGTGATTTTTCAGAAAAAGAACCAATAAAAAATAATCAAAATTGAGGGAGTTATTAATTTTCCAAATCATTAAAAAATAATATGAAAAATGAGAAAAATATGAAAAAGAGGGGTTGGGTCTTACACTCTATTAGAGACCCAAAATGTATTTTTGTACAAAAGATGGGGCTTACAACTCAGGGAGAGACCCAAAATATTTTTAGTTTGAAAATGACGATCGCGCCGAGATTTTTAACGTATCGGGACTTATACAATAACTGAGGCCCAAAATTGTTTTGTTAAAAAAGAGTTGGGTCTTACACTCTAATAGAGGCCCAAGTGTTTAAAAATGAAAAGAAATGGGACTTACAGCTCAAAGAGAAGCCCAGTTGATTTTCGTTTGAAAATGACGATCGCGCCGAGGTTTTCTTTTAACGCAGAGGGACTTATACAATAAGTGAGGCCCAAAATTGTTTTGGTTAAAAGGGGATTGGGTCTTACACTCTAATAGAGTCCCAAGGTGTTTGAAAAAGATTTGTTAGGGTGAAAATCAAAGAAACCCCAATTTCATTTTTCAAGACATTTTTCCAAGAAAAATTAAGTAAAAAATGATAAAAATATCAAATAAAATCATTAAATAATGATTAAAGTTTATGAAAAAATATTTTATCCACATAAATATTTAAAATCATTTTGGTTTTTTAAAAAAGAAATTATTTTAAAAGCATTTAAAACAATTTAAAACACTATTTTTAAATATATTAAAAATAATCTAAAAATAATACTTTTTTTTGTGATTTTTTGTGGATTAAAATATTATGGGGTATGAATTGGAAAATGATGATTTTTTGCTATGTAAAAAAAATTGGTTGAGTTTTGAAAATAAAAAATAAGAAAAAGAGGAAAGATGTCACAACATCATCTCCGACATCTCTTATGGGGTAAAAACTAGTACCAAAACTTTAATTTTCAACACGTTTTTTATCAAATTTCAAACACTCATAACTCTCTCAATTTTTATCGGAATCAAAATCCGGAAGTACCTATCTTGACCGATTTTTCGCAAAGAATCCAATGGTATTACTCACGCACACGGAAAATCAACACACAAAACGCAGAAATTAAAAAACCAGAACTGTTATCGATTGAAAACATTGTTCCGCGTCGAATTTCCAACACGCGTAACTCTCTCGATTTTTATCCGAATTGAAATCCGTAAAAACCTATCTTGACCGATTTTTCGCAAGGAATCCAATGGTATTACTCACGCATATGGAAAATCAACACACAAAATGCAGAAATAAAAAAACCAGAACTGCACTGTTTTGAAAACATCGTTCCGCGTCGAATTTCCGACACGCGTAACTCTCTCGATTTTTATCCGAATTGAAATCCGTAAAAACCTATCTTGACCGATTTTTCGCAAGGAATCCAATGGTATTACTCACGTACATGGAAAATCAATACACAAAACGCAGAAATAAAAAAACCAGAACTGCACTGTTTTGAAAACATCGTTCCGCGTCGAATTTCCAACACGCGTAACTCTCTCAATTTTTATCCGAATTGAAATCCGTAAAAACCTATCTTGACCGATTTTTCGCAAGGAATTCAATGGTATTACTCACGCACATGGAAAATCAACACACAAAACGCAGCAATTAAAAAACCAGAACTGCTATCGTTAATTCGACGTCGTTTCGCGTCAAATTTCCAACGCGCGTAACTCTCTCAATTTTCATCGGAATTGAAATCCGTAATAACCTATCTTGACCGATTTTTCGCAAGGAATCCAATGGTATTACTCATGCACACTAAAACTTAATGTACAGAACACACCAATAAAAAAACCAGAACTGGACATATTTTAAAACAACCAAAATTCCACATATAAACATGTTAAAATGCAAACAGTGGGAGGATCACAACATACATATTAAGGACTACATTTTTGCCTCAAGAATTGTTCAATATGATGCATGTATATGGACAACAAAGGAAAGCATGATTCAAAGAATTCAAGTTGTGAATTTTACCTCTTTTTTGGAGATTTTGGGCAACCTACCAAGTGCTTTGTTCCAGAAATGATTTGATGCTTTGGACAACCTCAAATGACCTCTTATAAGCTTTTAGGATGGTTGGAATCGGCTGGAAACCTCTGGAGCAAGTTTGAGCACTTTCTCGCAAAATGGTCAAAAGTGGCCAAAATGCCAACTCTCTCAAATGGTGTTCCAGATGTGTGGCACCATTTTGGACAGTTCAAGGATGATATTTAGAGTGTGTTTGAGGTTTTATCTGGTTTGGATAGTGACTGAATCAAGACATGGCTTAAAAAATGCAAAAAAGTGCCATTTTGAGGTTTTGAGAGGTGACTTTATGATGTTGGTGTTATAGGTCACTTGTGAGAGTTTGGATCACCTACATATGATGTTTATGAGGTGTTAGGATCATGAGCTATGATGGAAATGCTCTCTAACTCAAAAACTCAGATTTTCCTTACTAAAGAAGGCATTTTGGAGTGAAAGAGAGAATTTGAGGAAAGCATCTGTTTGATGGCTTTGGTGTACTCGAACTGAGCACAAATGAGCTCTATTTATAGTAGAGCAAGTTTGTTTTGCAAGCAATAGTGAATGGTGGCTGCAGCAGAGGTTTGGCCAATGAAAATCCAAGTCTCCTCTAGCCATTGACTAGAGGTTAGAGCACAGGTTGCTGGTTCCCTAGTTGTTGGAGGAATCTTGACTGAATTCAGTTGGAGGAAGATCAGCTCATGCCACCTCTAAGCATCCATTAAATGCTCCAAACCAAAATTGGAGTTTTGTCCCTCTTTTAGGGATTTCTAGGTTTTGGCATGCTTTTTTTGGTTCCTTGGACTTGGGAGGTTCATGGATCAGATCATCCCACTTGGATTTGATCCTTAGATGTGTCCAAAATGATGACAAGGCTTGAAAATTCGTGTGGCACAAAAAATGTGCAAATCTGCCCTGAAAAATTCAGCTGCAGCAAGCCTTTTTGTAAGATCCATAACTCCCTGCTCGAGTATGCTACATGGACGTTCTAGGACTTTCTGGAAATCTTAGATGACGTACTTCAACTTTGATGTTTGACACTAGACTTGGTTCAACTTGGATCATGGAGAAAAACAGCCTTGAAGTTGGGACATTGTGCTGAAATTACAAGGCAGATTTTGGCTAAGTGCTGAAAAATCTCAATTTTAAGTTTTTAGCCATTTTGATCCAACCATAACTCAAAATCCATGATGAATTAGGATGAAGTGTAGTTGACACTTTTGTAGAGGGCCATGAGGGCTACAAATCAAGCTTTGGATGGGAAAAAATGGCTTTGTGGTTTAGGAGTTATGATCCTCCAAAGTTGGTACTCTTGATGAATGATGATTCAAATCACACATTAACATCATTTTAGGGTTAAAAAACCATTTTTATGAAAAATCTCAAAAAGTCAAAGTTTGACTTTTGTGCACAGTTGACTTTTTATCAGATGAATTCTAAACTGTGCGATCCTTTAGGAAATCATGTCCTTGACCTAAATCAAAATTGATGGACATGTTCCATGGGTGTTATAGGGTGTATTTAATTGTGTCCCACGGCTTGGGAGCATGTCCTGGTCAAAAGTCAAACTTGTTGCTCAAGCTTCTTGGGTCAATCCATTGTTGCAAATGGATCAACGTGGTATGTTGGAGACCCTTAAATCATGTCTTGAGGTCTTGGCTCATGATTTGTCCCAAAAGTCAACTTAGGGGTGAATTAGGTCAAGAAACCCTAATTCCTGATTTTTGATGTATGCATCCCCTGAGGCTAAATTGACTTGATGATGGGGTTTATGATGTTCCATGGAGCATTTTAGTTTATGCCTTGAAGCATTGTCTCATGCCCAGAGGAAAATTTCCATCTGGAGGCCCTAGTCGACCAAACCCTAATTTGGTGACACTGGCGATCCTGAGGCTTGATCCACCTAGAAGGGAGCAACCTTGTGCTTAATCCTTGAAGTGGGAGTCCTCTTGATCCATTGTGGATATTTGAGAGGCTAGACAAGTTGAAGATCATGTCATTCCTTGATTGATCCTTTGTCTAAGAGCTCTGAGAGGGTTTGAAACCCTAAATCCTGTTTGTAGTGATTGCTCACCCACCTTTGGGGAGACTAATGAGGTACAAAGGTACATCCATATTGTGCTAATGATTTGCACAATGATGGGAAATCTTAGTGGTCAAAATTTGGGGTATGACACAGAGCACGCTGTGTAACTCTTCGACCCACCTCTTCTTGGCTTCACCTGGCCTTCATTTTAGACCCCGAAGGATTACCATGTTCACAGCCTCTGCTTGCCCGTTAGTCTGTGGGTGCTCGACGGAAGTGAAGTGTTGCTTCATGCCTAGTTTTGCGACGAAGTCTTGGAACTTCCTGTCCGTGAACTGGGTTCCATTGTCGGTCACAAGGGCTTGGGATACTCCAAATCGTCCGAGGACGTTCCTTTTGTAGAAACGAAGTATGTTGAAGGCTGTGATCTTAGCGAGGGCTTCAGCTTCGAACCATTTTGTAAAGTAATCAACGACCATAATCAGAAATTTGTTTTGGTAAGACCCCACTGTGAAGGGGCCGAGTATATCCACCCCCACCAGGCGAAGGGCCAAGGCGAGGACAGAGTCTTCAACTCGTTAGGGGGTGCCAAGTGCATGTCCCCGTGGCGCTGGCATCGGTCACATTTTTGGACATGCTCCTTAGCATCGCGCTGCATGCTCGACTAATAGTATCCTGCCCGCAGGGCCTTTTGTGCCAATGATCTCCCTCCCAAGTGTTGTGCGTTGATGCCCTCATGAATTTCCTGGAGAATTCCGGGGACCTTGTCCTCTTCAACGCATTTCAGGAGGGGGATGGAGAATCCTCGTCGATAGAGTTTGTCTTTGACCAACGCATACGAGCAGACTCTTCGTTTAGTGACGTTGGCCTCCTTGCTCTCCTCAGGCAATTCCCTCGTGGTTAGGTAATTATACACTGAGGTCATACAACAGTTGTTGTCCCTAATGGCGTTAACGTCGAGTAGCCCTGACGACTTCTCGATACTTGGGCGAGCGAGTATCTCTTGCACGAAGGATTTTTTACCACCTTTGTTTGTGGTGCTAGCCAGTTTCGATAAGACATCTGCCCGCGTGTTTCATTCGTGAGGGATGTGTTGGACTTCCCACGCGTCGAACTTAGTCATTCTTTCCATCACCAGCGTCAGATACTGACCAACTGATCATTTTTGGCTTGATATTCTCCTCGTACTTGAGACGCTACGAGCTGGGAATCGGTGAAGATCTTTACCTCCTTAGCGCCCAAGTCTTCGGCCAGCCGTAATCCTGCGAGGAATGCTTCGTACTGAGCTTGGTTGTTGGACGTAGGTAAAGACAGGACTAATGATATTTCAATTAGGATTCCCTCCTCGTTCTCGAGGATGATGTCTGCGCCACTACCTGTGGAACTTGATGCCCTGTCCACATAGATGGTCCATCTATGCGTTCCGCCTGGCGGGGATAATGAGGGTGTCATCTCTACCATAAAATCGGCCAGGACTTGTGCCTTGAGGGCCTTCCTGCCCTCGTAGTGGATGTCAAATTCTGACAGCTCCAAGAACTATTTGAGCATTCCGCTGGCCTTGTCTGGTCAACAAAGCAGTTGTCTTATGGGCTAGTCCGTACGCACTACTATGTTGTGGGCCAAAAAGTAATGCCTGAACCTTCTCGCGGCATTGACGAGGGCGAGGGCGACCTTCTCTATTTGCGCGTATCTGAGTTCTGCCCCTTGTAGGGCCTTGATCGTGAAGTAAATGGGTTTTTACCCGTCCGTTGTCTCACGAATGAGTGCAACACTAATGGCTTCGCTGGTGACGGAGAGATACAGGTACAACGTCTCCCCGTACTCTGGTCATGAAAGCACGGGGGTTCGGACAGGGCTTGCTTAAGGTAGGTCAGAGCCTGCTCGCATTCCTCAGTCCACTCGAATATGGCCTCGTTTATGAGGAGTTTAAAGAAGGGCATAGCGTGCTGGGCCGACTTGGCAACGAAGCGAGAAAGTGAAGCGAGCATCCCGTTGAGGGACTGTATGGACTTCTTCTACCTGGGTGTGGGAAATTCAGCGAACGCCCGACACTTGTCAGGATTGGCCTCTATTCCCCTTTCAGTGAGGTAGAATCCGAGGAACTTCCCTGCCCGCACGCCGAAGGTAAATTTCTCTAGGTTAAAACGCAATTTGCACTTTCTTGCCTAGTCGAAGACCTTTTGCAAGTGGGTCGTGTGATCAGATTCCTCTTGGGACTTCACAATCATATCGTCCATGCAAACTTCGAGCATGTCTCCGATTTCTGATCGGAAGACTTTGTTCATCATGCGCTGGTATGTGGCCCCAGCATTCTTCATACCGAAGGGCATGACATTGTAGTAATAGTTCCCCGACGAGGTCATGAACGTGATATATTTCTTGTCCTTTTCGGCCATAGGGATTTTATTGTACCCCGAATAGGCGTCCATGAAGGACAAGAGCTTGAAACCTGCAGATTTATCTACGAGCTTATCTATGCTGGGTAGAGGATTAACATCATTCGGGCAAGCCCGATTGAGATCAGTATAATTAATACGCATGCGCCATTTTCCACTATGTTTCTTGACAAGTACAATATTGGACAACCAGGTTGTGTACATGGCCTCCGAGATAAATTTTGCCTCTAAGAGGTCTTGTATAATTTTTTCGGCAGCCTGTGCCTTCTATTCAGATTGCTTGCGCTTGCATTGTGCGACGGCTCGAGCAGCTGGGTCAATGGTCAGTTGGTGGCATGCGATCTCGGGGTCCAGGCCGGGCATGTCCGTGACACTCCACGCGAGTAAATCAGCGTTGTCCTCCAGAGATATTTTCAACTGCTGCTTTACCTCGTTGGGCAGCCATGTGCCTATCTTCACTCCTCTGCTCGGGTTTGCTCTGAATGTGATGACTTCGAACTCCCTATCTGGGACAGGGCGCATGAGTGTCGTTGCAGAGGAACCGCCTATCCCTGTCGACGTGCCTTCACTGCAGCCCTCACCCTCTTCAGAAATCCGGCTGTCGAGGTCGATAATGTGTACAGGGAGAGTCAGCTTCTTATCAGACTGACTTTCCTCGTCGGGACAGTCTTCCTCCCTTGCCCGCTTGGCGGCCTTGGGTGCTGCACCGATCGAGCTTTGTCCTCGGGTAGCTGCTTCAAAGCACCTCCTCGCAGCCTCTATATCCCTGTGCAATGTTGCGATGTGGCCCTTCTCCGAATAGTATTTCATCTTGAGATGAACAGTCGAAGGGACAGCGATCAGCTCTGCCAAGGTTGGTCTGCCAAGGATGCATTGGTACAGTGAAGGGCATTCGATTACCAAAAACTGAGTCTTGATCGACTTTGATGCCTCCTCTTCCCCGAGAGTGACGGTAAGCTCCACGTACCCCCAGGGTTTGGCAGTCGCCCCGTTGAATCCTTGCAGGTAGGATCCTACGTATGGTGACAGCTTCTTCTGGTCCAACTTCAAGGCTCTGAACAGACCAATGTACATGATATCCACGGAGCTGCCCTGGTCGACCAGGATCCATCAGACATCGGTGTTGGCAAGTCTTGCTCTGATGAGCAAAGGGATGTGCGAGTTTGGGGAGCTCTCAGGCATTTCCTCCTGGTAGAAAGTGATTGGCTGGGACCGCCCCCAAACTTTCTCAAGCGTGGACAGCTGGTCGGGACTACAGTCGATGAGCTGGTCAAACTTTCTCTTGACTGACCCCACTGTGAGCTCGCTGTATCCCCCACACGAGATAACCATGGCCATCGGAAAGGTCTCCTAGGTGCTGTGTGCGGATATCTGAGGAGGATTCTTAATACGACCGGGGATGATGAAGTCCTCTGGCCTTGTGATGGACATATCAACTTGAGGAGGAGGACTGGGCGGCGTAAACTCTGCTTCCTTTTTGGTCTCCGAAGTCTCTCTTTGGGAGGATTCACCCTTCTTCGTATATTACTGTAGGTGACCCTCCTTGATGAGGATTTCAATGGCATCCTTCAGGTGCACGCAATCTTCGGTCACGTGGCCGTGGCTGCGGTGGAAACGGTAGTATTTACTCTTGTTCGTGTTGCCCTTGGACGACGTTGGTTTGGGGAACCAGACACCTCCCTGCTTGAACTCCGCGTTGATGCATTCGGAGAGAATGCGCTTGCAGGGAGCCATCAGCAGGGTATACTCTGTAAAACGACCAGCGGGTCCCTTGCCTTCACGAGGATGATTATCACATCGTCTCTCTCTGTCGCGCCTGGGGGCCTCTGATTCGTCTTTTTTTGTCGCCCTAGAGCTCTCTTGATCCCTAGAGTCCCAAGCTTTGTAGGCTGCCTCTTTCTCCTCGTATTGTATATACGATTGAGCTTTATAGAGTAACTCAGCCAGGTTACGAGGAGGTTCTATGCCCACCGCCTTGCGGAACTCGCTCTTCGGTATCAACCCTTTTTCGAGGAGGTACTTCTTCATATTGTTCGCCGTACGGACCTCAACAACCTCCTTGTTGAAACGCTCGATATATGCACGCAAGGGCTTATCCTTGCCCTACATAATGGCTTCCAATGTGGCCTCCGATTTGGGGTGTCGCCGGGAGGCAGTAAAATGGCGGGCAAACTGGCTCTTTAGATCCTTCCAAGACGTGACTGAACCCTGGGGAAGCCACTTGAACCAAGCCATGGCCCCCTTCTTGAGAGTGATGGGGAACAACCTGCATTTGATAGCCCCGCTTACATTATGATAGTGGAGCATGGCTTCGATGTTTTCTATATGCTTGTCTGGGTCGGTGGTCCCGTCGTAAGTGTCCAGGGGAGGTGGCTTCTCCAATCGACGAGGAATGCGCATTTCCATGATCTCTTGGGATAAGGGCCCATGGACATCGTTATCACTGCTTGTGCTGGACGACCAACAAGGGGAGTCGCTGCGCCCGCGACTTCTGATACGGCGGGGAGAATGTCTGTGTGACCTGCGATGCTCGTGATGGTTCCTCGAGGGCCTGTTCCTCTTCGGAGTGGGAGAGCGTCTGGATCTCTGCAGGGGAGATCGGTGTCGTCGTCTGGCGAGTTCTGAGTCAGGTTTCTCCGATCTTGAGCATCTTCGGTCGGGAGAAAGACTCTTGGACCTGTCTCGCCAACGCTTCTGAGGAGGAGGAGACTGTGGCCGCGGAGAAGGACTGTTGGGCTTCTGCGAGGGACGCTGCTTCTGGAGGGCCTGCTCGAGCATGTTGATCTTTTTGCCCTGTTGGAAGATCAGAAAGTTGGATCTGTTGAGGGAGGCAATTAGGGCGCCATTGCTTGGGTCTGCATTTTGAGGGACAGGTATAGGCTCAAAAGCGGGACAAATAACTTGTGCGCACGGTTTCACGTCATCGGGGGTAAGAGAGGCGGTCTTTCCATCCCGATGATCTGTCTCCGGGAAGGCAGCTCCGGAGACGAGGTGGTCGACGTTATCAGTGATAACGACGATGACAGGTTCTTGACGGGTATCATCGTTCCTGTTGGAGACCATGATGATCAAATGGAGTTTGGAGAGAAAGCTTTGGGTTTTTAGGTGAAAAAGAGGGAATCTTGAGTAAAAAAAACAGGGAAGCTGTTTCCCACAGACGACGCCACTGATCGGAAGTGATCAGACTGGATCTTCATGGCTTTCATGTAGGGTAGATGGGGATGCTTGTAAGAGAGAAAAAGGGGTTATACCTGCAAGGTACTTCGATGCCAAAGTAAGTAATTGGACAAAAGAGAGAAAGCAAGTACAAATGTAAGATTTCAAGTATTGAATCGTGATCAAACCTGCCCCTCTCACATAAGAGGATATTTATATAAATAACCCCTGGCGCGGGGCCAAGGTCTCCCATGTGGCCGAAATGTCTGGTCGACCAATGGGAGACTTCCAGGTGGAGGGTCAGGCGCGTGACCCTTCGACCTGGCCCAACTGTTTTCGTGAGATCCGGGGAAGCAGTTGGTCGCGTGAACTGCCAAGCGAGTGAGGGGAACGTGCCCAACGACTAGTTTCTGCCCAACGACTAGTTTCTGTCCAATGGCTAGTTTCTGGCTATCGGCTAGTTTTTGGCTATTGGGTCTGACCAAGAGCAGGACTAGATTGGGCCTTGCCCTACTGTGGGCCAAGCGTCTGCCCAGTCCAGAACAACCATTTTCTTTTTGGGTTGCAATATTTTATCAATATGATTATGAATAGATTTTTTAATATTGACATACAAGGCAAACAAATCATTGAATGTTTGCCTTGATGACAACTTTGAGAAATTATTCCTAAAAAAGCAACTACAACGACAAAACAACAACAACAACAACAACAACAACAACAACAACAACACAAAATAGAGTTTGTTTTGGGGGAGAAATATAGATTCGTAAATGGAAAATGAAGTTTGGAGGCACAAATATGAGTTAGGTCTAGGAAAAAGTGGATAACATGGTGCTTTATATATAAAATTGGAGTAACATTTTGCTTTGATTTTACCAAGTAAACAAGGAAAAAAATTATTTATTTTTAAAATTAAAATAAAAAAGGAACATACCATTTTATTTATAATTAAAACAAAAAATTTAAGGCGCTGAAAATCGAAACTTATCCTTACTACTGAGAGAATAAATAATATATGTTTTAATTAAAATTTTAAATTAAATTAAGACGTCTTATAAAATGAATTTTATCATAGTAAGTTAGCACACAAAAATGAATTTTTGTTATGAATATAATCTTTGTCGTAGTGACTGAAAATTTTACAAAGTATGTAATTGACTAGTTAAATAGGTAAAGTTGTCAAAAATAACTTAATTAGAGACCTAACTAACTTGTAACCTCTTAATCATCTTTGTTGTGTAATAAGATAGAAATATTTTTTTTAATTTAACCAAAAAATTTAAATAAGAACTCAAATAATTTTACGTTTCCTTTATTCTTTTTTTATAAGTAATTTTTGACTTTTATCTTTATTGAATAATTGATGTATCTGATTTATATATATGGTCTAAATATATTATTTATTAAGTGAATTTAAAATTCAAAATTTAAGAGAATTTTTTGAACAAATAAGCTAACTGTCATACCCCAAATTTGTCCTACCAGTGTATAATTTCATCTATATATCCCATCCACTAACCATATTCAGAAAATCCAAAAATATGCTGTCTTTAACCCCATCCTTCTTGTTACTCAGAGTTGTTGCAAAGGTACATTTGAGGCTATCAGGGCATTTACGTGTGGTGTCAATTGAGGTTCATATGGTTTTGACTTAAGTTATCGGTCAGGCAAGATTTGGGTTTTCCGATTAAGACCAGGGTGTGCTTAATTCAGATAATGTGGGACTGAGGGTTCAGTTAGGGTTCTGGGCCTAATCAAGTCAGTTGGTGTGGGTCAGATTGTCAGGATATGTCAAGTTATCAGTTATTTCACAGTTGAGGATTGTCAAGGGCAGTGCTATATCCATTCGTTAGACACCCATTTTCTAATTCATTCACAACTCAAGTTTATTTATATTCCTATCCATTTTATCCATTTTTCTAAATCTATGTCCAATTTTCGTTCCATCATCTCAAGAATCCCATTCATGTCCATTTTTTTTTCTTATCCATTTGTTTCTTATATCCATCCATATCCAATTTCAAATTCTCTTTTCTTTTGATATCCATTTTTTTTAATTCATTCTATTTTTTCTCAATCCCTTTTTTCTTTATTAAACCATTTCCAAATTCCATTCAAATACCCACATTACAAGCCAAACTATTCATTATGCTATCCATTTTGTTTACATATCCAAATTCATTTTTTCAATTAGCTATTCAAAAAATATTATCCTCTCAAATCATATTGATGAGAATTCTCCAAAATAATAGGCTCATCATACACTACAATCAAAGCAAAAGTGTCCATAAAAAAGGTTTGGATCATGAATCTATATTATTGGGCCCATGTCACTAGTCTAATTACATTACAAGAAAAATTGTATTCCAAAATTAAGTATATGGCCATGACTTAGTGTCCATCGTACCATGCCAGACCATCATCACCATCATGCTGCTACAATTTCAACGCACCATCTAGTATACCACATCTTGCAAAACAAATTCCAAAACCATGTTTATGTTATGCAGCCACAACCTTCACACCGCACCCAGCCAAACCGTACTATGAACATGTAAAAACAACAGCAGCACATCAAACCAATTTTCCAAGCCTGAAAAAATTGTTACAAAATGATCGTGATTCAAGGCGTACACACCAATTCATCTCCAGCTCAGCAGTGAATTTTGAAATAAAAAAATAGGAGGGACCACTTCGTACGCACGTACCCGCGACCAACATTCACAGCCACCGACAAATTCTGCACAGCAAAAGCAAACCGCACCCAAACTTGTACCTGTAAGCTTCAATAGCAAAACGTAGCAGCAACCACGATTCCTTGAATTCATTCCCATTCTACCCTTTCAACTCATCTATAAATCTCACCCTCTCTCACTCCATAAAATAAGTTCTGGACAGCCATCAACATTTTTGCTCAAAATTATCCCAAAACCTCATTCTTCCTCCTTCAAACCTTCAACCCAAACCCTTCAAACTTGCCTTCAACTCAAAACCCAAAACATAACCAAATCATAACCCTCGTTTCCTCTTTCGAATTTCTGAAATCACACCACCAACAACACCCTTCAACAACACCTCCCAAATCAATAACAAAACCCATTCATAAAAGAAACACAACCCAGAACCGTGAAATTGAGACAAAGAGACGAAGAGAGTTGTGAACCGAAACAAAACCAAGACAAATCTGAGATTCGAGGGAGAGCGAGTGAGACAAATCGAAGCCAAGGTTGGAGACAGATGTTTTTCTCTTATTCGTGTTGCCTACTGTGTTGATTACCCTATTTCTTTGGCATTTTTTAGAGTGTTTTTTGCCTGACCATTGTTGTTCTTCGAAGTGAATGACCTTATTTTTGAGATTTTGTTTTAAACGTGTAAAATATTTTTTATTGGATGTGGTTGATTCTTGTAGAAGGCCTATGATGGTTTTTGGACACACACACACCATATCTCACGCACCTACCATGCTACTTATTCCTTTTTTTTTTCTAAACCGTGCATTGAAGATGGGTAAGGTGGGCTTTAGGGCCCATGATATACTTTCCATTTGCACACTCCCATAATAACGCAACACCTCACCTCTTCATTTTATTTTGATTTCTAATACTTGTTTTAATATGTTACTAATTTCTCTTGATTTGTTTTATTTCATCTTTCCATTTCATGTTTACCTCTTTGAATTTCTTTTTATCTTTTGGGCCAATGATATGACAACAATCTTGATTTAGTTGATTCTCTCAAATCGATTCAAAATCTTGATTTATATGAGGCCTACTTTTATTTTCTTTTATTTTTCTTTCAACTTTTTGACCAATGATATCGAAAATATCATGATTTGTGGATTTATTTCAAATAGATCTATAATCTTGGTTAATATGAGGCCCATTTATTTTCTTTTTGATTTATTTTTTACATTACATTATTTTTATTCATTTTGGGTCAATGAAAACCAACTATCAATGATTTATCGATTATCGATTTAAAATCTTGATAAAGGTGAGACCTTTCTTATTTTTCTCGATTTTATTTCATTCCTTATGATTTTCATTTCACATATTCTTTTAGTTTCACTTTTGGTCGATGAAAGTCAAAAATCATAGCTTGTCGATTATCGATCTAAGTCTTGATTAAGACGAGACCAACTTTATTCTATCTTGTTCATTTCTATCTTTATTATATTGTTCATATTGTCCATATCATATTATTCATACTTATTCATCTAACCATTTTATTTGTTCATACTTTAATAAAAAAACATTAACAAATATCGAAACCCTAAAACAATAATTTGATGGACTGTTGGTTATTATACTTCGCTTGGAGATTTGGTTCAAGGCTTAGTTTAGGACACCTTGCACACACACAACTTTCTCTTGGGCTACCTTACAATGAGACCCTTTATTTCATGTCATCCCTTGTAATTTACATATACCCCGCTCCCCATTCCGATGTACGCACTTAGCTTTCTTTTGATTGTGGTTTGTTTACTAGGAGCACCCCTAGGGACTAGCATAGACAACCCATTTTCAAACTAATTCTCGATTCGTCGTCGAGCCATTTTCAAACAAACTCATTTTCAACCAAACTCTCGATTCGTCGTCGAGCCCATTTTCAAATCAACCTCTAACCAAATCATTTTCAAACTAAACTCTTTTCATAACAAATAAACCCTTGATCCAACGTCAAGCAGATTTTCACAATCAAACTTCAAAACAACTAACAACTATCGTAATTCTTTTTCAAGGTGAAAAATGGGGGTTCAAGTCTTTGATCTCTCTTCGATTGTTTGGGTGCGAGTTCTCTTACTCGTGTGTGAGCAATTGGCGCCTCTTTAAAACAAATCACCACTCCCTTGTTTCGTGGACGTACCACGAACTACGACTGCTCTGATTCTTTATTCTCGTCCGAGTAAAGATACGTAGGCACAAGATTGCGATGATCTTGGCGAGCACATTACCATCTTTTTCCGTCAAACCCCGTAGTCGAACTACGATTGCTCTGATTCCTCATTCTCGTCCGAATGAGCATACGTAGGCCCGAGGTCGCGATGATCTTGCCGAGCACCCTATCCTAAAACCACCCATTTCCCCATTAGCATATTTTCCTTTTATCTTTACCTTTCCGCATTTATCATAGAGAAGAAAACAGACAAACTTAGCTAACGAGTATGGCGATTCGAATCAAGAGGTTCCCATTGAGTACAACGGACGTGAGGGGGTGCGCGTACCTTCTCCTCACGTAACCGAATCCCGAACCCAGAATGTGGTTGTGACGACCATGTTCTTATCCTTCCTCCTTAAAGGTTTTCTCGATATTTTCCTTTCCCTCTTTTGGGATGAATAAAGTTCGGTGGCGACTCTGTCGAACCATTTTCCGCGCCTTTTGCGCGAAGGGTCGTGTCTTCGATGAAGCGATTTTTTCGAGGTTCGACACTAACTGATCGTACTTGGATCAGATAATATTTGGTGGCCAGCAACGTCTTGTGGACTTCAGCTCCAGTGAGGTTGAAAGACGGTCGGGGGGGTGTACCTGCAAGGTACTCCGACGCTCAAGTAAGGCAAAGGTCAAGTAAAAGAAAGTACAAAGTCAGAGAGTATGAGAGTGTGCAACCCGACCCTCTCAAGTGAGAGGGTATTTATAGAGAGCCCCCAGCGCGGGGTTAACGGTCACTAGCACTGGGCTGGATAGCCAGGCCCAATCCAAGTAACTGCCAGGGCTTACGTGGCGTAGTGAAGACCAGCACGTGGTCTTCGCCCTAGGGTAACCGTTCCTAGATCTTCGGAATTAGGGCAGACCGATTCCATCGGGAGTGGACGGTTACGTGAGAACGTGTCCTCGCGGGGAGGAGTCTTACATGTCGAGGAGAGACGTGTCCTCGTGAGGAGGACTTACGTGTAGAAGGAGAAGGCTCCTCGTGGGGAGGAGCACCTGAGCGTCGAGGAGAAGCGAGCCCAGAGAGGCTGAGCGTATTTGCCCGGTGCTCCGTTGAGGTGGGCATGTGCTCGACACTGGTCGCGATAAGAGGCCTTTATTGGGCCATCCCAGGACGTGTGGGTTAGGCCTGCTCGATTGAGGAGCAGACCCCGGCCTAGTCCAGAACACTAATAGTATAGCTAAATGTTGTTTAAATTAAACTTGTACAATCATGGTCGTTAGGTCAGTAAAATCCTTACTTTAGGCCCCAAAATTTTATTTATTTTTTACTTTTATATATATATGATGTCGTCGAGCTGGAGAGTCCCGAACAGATGGGCATACATGATGTCGACCGAACTTCCCTGGTCGACGAGGATCCTTTGAACGTCAAAATTCGTCATCTGGGCCCTGACCAGGAGGGGGATAGTGGCGCTGTGCGCTCCGTCGGGGAGCTCTTCGAGGTAGAAGGTGATAGGGTTTGATTTCCCTTGCACCTTCTCGAGAGTAGTTGTCTTCGCCGATGTTGCGGACTCCAGTTCGTCAAATTTCCGCTTGATCGATCCGACAGACAACTTCTCGTAACCACCCCCGGAGATGACCATCGCTTTGGGGAAGCCTTCCTAGGTGCTACGGGCAGCGACGGGGTCCTCGTGGGGGAAGGTCGCCCACATGTCACGAATTACTTCTTGGCCCTCAATGATTACGGGGACAAAGAAGTCTTCGGATCGAGTGACGCTGAGGGCGACCTGAAGCCGACTCTCATCGGGAGGAGGTGTCGTCTCCTCGACGTTCCGGGCTTCCCGGGAGCTGGGACAAGGAGTATCATTCTTCTGGGCGTACTTCTTTAAGTGCCCTTCCTTGATCAGGATCTCTATTGCATCTTTGAGATGGATGCAGTCTTCTGTGACATATCCGTGGCTCCGGTGGAACCTGCAGTATTTCGACTTGTCCGTGTTTGATTTGGGGGTAGTCGGCTTCAGAAAGAGGATGCCTCCTTTCAGAAATTCTGAGTTCTGGCACTCGAAGAGGATTCTCGCGCGGGGAGCGTTGAGCGGGGTGTATTACGTGAACTGGCCAACTGGTCCGCGCGGTCCGCGAGGATCACGGGGGCGATTTTATTTCTTTCTTTCTCCTCCTCTTCGGGGGGAGATTCTTCATCATTGTGGCCGCGGGGGCCTTCCTTGCGTCTCGACTCAAGGGCGATTTGCGTTGCCTCTGACTCCTCGAGCTCGATGTACGACTGAGCTCGTTGGAGGAGGTCCTCCAGATGGCGGGGGTCTGCGGAGGCCCACAGACTTGGCAAAATCAGATCCAAAACGTAGTCCATGGATGATTAAATACTTCTTCATGTCGTCGGTCGTATGAACCTCGACTGCTTCTCTGTTGAATCTCTCAATGTAGTTCCAGAGATATTCGTTCTTCCCCTGGAAGATGCTTTCTAGGGCAGCCTCCGTCTTCGGGTGTCGACGAGACGCAGTAAAGTGTTTGGTGAAGCGTTGTCTAAGTTGCTTCCAGGATGTGATCGACCCGGGTGCCAGACCCTTGTACCAAGTCATGGCGCCCTTCCGTAAGGTGGTGGGGAAAAGCCTGCACTTAATGGCTCCCCTGACATTTCTGAAGTCGAGCATGGCTTCAAAACTTTCGACGTGATTGTCGGGGTCAGCCAGGCCGTCGTAGGTCCCCAGTGGCGGGGGTTTCTCCATGCCCGCAGGAATTGCGGCATTCATGATCTCCCATGAAAGAGGAGTCCTCTGGTCGTCGTCATCGCTTTCGGCCGGGGACCTCGAAGGGGATCGACGATGCCGTGGGGGGGAATTCCTCGAACGGTTCCTCGGTCTCTCCTCGGTGGTTTTGGACTTCTTGGTAGTTTAGGGCTTGGGTTCCTTCCTAGGCGGGGAACGATGGCGCTTCTGGGAGATCGCCGGCTGGGGGCGTTCAAGGCGTGGTCGATGGCCCTCGCGCACCGGCGAAGGGGCTCGAGATTCTTCAGAAGGGGTCCTTCGCGGGGAAGGAGAGCGGCGAGGTGAGGGTGGACGACGGTGTCTTCGCGGGGAAGATCGCTGTGTCTGCCCTCGCTCTAGTGCCTCAATTCTGGTATTCTGGTGTGCGATAAGCTAATTGGTCTGATTGATCAAGGCAAATAGGGCCACGGTGCTCGAATCTGCATTGGGCGGAGGAGCAACTGGCTGAAAGAGGGCTTGTTGGTCATCCTGCTGGGCAGCGTCGTAAGCCATGTCTTAGGAGTCTGGGGAGGCAGTTTGCCCGCCTCTCACGTCGCCTTCTTCGACTTGGAGGGCTGCAGAGTCTTCGCGGTGGTTCCTATTCTCGAGTTGCGCGAGGACGGTGTCCAGAGCTTTGTTAGCAGACGGATTGTTGGCCATGCTGGTGATGAACGAGAGGATTGCTTTGGTTTATCGGAGGAAAATGGGGAAGCAAGGGTTCCCACAGACGGCGCCACTGATCGTACCTGGATCAGACAATATTTGGTGGCCAGCAACGTCTTGTGGACTTCAGCTCCAGTGAGGTTGAAAGACGGGGGGGGGGGGGGGGTGTACCTGCAAGGTACTCCTATGCTCAAGTAAGGCAAAGGTCAAGTAAAAGCAAGTACAAGGTCAGAAAGTATGAGAGTGTGTAACCTGACCCTCTCAAGTGAGAGGGTATTTATAGAGAGCCCCCAGCGCGGGGCCAACGGTCACTAGCACTGGGCTGGATAGTCAGGCCCAATCCAAGTAACTGCCAGGGCTTACGTGGCGTAGTGAAGACCAGCACATGGTCTTCGCCCTGGGGTAACCATTCCTAGATCTTCGGAATTAGGGCATACCGATTCCACCGGGAGTGGGCAGTTATGTGAGAACGTGTCCTCGCGAGGAGGAGTCTTACATATCAAGGAGAGATGTGTCCTCGTGAGGAGGACTTACGTGTAGAAGGAGAAGGCTCCTCGTGGGGAGGAGCACCTGAGCGTCGAGGAGAAGCAAGCCCGGAGAGGCTGAGTGTCTTTGCCCGGTGCTCCGTTGAGGTGGGCATGTGCTCGACACTGGTCGCGATAAGATGCCTTTATTGGGCCATCCCAGGACGTATAGGTTGGGCCTGCTCGATTGAGGAGCAGACCCCGGCCCAGTCCAGAACAGGAGCCCCCCAAGTCGTTGCTCTGAGGTGTCAGGGTAATGACTTAAGGGTCAGTACTGTGTCGAGGACGTGTCCTGTCGGGGAAGGGACTCTAAATGAGGAACAGTTGGTAATCCGAATAGAAATAAATCGATCTGCTCGAGCTAGGCTGGCCGCGGATGGGCGACGTCGCGGGGATACGAGAAGTCTGAAACGAGGTGAATGAAAAGACGTGTGTTGGGGAATGAAAAGACGTGCTTGGGGATGCGTGTGCCACGTGTCACACCTCATCATTGCCTAGGGCGGCTACGCTAGGGTAGCATAATCGATTTCCTAGGAAATCCTTGAGTCTCGTGAGGAGCCTATAAAAGGGGCTCTAGTTTGTGTCAGTTGCACGTTTCCACCTTTTTCGCTCTCCTCTTCTTCCTATCTCCGTCGCTGCTTTACCGTCATTCACCGCCATACGTCGCCGCATCTTTCGCTCCGGTTAGGCTTCAACCACCATTCCAAGTAAGCTTCTGATCTCTTTCTTTTTCGTTTTTCTTTCTGTTGGTGGTTTTCCGGTGAACTGATGAAGTTCCCGGTAATCCCTTGAGAGTTCCGGCCGGGAACGGCGGGACGTTTCTAGGGTTTCGGTAGGATTGGCGGAGGCCTGGGATGAATATCCCGAGGACTCGATGAATTTCCCGAGGACTCGATGAATACCCCGAGGACTTGCGATGAATGTCACGGGGAAGTGAGATGAAAGGATTGGAGACCCGAAGAAGGGACGGGGGTAACTGCCTTGGGCAGTTCGCCGGGTCTCCGAACGTTTTCTTTGCCCTTGCTGTCCTTTCACTTGATCGGCGGTGGAAGGGTGGATTTGGTCGCGGCCAACGAATTCACCTATTTCCTCTGCTTTTCAGGTAAAAAATGGTCGAGAGGCTTCCGGGGATTCTCAAGATAAACACTGAGCCCGACGTCGACGGTCCCGTGCAGATCCCTGGGGCAGAGCTCGTGCGTCCGGCCGCCGAATGGGCCGTCGAGGTGCCTCTACGTATAAAATCACGTTTCGCTGTCGACGACACGGATGCTTTCGCCTTTGTCGGACGTTCCTGAGGGCGAGCAGGCGAAATGGACGACCTTCCAGCCTCGGGCACACCACCACATCTGTTCGAACTACCGTGGGTTAAGGTTCCCCATGTATGAGTTTGCCTTTAAAGAGGCCGGTATTCGTCTCCCCTTCAACAGCTTTCAATTGGGGATTTTCAACCGTCTGCACCTGGCTCCGTCTCAGCTTCATCCTAATACGCTGGCCTTCATGCAGGCATTTGAGATCGTGTGTGACTATCTCAAGACCGGGACCACCCTCACGCTCTTTTTCCGCGTTTTCCACCTCCAACATTCAGCGGACCAGGGGCGACATAGTTGGGTCTCCTTCAAACAGTCGAGGAAGCTATTCAAGGCGTACTCGAATTCGATTAGGAATTCCAAGGATAGGTTCTACTATGTCATGCCAGCGACGCACGAGGCTGTGGGTACGCTCTACGACATCGTGACCGACAGTTCCGGGGAGGAGCGGTTTGTGTCCAAGTGTCCCCTAGAGTGGGAGGAAACACACTTCGCCCTCGGTACAGAGGACTACCTCTTGAAGCCTGGCGAGCTGTCGGAGGAGGACAAAGGAGCGTACGGCACGCTGGTCGCGTACGTTACCGGTTTTAACCGGGCAGAGTGCGTTGGTAGGGATGGAAGACACCTCCTCGACTCTCGAGGAAGGGTTGTGACCGCGGCCCGTTACATAAACACCCGGGGTCTCCTTGAGTGCAAGTCTCCCGATGAGGCCAATAGGTTCTTAGGTAGGAACTCCTCGTCCTATTCGGGCGTCCGTTTAGTTTTGTTTCTTTGTGCTAACTATTTTCATGTTTTCTCTTGCAGCTCAAATGTCAAACGCCACCGAGCGCATCCTGAAGTTGGTCGCTGAACGAGCACCTAAGCGAACCAAGATCTGGGTTCGGGATGTTATTCAGGCCGAGGCGTCGACTGGGACAACGAGTGGCTCGGCCTCTCCACAGTGTAGCCAGTCTCCTCCTCCGGAGGGCACCCCTTCCAAGAAAGCGAGGACCGAGGGACCTGTCGTCGTGGATCTCGTAGACCCTGCCTCATCGGGGAAGTTTCTGATGCCCGCCTGTCACCTTCAGCAGAATTTCTTCGGGGGAAGCCCCCCCCGCCATTGCCGAGCCCGAGGTGAAGGCAGTTCAGGGAATGGACGGTGCGGCCAGGAGAGAGGCGCTTGTCGAGGATCTTGCGGCCATGATGCGACTCTTCGAGACTACCTGGATATTGAACGAGGGGACCCCCTCTGCCTCCGAGTTACAGAAGCTGAAGGATGGATATACTGCCCTCGAGAAAGAGAAGGACAAGGTCGTGGCTGATCTGGAAAGGGCCCAGGCCAAATGCAAGGACTATGGTAACGCCTTTCGCAAGTTGAATGAGGCCAAGGCTGCACTGAAGGCGACTCAAGAGGAGCGCGATCGCTTTTGGACCAGGATTGAAGAATTGGAAACCCCTGTCCGTCCCGCAGAGAAAGAATCCACCGAGGAGAAAAGCCTCGTCGACCGCGCGAGCTTGATCGCTAAGATTCGGGAACTTCAACAAGATAGCCTAGAGGCCCTCGAGATAGGCTTTAAGAATGCAGTGGAGCAGGTCGGTGCTGAGAATCCGGGTGTTCAGCTTGTACTCGACAGAATCAGCCCGTTCCTTCGTGTGGTCGATGGCAAGTTGGACCTGCCAGAGGAGGATGGACGTCGGGTTGTGGACGAGATTGCTATTTAGTTTTACTTGTTTGGCCTGCGTGCCACTCTCTTTTGATATCGGTTTATCTGGCCTGCGCGCCATTTTTTCTTTGTAATGACTTGTGCTCGGCCTGCGTGCCAGGGGCTTTTGACACTTGTTTGTAATATTTGTACGCTGGGCTACTGCCCGCTTCAATGCACTTTTATTTAACTGCTCGTGTGCTGTTTGTATGTTTTTGATTGTGTGTGATGTTATTGCATTTGCTATACTTTGTTTTTTTTTGTCTAGGTAAATAGACTTTGGGGGATTTGCTCGACTTTGATAGTCCCTGACCGCTTGGAGAGCTGGCCGGGTGGTCGGAGACGCATTCCGACCTTCAACGAGGCTAAGAACTCGGTCGAGGTCTTAGCTTCGTGGCGTGAACTTCCCATCGCGAGCTGGGTGTTCTGCCTAATTGGTACGACGACGCAGAAGCTCGATCGAGGTGTCCTCGTCGGATCAAAGTGCTCGCGCACACACAACGCAGCCCTTGACCATCGTGTTTCGTATAGGGGTGTCGCGCTTGTACCCTAGTGCGTCCCTGTGACCGCGATGCTAGTGTGTCACGGGCAGTGCTTAACTGTAATATTGTTTTACCTTTTCAGCGTTCCATGGTCGAGCAAGTTCTTCCCCGTGCAGATTTTCTAGGAAGTAGGCTCCTGTCCCCGTTTTCGCGCGGACGCGGTACGGGGCCTCCCAGTTCGCAGCGAGTTTGCCTTCTCGCGAATCTTTCTAGTTCCTTCGTAGGACGAGGGTGCCTACTTGAAAATCACGTTTGATGACTTTGTCGTTATAACTCAAAGCTATTTTCTATTTAAGTGAAGCTTCTCGGAGAGAAGCGCCCGAACGAGTCTCCTCGACTAAGTCGAGTTCTTCCCGCAGGGCTTCGTCGTTTGCGTCTCCGTTGAGGGGGGCTTCCGTCCTCCTCGAGGGTTCCCTGATCTCCACGGGGATCACCGCTTCCGTACCGTAGGTTAGACGAAAAGGGGTTTCCCCAGTCGTGGAATGCGGGGTTGTCCGATAGGCCCAGAGGACGCTGTGTAGCTCCTCGACCCACCGTTGTTTGGCGTCGCCTAGTCGACGTTTCAATCCTCGGAGGATTACTTTGTTCGCTGCTTCAGCCTGCCCGTTCGTTTGAGGGTGCTCGATCGACGTGAAGTGTTGCTTTGTGCCTAGCTTAGTGATGAAGTCTTGGAAGTTCCTGTCGGTGAACTGTGTTCCGTTGTTGGTGACGATAGCTTGAGGAACGCCGAATCGGGCGAGGATGTTTCTTTTGTAAAAATGCAGTATGTTGGAGGCCGTTATTTTGGCCAATGCTTCCGCCTCAATCCACTTCATGAAGTAGTCCACCCCGACGATGAGGTATTTGTTTTGATACGACCCCTGGATGAAAGGTCCGAGGATATCCATCCCCCACCCCGCAAACGGCCACGGGGAGGACACTGTTTTGAGCTCGTTAGGAGGAGCGAGGTGCATGTCCCCATGTTGTTGGCATCTATTGCACTTCTTGACGTGTTCCTTGGCGTCCTGTTGCATGGTGGGCCAGTAATACTCTGCCCGAAGTGCTTTACGGGCTAACGATCGTCCACCTAGGTGATGTGCATTGATTCCCTCGTGGATCTCCTGGAGTATGCCGGGGACCTTGGTTTCCTCGACACATCTGAGGAGGGGAATAGAAAACCCTCGCCGGTATAGCTTATCCTCGACTATGGCGTACGAGCACGCCCGCCACTTGACTATTCCTGCTTCTTTGGGGTCTTCGGGCAGTTGCCCATCGTGAGGTACTCGTATACAAGGGTCATCCAGCAATTCTTGTCACCAATGGCGTTTATGTCCGCCACCGGAGCGGGTTTGTCGATGCTCGGGCGGGAAAGCACTTCTTGTATGACGGATTTGTTCCCGCCTTTCTTCTTTGTGCTCGCCAATTTGGACAAGACATCTGCTCGGGTATTGTGCTCGCGAGGGATATGAGTTACTTCCGCGGAGGTGAACTTTTTCATCTTTTCTTTCACCAAGGTCAAGTATTCGATGAGGTTGTCGTTTTTGGCCTGGTACTCTCCTCAGACTTGCGGGCCACGAGCTGGGAGTCGGTGAATATTTTGACCTCCTTGGCGCCGAGGTCCTCGGCCAGCCGAAGTCCGGCGAGGAAAGCCTCATACTCCGCTTGGTTGTTCGACGTCGGGAAGGATAGTTCGAGGGATACCTCGATCAGGATGCCTTCCTAGTTTTCGAGGATGATGTCCGCCCCGCTTCCCTTCGGGCTGGATGCTCCGTCGACATAGATCCTCCATTTTTGGGATCCGTTGGTCGAAGGTTCCGGGACGGTCATCTCTGCCACAAAGTCGGCCAATACCTGATCCTTCAGGGCTTTCCTTCCCTCGTATTGGATGTCAAACTCGACAAGTTCGAGCGACCACCTGAGCATTCTCCCCGCCATATCCGTTCGTCCAAGGAGTTGCCTTATAGGCTGTTCGGTCCTTACGACGACAGTGTGGGCGAGGAAGTAGTGGCGTAGCCTTCTGGCCGGGGTGACGATGGCCAGGGCGACTTTCTCTATCTGCTGATACCTGAGCTCGGGGCCTTGGAGGGCTTTGCTCGTGAAGTAAATTGGTTTCTTCCCGTCCGGGGTTTCCCGAATGAGGATGGCGCTGACTGCTTCACTCGTGATTGCGAGATACAAGAAAAGTGTCTCCCCGCTCTCAGGCCGTGAGAGGATCGGGGGTTGCGATAAGACTTGTTTTAGGTGGAGGAGAGCCTGCTCGCATTCTTCACTCCATTCAAACTCCGCTTTTTGTCGATGAAGTTTGAAAAATGGGAGTGCGTACTGCGCAGACTTGGCGACGAAGCGGGAGAGGGCGATGAGCATCCCGTTCAATGATTGTATTGACTTCTTCGAGTCCGGAGTAGGGATCTCAAAAAAAGCTCTACACTTGTCGGGGTTGGCTGCGATTCCTCGCTATGTGAGGTAGAAGCTGAGGAACTTACCTTCCCGAACTCCGAAGGTGCATTTGTCGGGATTGAACCTTATGCGGCACCTCCTCGCCGTGTCGAACACCTTCTTGAGGTGTGCGGCATGGTCGACTTCTTCCGCGGATTTGACGATCATGTCATCCATGTAGACCTCGAGCATGTCGCCGATTTTAGCCTGGAAAACCTTATTCATCA
Organism: Lathyrus tuberosus; assembly: GCA_022829125.1. Lineage (NCBI taxonomy): Eukaryota > Viridiplantae > Streptophyta > Magnoliopsida > Fabales > Fabaceae > Lathyrus > Lathyrus tuberosus. The sequence goes on from JALAZF010000858.1 coordinate 1,200,782, forward strand.
TCCGTTGGTAGGTCGCACCAGTGTTCTTCAGACCGAAGGGCATCACTTTGTAGTAGTAATTGCCCGACTCGGTCATGAAAGTCGTGTGCTGTTTGTCGACCTTTTCCATGGGAATTTGGTTGTATCCTGAGTATGCGTCCATGAAGGATAATAGTTTGTAACCTGTAGAATTGTCGACCAGCTGGTCGATGTTAGGCAAAGGATAACAGTCTTTCGGGCATGCCCGGTTAATATCAGTATAGTCAACACACATTCACCATTTTCCATTATTCTTTTTGACGAGTACAACGTTGGACAGCCAGGTTGTGTACCTAGCTTCCGAAATAAAATTCGCCTCTAGGATTTCTTTTACAGCTTTTTCAGCAGCCTCCACTTTTTCGGGAGACTGCTTACGCCTACATTAAGTTATGTCCCTAGCGGCCGAATCTACTGCGAGCTGATGGCAAGCCACCTCGGGGTCAAGGCCAGGCATCTCGGAGGCGCTCCATGCGAACAGATCAGCGTTCTCCCAGAGACATGCCTTCAGCTGCTCCTTTGCCAGGTCGGGGATCCCGGTGCCAATCTTCACGTTACGGTCTGGGTCGTCCCCGAGGACCAAGAGCTCAAAGTCTCCGTCGAGGATGGGGCACGTTGGGTGGAGAGGCCGCCCGTTGTTTTCCGCCTGGGGGTCGAGGTTCTCTGCACCGTCCTCTTCGTGCTCGTCCATGAACCTGCTGTCGAGGTCGACCGCGTTGACGGGCGGGAGAGGTCCCTGTACGGTGTCTGTGGATGGCTTTGCTACGGTTTTGGGTTTGGTGCCGATGGAACTCATGCCTTTAATGGCAGCGTCGAAGCACCTTCTGGCCGCGTCTATGTCCCCGTGCATCGTAACTACCCGTCCCCTGGTCGTGTAGTACTTCATTTTGAGGTGGACCGTTGATGGCACCGCTGTAAGCTCTGCTAGGGTGGTCCTCCCGAGGATGCAGTTGTAGAGGGATGGACATTCGATCACCAGGAAGCGAATCTTCACCTATCGGGCAGTGTCTTGGCCCTCAATGATTACGGGGACAAAGAAGTCTTCGGGTCGAGTGACGCTGAGGGCGACTTAAAGCCGACTCTCGTCGGGAGGAGGTACCGTCTCCTCGACGTTCCGGACATCCCGGGAGCTCAGACGAGGAGTATCATTCTTCTGGGTGTACTTCTTTAAGTGCCCTTCCTTGATCAGGATCTCTATTGCATTTTGAGATGGATGCAGTCTTTTGTGACATTTTCGTGGCTCCGGTGGAATCTGCAGTATTTTGACTTGTCCGTGTTTGATTTGAGGGTAGTCGGCTTAGGAAAGCGGACGCCTCCTTTCAGAAATTCTGAGTTCTGGCACTCGGAGAGGATTCTCGCGTGGGGAGCGTTGAACGGGGTGTATTCCGTGAATTGGCCAGCTGGTTCGCGCGGTTCGCGAGGATCACGGGGGCGATTTTCTTTCTTTCTTTCTCCTTCTCGTCGGGGGGGGGGGGGGGGGGGGAGAGCCTTCATCTTTATGGCCGCGGGGGACCTTCCTTGCGTCTCGACTCAAGGGCGATCTGCACTGCCTCCGACTCCTCGAGCTCGATGTACGACTGAGCTCGTTGGAGGAGGTCCTCCATACAGAGGGGTCTGTGGAGGCCCACGGACTTGGTAAAATCAGATCCAAAACGTAGTCCATGGATGATTAAATACTTCTTCATGTCGTCGGTCGTATGAACCTCGACCGCTTCTCTGTTGAATCTCTCAATGTAGTTCCGGAGAGATTCGTTCTTCCCCTGGAAGATGCTTTTTAGGGCAGCCTCCGTCTTCGGGTGTCGATGAGACGCAGTAAAGTGTTTGGTGAAGCGTTGTCTAAGTTGCTTCCAGGATGTGATCGACCCGGGTGCCAGACCCTTGTACCAAGTCATGGCGCCCTTCCGCAAGGTGGTGGGGAAAAACCTGCACTTAATGGCTCCCCTGAAGTTTCTGAAGTCGAGCATGGCTTAAAAACTTTCGACGTGATCGTCGGGGTCGGCCAGGCCATCGTAGGTCTCCAGTGGCGGGGGTTTCTCCATGCCCTCAGGAATTGCGGCATTTATGATCTCCCATGACAGAGGAGTCCTCTGGTCGTCGTCGTCGCTTCCGGTAGGGGACCTCGAAGGGGATCGACGATGCCGTGGGGGGGAATTCTTCGAACGGTTCCTCGGTCTCTCCTCGATGGTTTTGGACTTCTTGGTAGTTGAGGGCCTGAGTTTCTTCCTAGGCGGGGAACGATGGCGCTTCTGGGAGATCGCCGGCTGGGGACGTTCAAGGCGTGGCCGACGGCCCTCGCGCACTGGCAAAGGGGTTCGAGATTCTTCAGAAGGGGTCCTTCGCGGAGAAGGAGAACGGCGAGGTGAGGGTGGACGATGGTGTCTTCGCGGGGATGATCGTCGTGTCCGCCCTCGCTGTAGTGCCTCAATTCTGGTATTCTGGTGTGCGATCAGCTGATTGGTCTGATTGATCAAGGCAAATAGGGCCACTTTGCTCAAATCTGCATTGGGCGGAGGAGCAACTGGCTGAAAGACGGCTTGTTGGTCGTCCTGCTGGACAGCATCGTAAGCCATGTCTTGGGAGTCTGGGGAGGCGGTCTGTCCGTTTCTCACGCTGCCTTCTTCGACGTGGAGGGCTGCAACGTCTTCGCGGTGGTTTCCGTTCTCGAGTTGCGCGAGGATGGTGTCTAGAGCTTTGTTAGCAGATGGGTTGTTGGCCACGTTGGTGATGAACGAGAGGATTGCTTTGGTTTATCGGAGGAAAAATGGGGAAGCAAGGGTTCCCACCGACGGCGCCACTAATCGTACCTGGATCAGACAATATTTGGTGGCCAGCAACGTCTTGTAGACTTCAGCTCCGGTGAGGTTGAAAGACGGTCGGGGGGGTGTACCTGCAACGTACTCCGACGCTCAAGTAAGGCAAAGGTCAAGTAAAAGCAAGTACAAGGTCAGAGAGTATGAGAGTGTGTAACCTGACCCTCTCAAGTGAGAGGGTATTTATAGAGAGCCCCCAGCGCGGGGCCAACGGTCACTAGCACTGGGCTGGATAGCCAGGCCCAATCCAAGTAACTGCCAGGGCTTACGTGGCGTAGTGAAGACCAGCACGTGGTCTTCGCCCTGAGGTAACTGTTCCTAGATCTCCAGAATTAGGGCAGACCGATTCCATCGGGAGTGGGCGGTTACGTGATAAAGTGTCCTCGCGGGGAGGAGTCTTACATGTCGAGGAGAGACGTGTCCTCGTGAGGAGGACTTACGTGTAGAAGGAGAAGGCTCCTCGTGGGGAGGAGCACCTGAGCGTCGAGGAGAAGCGAGCCCGGAGAGGCTGAGCGTCTTTGCCCGGTGCTCCGTTGAGGTGGGCATGTGCTCGACACTGGTCGCGATAAGAGGCTTTTATTGGGCCATCCCAGGACGTGTGGGTTGGGCCTGCTCGATTGAGGAGCAGACCCGGCCCAGTCCAGAACACTAACAGTATAGCTAAATATTGTTTAAATTAAACTTGTATAGTCATGGTCGTTAGGTCAGTAAAATCCTTACTTTAGGCCCCAAAATTTTATTTATTTTTTACTTATATATATATATATATAAGTTTTTCTCTCTTCCTCTTCCTCTCTTAGTCCCAATTTTATAGTTTTTCTCTTAAGTCTCTTTAACTCGTTATTTCATCAAGTTATTCTTCCTAAATCACAAGTTATATCTTGTGTTACGTCACTATTTATAGGTATGTGTTGTTTATCTTGAATTATTCAATTTGTTAATTTTGTTATTTTGCTTGTGGCCTTGTGTTTAATTCAGTTCTTTTGATTATCATTTTTATTTTTTTTCGAATTTTTATTTGTTTGTTAATTTAATTCTTTCAGTTTTCAAGTTTTAAAACATTTGTCATGTTTTCAACTTGTTAAGTTTAGCATCAATCATTCTACTAAAGAAATTACTTTTGAAATATATATAGAAACCAAATATTTTGAAAAACGGTCTATTCGTAGAAAGAAATAATTTGATGAGAATATCGATAATGAAGTTGTTAAATCTTCTTGGGGATCATTTCAAAAGGGGATTTTAGCCTAGTAGATAAAGCAATTACTTGATTTACTTGATTTCATAATATGTTTTATACATAGGAGGTTTTAGCATAGTAGATAAAGCATGAGAGATTTTATACCTAGTAGATAAAACAATTAGTTCATTTCAAAATAGGTTTGAACAATTTAAAAGGTATAGTCATATTTTTGGATTTTTTTTAACATTGAGAAAATAAGATCATTAAATACTAAAAAGTTAAAATAATATTTTTTTAATCTTGAACGTTCATTAAATCATAATGAAAACTCAGATATTTGTAGATTTGATTTATTTATCGAAGTAAACATCATAAAAGAAATTTTATAGGTAGAAAATGATACACTAATTGAACTACATAATTATGTAAAATGAATTTACTCTTTCCCAAATGCATAAATTATTTATAGAATAATATTACCCATTTATGTAAGTGTTGCTTTTATGGAACCTAATTTTTCAAAATTAAAATTAATAAATCATATCTAAGATCTATAATGTATCAATAAAGATTAAATGAGTTTTCTTTATTATCTATTAAAAAAGAAATTTTTACAAAAAATCGATTATGATAATTTAATTAACGAATTTGCATCTCGAAAAATTCAAAAAATAAAATTTATTTAAACTATTTATATAAAAAAATTAATTTTATAAATTTTTTAGCAACTTGTTATTGGCTTATAGTAATATTTAGCAACTTAATTGTTATAAAAATTTGAATAGATTAGTTTTAAATTGTCTTATTCAAACTAGATTTTTATTTTTATATTATTGTTACTTTGATATTTAACATTAATTATAATGTTTTAAAAATGAATTAATCACAATTAATAAATAAATTACCTACAAGTTTAAAATTTGCTGCGATATTTTTTTATGGAAAACTTCACTTACCTGCGGTCTTATCTGCGAATTTACTTGCGATTTGAGGTTTTTTCTGCGGATATTTTTTGCAAATATACCTGCGATTCTTTCCTGTGATTTTACCTACTAAAATAATTACCCACGAAGGTTTTAGCTGGGAACACAAAACGGCAAGAAATATCGTAGCTAACTCGTTTCCTTCAAAAAATTTGTCAAAATCCGCGGGTAAACAGGGTATTTCTAGTAATGAAAGTTCAATTCTTACAGGCTTAATACCCTTTTTGGTCCCGTATCTTAACCTCGAGGTTCATTTTGGTCCCTTAACTTTAAAAAGGTCCATATTGGTCCCTTAACTTTTCAAAATGTTCCATATTAGTCCTTTTTGTCCTATTAGCGACGGAAAAATTCAAAAATCAGTCGCTAAATTCATCGTCAATTAGACAAAAAGGACTAATATGGAACGTTTTGAAGAGTTAAGGGACCAATATGGACCTTTTTAAAATTAAGGGACCAAAATGAACCTCAAGTTTAAGATACAGGACCAAAAAGGGTATTAAGCCATTCTTAAATTTATTTTAGGCCTCAATATTGGTTAGACGATTCTGTGTACAATAATGTCTTTCTGATTTCTTATTCTTTTTAGTATACTAAAAATTTAAAAGCCATGACCTAGGTGTTGGAACATTATTTCAATATTCAAATATAAGGAGATGAATTTGAAAAAGCTCCTTAAGTCAAGTCCCACTTAGTTGAAAAACCTCCTTAGTCCCACATTGCTTAGGTGAGATTTATTTCCTCACTCACTTTATTATATAAGGAAATTTTCTATTTCATTCCAAAGCACGCCAAAAACTATTTTTGATTTTTTTCCTTTCTCACTCTCATAACTCTGCGTCTTTCGAATTGTCGAAGCGCCAATTTCTCCCCATTTCTTTCTACTCGTTGAATTTTTCGAGTATCTTCTTGAATTCTCTTTAGAGAATTATTTGAATTTCTCTTTGTATGAGAAATCATTTTGAGTGGTTAAATGACCATCATTAAATTCTCTTACGACTGATTATTATACCAGATACTATGAGTGGTATTAACCATATTCAAATGGTCTTTGTACCATCAGAGGTTGTATTTCTAGATCAATTATCTACCATGCAAGTAGTAATCGTACAATATAGAACTGGGTTATTTTATCCTAGAGGCGGGGCGGTAGTTTGACTACTTTGCATAACTTTGGGCAGTACCGCAAAACGTCTTAAAGAGAGCAGCGTAGTCCGCGACTCGACCCTGTAATTTCTTCTGTGGATAATTTTCAAAACTGTGAAACAACATTTTTAAGACCTTTATTGTAGCTTCCATGGCTACTGAGGAAATTATCGGTACTACTGTGGCCGTTGCTGTCTCTGACAAACCAGTTAAATTTCTGGGTTCTCACTTCAAACATTGACAAACTAAGATGAAAATTTTCTTAACTTTAAAGAAGGTTTCCCATGTTCTGAATGAGGATATTCCTGTTGCTCCTTCTAGATCAACTGAACAAACTAATGGCAAGACAACTTTGGATTCAGACCAGACTCTCAACTTGTCTGAATCAGACTCTGCTGCTAAGACTAAGGCAGATGGTTTACAGCTCCGGAAAGAGATTGCCATCTGGAAAGATAATGATTATCTTTGCAAAAACCATATTTTGAACAACCTTGCTGATGATCTGTACGATTACTATAGTAATTGTAACACTGCTAAATAGGTATGGGATGCTCTGCAAAAGAAATATGATACCGAAGAAGCGGGTGCAAAGAAATATGCTATCAGCCACTACCTGAATTATAAGATGGTGGATGAAAAGTCTGTGGAAGCTCAAAGCCACGAAATTCAGAAGATTGCTCATGAAATCATAAGTGAAGGTATGCCCCTCGATGAACAATTTCAGATTACTGTGATAATTGACAAACTGCCCCTGGTTGGAAAGATTTCAAAAATTTGCTTCGACATAAAACAAAAGAATTTTTAATTTAGAGTCTGATTATTCGCCTTCGAGTTGAAGAAGAATCTCAAAGACAAGATCAAAAAGAAAAGTCTTGGTTGTTTCAAACAACAACAAAAAAATCGGTGTAGTTATGAAGCCATTTGGCAAATGATTAAAGAATCAGAACTGCAATGTTGTGAACCGAATTAAGAATGAGAACCCTTAAAGGGCCTAAATTACTCCAATTGATAGGCAACAATCACCACCATAAAGAAATGACACTGGAAAACCAGGTCATATGATTAAGAAATGAAAGATCGAGTTTAAACCTTGTGTTTCCCCTAATGCGTAGGCTAACCTAATTGATGAGCAATTTATTGCTTTGATCACTGAAATCAAACATGATTGGTGAATCTGATGGTTGGTAGATGGACATTGGCTCTTCTCGTCATGTCTGTTATGATCGTGCAATGTTTAAAACATACACGAATCAGAAAGTGTTGTTGGGAGTTGTCCACACCACTAATGTTGTCGGTATTGGAGAAGTGGAATAATGTCCACCTCTGAAAAGACTTTAATCTTGAAGGATGTCATGTATACTCCAGAGATTATAAATAATCTTGTTTCTGGTTTTCTTCTAAATAAGGCAGGGTTTAGCCATTCTATTGGGGTAGATTTGTACACAATCACTGAAAATTATACTTTTGTGAAATTACTATGTTTAAGACTTTTTTTAATGAAATTGAAATTCAATTTAGTAACAATATTAAGATACTTCATAGTTATAGGGGAATTGGATTTTGTTTTAGTTTATTTAATGATTTTTATATTAAACATGGATTTATACATGAAACGATTGCTCCATATTCTCTTGAAATGAATGGTATAGCAGAAAGAAAGAATAGAATGATTAGTGAACTTGTTGTTGCAATTATGATGCATTTTTGTGCTGCACCTCACTGGTGGGGGAAAATTTTATTGACTGTTGCTATGTCCTGAATAGAGTTCCCAAGTCAAAAAGTAAGATCTCACCTTATGAGATATTAAAGAAAAGACAACCAAACTTGTCTTATTTGAGAACTTGGGGCTGTCTGGCTTATGTCAGAATTCCGAATCTGAAATGAGTTAAACTCGCTAGTAGAGCCTATGAATGTGTATTCATTGGGTATGCAGTAAACAGTAAGGCATATAGGTTTTATGACCTAAATGTAAAAGTGATCATAAAATCAAATGATGCTAAATTCTATGAAGAAAAATTTCCCTTCAAATCGAGAAATAGTGGGGGGCACTTAATCGAGTCACATCCCTGTGATAAGAAGCACAGAAAGTGACAACAATGTAGAAACAGAACTTCGACGAAGTTAAAGAGTAAGAGTTTCTAAAGATTATGGGCCCGATTATGCGGCTTATAATGTAGAAGAAGATCTAATAAATCTTCAAGAAGCCTTGTCGTCTTTGGATCTAGATTTATGGCAAGAAGCTATAAATGATGAGATAAAGTCTCTGGATTCTAACAAGACCTGGCACTTAGTAGACTTGCCTCCTAGCTGCAAATTAATCGGTTGTAAATGGGTTTTGAAAAAGAAACTAAAACCTGATGGAACTGTTGATAAATACAAGGCCCTCCTTGTAGCCAAGGGTTTTAGACAAAGAGAAAATATAGATTTCTTTGACACCTTTTTTTCCAGTCACTAGAACTACATCCATTAAGGTACTTATTTCAGTAGCTGCTATTTATAACTCAATTGTACACCAAATGGATGTCAAAACAACTTTTTTTAAATGGTGACTTAGAAGAAAAAATCTATATGGAACAACGGGAAGGGTTTGTGATCCATGGACAAGAAAACAAGGTCTGTAAGTTAGATAAGTCTTTGTATGGTCTAAAAAAGATCTAAAGCAATGGCATGCGAAGTTTGATAATTTAATGATATCGAATGGGTACAAAGTGAATGAAAGTGACAAATGCATTTATTACAAATCTGAGAATTGCATTTGCATTATCATATGTCTAATGAAGACAATCTACTCATACTTGAATCAAACAATCATGTTGTTAATGATGTGAAATCACTGTTGTGCAACAACTTTGATATGAAATACCTCAGAGAAGTGAGTGTGATTCTTGGTATTAAGATCACGAAATTTGAGCAAGGAATTTCTTTGGAACAATCACACTATATGGAGAGGATCTTAAAGAAATATAAATACTTTGACTGTAAACCTGTGTGCACACCATATGACCCAAGTGTGAAACTGTTTAAGAGCACTGGTGAAAGTGTTAAACAAACAGAATATGCAAGCATCATTGGCAGTCTTAAGTATGTCAGTGATTGTACTAGACTTGACATTGCGAATGTCGTATAATTGTTGTGCAGGTTTACGAGAAGACCGAGAAACGAGCACTTACAAGCTATTGAGTGAGTCACGAGGTACCTTAAAAGGACCATGGATCTCGACCTACATTACCAGAAATTTCCTGCTGTACTAGAAGGATACAATGATGCAGATTGGAACACCTTATCAGATGATTCCAAAGCTACTATTGGCTATATATTTAGTATAGTTGGAGGAGTTGTATCTTGGAAATCAAAGAAACAGACTATCTTGGCTCAGTCCACAATGGAGTCTGAGATGATAGCACTAGCCACAACTAGTGAAGAAGCAAGTTGGTTACGATGCTTGCTAGCAGAGATCCCTTTATGGGAGAAACATATGCCAGCTGTGTTGATCAACTACAATAGTACCACGACTATTGCAAAAATTGAGAACTGTTAGTATAACGATAAATGACGTCAAATAAGGAGGAAGCACAACACTATTAGAGATTGTATCTCTAAAGGAGTTGTAAAAGTGGATCATGTACACAATGATGAAAAAACTTAGCAGATCCTTTGACGAAAGGATTAGCTAGACAGAAAGTCCATAATACATTCAAGAAGATGAGACTATTGCCTATAAAGAAATGAGTTGCTCATGATAGTAACCCGACCTAGATGACTGGAGATCCCAAGAAATAGGTTCAATGGGTAATAACAAGTTGTGAGCAATATGAGATGATCATGCAAGTGAAGCATGAATCCTGAAGTAATAAGAGGATGAGATAATAGAAACTCTTAATGAGATCTATACTCTGTATGAGGGAGTACCTAGGCTACAAGAGTACTCTTGATAGACTCACATTTGTGATTGTGGAACTTTGGCCGATTCCTATGGAATTTTGAGGCAGAATTCCTAGAGCCTTCACTAAACCGAGATACACGTGCAGGGCCATTAAAGCACAGACTATTAGAATACACCTTAAGAAAAGGTTGTGTGCGCGTTTGATGTCTTAGATAGAGTTCAAGACAATGGTGTCACTCTTGTTGAATCAGAATTCTACCTGCTACGCAGAGGTTCAAGTCGTAGACACCTTTGTTTATGCACAACCTTAGAAACGTTTGACGTTACTTCTGAAACACTTTTTAAAATTCAAATGGAGGATTGTTGGAACATTATTTCAATATTCAAATATAGGGAGATGAATTTGAAAAAGCTTCTTAAGTCAAGTCCCACTTAGTTTGTTAGTTAAAAAACCTCCTTAGTCCCACATTGCTTAGGTGAGATATATTTCCTCACTCACTTCATTATATAAGGAAATTTTCTATTTCATTCTAAAACACACCAAAAACTAATTTTGAGTTTTTTTCCTTCTTCACTCTCATAACTATGTGTCTTTCGAATTGTCGAAGCGCCAATTTCTCCCCCTTTCTTTCTACTCGTTGAATTTTCCGAGTATTTTTTTGAATTCTCTTTAGAGAATTATTCGAATTTCTCTTTGTATGAGAAATCATTTTGAGTGGTTAAATGACCATTATTAAATTCTCTTTGGAGAATTATTGGAATTTCTCTTGATTTGAGAAATTATTACGACTAGTTATTATATCAGATACTACGATCGAGTGGTATTAACCATATTCGAATGATCTTTGTACTATTAGAGGGTGTATTTTTAGACCGATTATCTACCATACAAGTAGTATTCGTACAGTATAGAACTACGTTGTTTTATCTTGGAGGTGACGCGGTAGTTCGACTGCTTTGTATAACTTTAGACAGTGTCACGAAACGTCTTAAAGAGAGCGACGTAGTCCGCGACTCGACCTGATAATTTCTTACGTGGTTAAAAGCCATGACCTAGGTCATTAGTACATATGAAAAAATAAATGCATGTATGTAGGGCAGTCTGCATCTTTCACTTTTAGAAATATTCATGCTGTCTTTATAATGATTAATACACTTTTATCCCATGTTTCTAATAATACAAGAAAAAACAGAAGCTGTGAATATGACAGCACAACCCACTTTGTACAATTTTCCTACAAAAAACAAAACTAGACGTAGGACGAATATTTCAACTTTACCCCACTTTGTTACAGTTGATATCATGTGGATCACCACTTGATATTGACTCCATATTTGAATCAGGAATGTTTTCACACAAAATATAATAAGATAACAACTTTTCATTTGACACCTTATTCAATATGCAGCAAGCAATGAGAAATAAAAGAGAAAAATTAAAATGACACGACATTTCATTTAATTTTAAAATATATATTAATTATTTTTTCAATTTACATATATGAATATGTGAGTGTCATTTTAATGAAATATTAATACTCCCTCCGTCCCAAATTATAAGTCACTTTGTCAAAAAAATTTGTCTTAAATTATAAGTCACCTTACATTCTCAATGCAATATAAATGACATCTTCTCCAATATACCCTCAAATATTTATTATTATTTATTCTTTCAACTCTTTTAATTTCTCTCTCCTATATAATTATAAGGGGCATTACTGTAAAGTTATATATAATTTGTCTTTTCTATAAAGTAATAATTAAGTTTTTTAATTTGTGTGAAAAACCCAAAACGTCTTATAATTTGAGACGGAGGAAGTATAAAATTAGAGAAAATGTTAGTGGAAATAAATATAATTTCTCCATATAAAAAAATATTTCTCTTATCTCTATTATAAGAAAATATTATTTTTTAAATTTTTTAAATATTTAATATATCTGAAATATTATTATCTAATTGAAAAACCCATGCAAAATACATGCACCATTGAATTTGTAATCCTTATCTCTAAGATGGAATATTGTTTTGTCTATATATCAGTTTGGCTATGAGTAACTAGCTTATCATTGTGGCTATAAAAAAAAACCCTTGAAATTTCCTGCAAAACGTTATAAACTACTCACTCCGTCCCAAATTATAAAACGTTTTGAACTTTTTACACAAATTAAAAAGTTTAATTATTATTTTATAGAAAAGACAAATTATGTATAACTTTACAGTAATGCCCCTCATAATTATATAGGCGAGAGAAATTAAAAGAGTTGAAAGAATAAATAATAATAAATATTTGAGGGTATATTGGGGAAGATGTCATTTATATTGCATTAGAAATGTAAGGTGACTTATAATTTGGGACAATTTTTTTTGACAAAGTGACTTATAATTTATGACGGAGGGAGTAGTGGGTATCAAATAACTCTCTACATTAATCTTATGAATTTATCCATTTCAACTATGGACTATAAGTTAGGTATATTATAGGCTTATTTAGTCCTGAAGTCCCATAACTTAATTTCCGTTTTCAACTTGGTCCCTTATTTAATAAACGTTACGATTAAGTCCCTCAAGAATTGTTCCGTTAAACAACCTGATCCATTCTGTTAGTTTTGTTGTAAAACCGTTAAGTTTGCTGAGGTGGCATGCTAGCAAGGATTTTAGTTCATTTGTGAGTCAGCAATTAGCCATTTTTAAACGATAAAGATGATGAATGTTTAGGGTTCTTCATTCTTCATCCTTCCTTCATTATTGTCACGGTACTGTTCATCATCTTCTTCCTCCTTATTCTTTCTTCATCCTCTTTCATTCATAGGTGAAAATGTCAATAAACTCCAGCAACAAATCGAAAGCAAACACCTAAAGTTATGGGTCATTTGGATCTGTTGTGATAAGAAAGAAAAAGATGGAGTGTTGGTGTGAAGAAGAGTGTGTGATGCGTACTGTTACGGATTTGAATAGTCTTAATGTTGGGAGAAAGTTTTGGGGTTGTAGAAATTACAAAAATCAAGTGGAGAAGGGATGCAATTTTTTCAAGTGGGTAGGAGATGAAGTTGTTGATGGAAGGGATCTGAAGATTGAAAGGCAAAGGAAGAAGATATTGAAGTTGAAGAATGAGGTTTTGAGCACAAGAGGAATGTTGAAAAATGCAATTTTGTTTTGCATTATTAGTTTAGGGTTTAACATAGTTTTTGTAACAAGGTATTTGAAATAGCTCTGTGGGCAAATGTAATAATGTGTTTATCATAGTTATGGATGTAAGAATGTCATCAAATGTTTAAGCAATTGTGTTATGTAATTGTGTTATGTAATGGTGTTATGTAATGGTCTGTAATGGTATCAAACTGGTTGATAAAATATTATTCTGCAATTGTGTAAGGATATGCAACATTTATTGTTTAGATATATGGTTCTGCAACATATATTGTTCTGTAATGGTATGAAATGGTTTGTAATGGTCTGTAATTATAACTGTATTGGTGTGCAACATATGTTGTTTAGAACATGTTGGTGAATCAATATATTGTTTTGAATAATGATGAATCAATATTGTTTAGAATATTTTGATACAATATTACTGAATCAATAACATGTTGATAATATATTAGTGAATCAATAAAGCATGTGTTCTTGACACTGCTACAAAAAGCATTTGTTCTTAGCACTGATTACAAAAGAGCACTGATACAAAAGAGCCACCAAAACAACAATGCCTAAATAATGTGCTCACAAAAGACTAAATAAAGTGTTCATATGACACTGAGTTACAAAAGACTAAATAAAGTGTTCATATGTGGATCAAGTTGCTGTTGATGCTGTTTGACTTGCTTTAGGGACACTTACTGCAGGCTGACTTGTTGCAGGAAGAGTTGCTTCAGGCTGAGATGCTGCAGGCTCACTTGGACCAGGCTGACTTGGTTCAGGCTGAGTTGTCTGACTTGGACCTGGATGTTTGCAGGTTGACTTGTTGTGCCCCATCATGTGGCATCTACTGCACTTGATGCCAAAGTTTGCTCTCTTTAGCTGAGTTTCATCCCTTATGCTCTCTGAAGCATCTCTAGTCCTCTTCTTCTTTGGCCTTCCTGGTTGTCTTTTGATGGGTGGTGGTTGCAACTCAGCATAACCTTTTTTCTCCCAGAGTAATTCCCCATTGACTGGATATATGACTGATGCATAACAGTCTTCATACACTTGTTTTCTGTAGCAACCAGGGACATAGCTTTCAATCTCTAAATGTTGAGATTTCATGCAAGATATAGCATGACAGCAAGGTAAACCTGTGAGCATCCATTTTCTGCAAGAACACACTTTGGTTGACAAATTGACAGTGTATTTTTCTCCATTGTATAAGATGTGTCTCACCTCATAGTCATACTCCCCTGCACGCCTGTTAAATGGATAACAAACATTTAAAACCTAAGTTGAGTAGAATGTAAAATAATCATTTAGATGTTGTGTAGAATGTTCATACCTCACAATCCAGCTTTTTGTTTTTTCAGACTCCTTTGTAATCTTCTTCTTGATGTTGGGTAGGATGTCACCTTCAAACTTGGAAATTTTTTGTCTGTTTGACTCCCATCTTTGCATTAGATACACTCTGATCTCTTCAATCATTGTTATGATTGGTTTGGACCTTGCTGTCACAAAAACTGAGTTGAAGGCTTCTGACATGTTGTTTACTAGGGTATCACACAAAGGGGTTGTTTGGAAGAATGCCTTGGTCCAAAACCTAGCAGGTAACTTTATTAAGTGCTTGAATGCCTCTACATTAACAGCCTTCATTTCCAACATTGCCTTTTCAAAAGCATTTGTGTAGGTGGCTGTTGCAGCTTTCCACATTAATTCCTTGAGTTTAACACCTGAGAATCTCTTCCTAAAATTGCTAAAAGAAACGAAGAATATACACATAAAGTTTGCAGGAGTGTTACCTCAAAACAGATGCTTGAACTTGTTCCTCTTTCGCGCCGTATCGTATCAAATACTCCACAAACCCTAAAATGGAAATGGAGAAGAAAACGAACGAATGAAACAAAACTGAATGTGAGCGTGGATGAACAAAAGAAATGAAGAATATACACATAATCATTTGATTACCAGACGAGCGAATACTACGATGGATGCAGGTTGCCTTTTCGTTAGGGTTTCAGGTTTACAAATATGAACAGACAATGGAGTGAACTCAAATGAAATGATAAAAGGATAAAACTGAAACGTTGAAACTTTTGGAGTTTTTTTAATTAGAATGTGAAACGTTTATTCCATCTCACCTAGTAAAATCTAACTGGAATGCCACCTAATCAAAAACTAGCGGAAAACACACATTTTAACAGAATGGACCATATTTGTTAACGGAATCACTATTAAAGGATCTAATACTAACGTTTATTATATAAGGGACCAAACTGAAAACGTAAATTAAAGTAAGGGACCAAAGCATGCATTAGACCTATATTATACTAGCACATAAGCTAACAGTTTAGCTATGTCAAATAATTAAAAACTTGTGTAATAATTAGGGAGGGTAAACGAGTTTGTTCCGTATATGACTGCCACTTAAAAATTCGTAAAAAACACCAGGTAGGACTGAATGAGCATTATTGAGGACACAAACCTAAAATTTTGATCTGTTTTGTAAAATAATGAGGGCGGGGCAAGTTAAGAGATATTGTATTTTTAAAATTTAAAAATTATTAAAATTTATTTCTTTTATTATAAAATAATTGCCGTTTAAAGTTTTTGCACACAAATTAAAAAAATACAATGATAGTATAAAATATTGTATTTTTACTAAATTAATCTTATTAATTTATTAGAAATAGTGTACAGTAAAATAATTGACACAATTGAAAAAATAGCAATTATTGTTATATTAAAAAGTAAAAATGACATTCATTTTAAAAACAAAAAAAGTATTTTTTAAAACGACAATTATTTTAAAATAAAAAAACATATTAATGTTGGTATCTATAAAATTAAAAAAAAAATGAAACAGGTATATTAAAAAATACAGATTTAATATCATAACTCAATTGATAAAATGAACACATCCGACCAACTAGACTGATTTACCACCTCTAATAATATTATCTTCCAATTTCTTGGTGCATAAAGAATTAAACTTATGCACGCTAGTCTCCGTGCAATAATATCTTCCAATTTCGTTTTACAAGACCCATATACAAATCATACAAGAAAAAACAAAAGTTTTGAATATGACTCACATCCCACTTGATAAACTTTTACTAAAAAAAATCAACCATGTTAATTGAAGAGTAGTGCTAAAATCACTTACGTAAAATTATGTGGGTCTATGCTACTAAAAAACACTTTTTATATTGATTAAAAATGTGGTTTATTCTCAGTTTCATAAAAAAATAGACATACGAATAAGACAAAGCGGAAGCAAGTTTAAATATTACCAATCCTGCCCCCACTTCCTTAAACTAATCCTGCTCCACTTCCTTAAGCCATCTAACTTTCACCTCCACTCGGTTGTAACAAATGACCATCCACCCCCACCCCCACCCCCACCCCCACCTCTAAGAGAAACAGGTTTTCCTGCACCGCCACGGATCCACCCGCAAAAATTATATATATATTTTTTAAATGCATCTTTTTCGCATAATAATAAAAATCAATAATTAAATTAAATATTTGATAATTTTAATAATTATTATAATAAATGATCATTTTTATTTAATTTGTATGTTAAAAAAATTCTAAAAAATTTGCTATACTATAATTAAGAAAAGTAAAAGTTTTGTAAAATTATTAAAAAACATATAATAAAATAAATTTAATAGGCTGGGTGGATGCGTAGCGGGTACTAGTATCCCTCATCCGTAATTAAAAATTGAATTTTTCCCGCAGTCGCCCCCGCTTTCAGCTAAATCAGATTTTTTCTGTTAAATTCTGGGCGTAGGCAGCCGGGTCTAGATGGGGGAAAATTTTATTGTCATGCCTAATGAAAAGCGTCACTTTTTCTTTTGATTTTTCATACATTGAAGAAAAAGTCTTAATGGTTATGGATTTGATCCTCAACAAGTGCATTTTTTGCATTTTCATAACTAGATAACGCACTCTATTTTCCACTCAGTTATATGAATCACCGAGGTAATAGACTTAGTCTTGAAGGTTGAGAAACATAAAGAATGGGAGTTTGAATTGGGTTTCACATTATGTCCCATTTTACGGAATTAGAAAGATAAATCAAACAATGACAATAAAAATAAATGACATAATTATTTTTATCCTGGTTCACTGTTAACGAAGTTACTCCAATCCACCCATCAAGGTGATTTTGCCTTAGACAAGGACTTAATCCAATAATCATCAACGATTACAACCACAATGGATACCTTTCATTGCGTTCTTGAGAATCTTGGCTCTCACTAGCCCCTCAAGGAATCAACCTCCAAGCCGTTAAAAAACGACCTGACCTTCTCAAGCATTCTGGTCTTCACTTGACCGCTCAAGGAACAACACCCACTAAGCTGTTAGAAACACGCTTAGTTTTCTCAAGCATTTTGGTCTTCACTTGACCGCTCAAGGAACAACACCTTTTACAAGGATTTTCTTGTGCACTAATATGCTTCTTACAAGCTGATTACACAAATGAAGTACATGAACACCTAAGTGTTTCTAATCAAGATATGAGCAACAACTCCTTGCTTTTTAATACAGAAACTATCTAAAAATGAATCTCTGAGAGATTATAAAACATTAGTTATGTATTGCTTAAACGCTTTCTTGATGAGCATTACGACTTCTTTTCATGAGCTTTAAGCTTCTTTTGATGAACTCATTTATTGAGCATATAATGCTTCTTTCAGTTTAACCATTAAGATCAACTAAGTTACTATGCTTCACTTATTGATGTTTCACTTGACTAGTTTCACATGGCTTTAGCATGTTGGATCGTTGTACGCACTTCAACAATTTTCTTCAGCTTCTTCTTTATTTAGCATTCTTCATTTAAGCTTCAGCTTGTAGCATTTTCTTCAGCACTTTGGCTTTGCATAGCAGCGTGCTATCACCAGTAACCATCAACTTGCAACTAGCAAGAGAGCAAACGAGCAATTCTTTAAGCTTCTTGATTTTCAATTTATAGAGCTTGAGAGAATAGATCCGTTGAGGGGTATTCTTGGGAACATATTCCAACAACAATATCCCAACGTTCACATGAAGGAATGGTCAACATCACTGTACAAAAAAGCTATGCTTGCGCCACCTTATTGTTGGAGCGGTAAAGCGGCAAGCAAAAATATTTATTTTCGGAAAGAATTCTCTCCGGGATTTATGTCGTGTCCACAGAGATCGGTTCGAGGGAAAGAATGTCGTTCAACAATCTCTCGCGTTTATGAGTTTGGGTTTAAAATGGTTTAAAACAAGAAAACAGAAAAGTAAACATTAAAACATAAAACAAATTCATTCTTCAGATAGACAAACTTATCCGGCATGCACATAATCGACTCCTCACAAACTTAAACTTACCGACCAGTTATACTCAACCTACAATATTCCTCAATATCACCCAGCATCGCTCACAACAAAGGTTATGTCTAACGCAAAGTTGAGAGAACAACCGTGTTACCCTCGCCGACACTCTCGCACGCGACTCAAGGCACAGAGGCATTAAGCTTCGACGCCTATTGAAGATTGTTAGCTCTTAAATCTATCTCTAGAATCCAAAAACTAACAGATAATCATCCCTAATCGAAGTTTGCGAGGATTATCTCTAACGCAACTCAAACCCCGCGCATAAAGCAAAAATCAGAGGACAATCACCAATAAAGATTTGTAAAGCAAGTTTTATACAATGCCATGAGCGACAAATATACATGAGATCATAGTCAATACATATACAAAAACCCAACAAAGAAGGAAAACACAAAGAGAAATGAACCAGATATCTCGCGGATTGTCAGAGCCGATCGATGAGAAATCCACCCCGGATCATTCGTATCAAGCTTCCATGTTGTTTTCTAAGCTAATCTATTGAAAAATAAAGTTTGATGGAGTTGGAATCACAAAACCCCAAAATCATACCCTAAAAATGTTGAAAAGTGACTTAAATAGGGGTTGAAAAGACGCAAACCGCGCTAAGCGCGCTATGAGGGCGCTTAGCGCCATCAGCAAAACCACAATTCTTATTTCCTTCATAACTTTCGAACCGCAACTCCGATTGACGCGCCGTCGGAAGCGTTGGAAAGCTTATTCAATGCTCTATATGAAAACGAATAGAAATCAAGGCTTGAATACCTACAAAAATGAGATAAATTAAAATTAAAAAGAGTGAAATTTATTAAAACCGCGCTAAGCGTCCTCAGAGCGCGCTCAGCGCGATCTCATTTAAAATACACGTTAAACCGACTTAAAGCGTGCTAAGCGCAGTCCTGCCCGCGCTAAGCGCGATCAAGAAACCTTAGCTACTGCCTTTGGCAGAAAATGCGCGCTGAAACCGCGCCAGAAAGTGCGCTTAGCGTGAGTTACCGACATGACTTCTAAAAAATCAACTTTTAGGCCTTCTCTCCTTCACCAGTTGTTCCTATCATCAAATATAAGCTAGAAGACCTGTTAAAAAACATCAAAATGATCAATATTCACAATATTTACAATAAAATCGGAAACTTACATATTTACACTAAAACATATGTATTTACTACCTAAACTATCAAGGAAACCATTGAAAAGGGCCACAAAATACTATCTAAAATATGCACAATTTGACACTTAACAACTCTCCCCAACTTAAACTTGTTTATCCTCAAACAAGAATCAAGCAAACTTGAAAACACAAAAGCAATAACCAAAGAATCACGAATCAACAGGTTTTGAAAAATGGACAAATGAATGGTTCAAATGAAAAACGGTACACACAAAGTAAATACTTACCACTAAACTACGACGACAACCTAGTCACAAAACAAATGCAAAATACAAAAATCATGCCAAACATCCTAAAACAACACAAGTTCAAATGTGAATCACACCTAGCAAAAACAATCATCGGTAGATGAAAAACACAAAACGAGGTACTTATCACTCACACAACAATCATGCAAACAATAGACTAAATTATGCAACCATCCAAAAATCATATTGAAAATATAAAGGCAAGAATCACAAGGACTTTCAAGGTTGTAGCGTGGTCGGGTAAACAAACAAGGGGCGATTTTTAAAGGTAATTGAAACAAAAACTTGCCTAAACCTAAGGGAGTGATCAGCTCACAATGACTCAAACACAAAATTTCAATCAACTTCTTCCAAAATCCCAAGTGTTACACAAAACACAATACTTATTTAGCACAATTATTTGAACTCTTTTTGTTTCCTTTCTCAAGGATTTTCTTTTTCTTTCTTTTCACTTTTTTCTTTTCTTTTCTTTGTCATATTTTTCTCTTTTTTCTTTTCTTTTTAAATCCTCATATAATCCAACCAATGAGTAAACAACCATTCTCTCCCCAACTTGAATTCAACCACATCATCATGTGAATACTCCATACTTTTTAAGGCAAGGAAAAAATTCATACAACAACACCAAGTTGAGGGTTCAAGAAAAAACAAAATCCATTAAAAAATAAGTGAACTAAATACTCATAGACAAGCATTAAGTTCAAATAAAACATGGATCAAAAAGTCTCAAAGGGGTTACGAATGATCATACACTCACAAGGTGAATGACTATTTGGCTAGGTAATTGTGCTCAAAATGAAACAAAATGCCTTGATCCTTTTCATGCTTTCATATAATCAACACAAACAAAAGATTAAGCATAATAAAATCCAGTTAGAACAAGAATGTTGGTACTCCGTGCATATATGAACAATAGAAGGTTTCCTCACAAAAGGGTGGGAACTAAAGTGATTTACATCAAGAACAAGTATACAAAAGAATGAATGACATGGAAGTTTGTAAAAAGCCTAAGTATCATGAATATGCTAAAGTCTAGAAAGCGATAAACACATACCTTGGACGTGTACAAAACTTAACAATGTCATTACCATACATTCGCAAGTTGAAACGATCAAACTTGGAAAATCACAAAATGCATCCTCAAGCTAATCAAAACAAACTTGAGAGAAAACACAAAATTTTATTCTAATAACCTAACAAAATTGAATTAAAGCTAACTAAACCCAAAGACTAAAATTAGTGAAAGCAGATGGAAAATGAGAGACTTTTCTTTGCAAAACAAGGCGCGCTAAGCGCGGGCAGAAAAATTTTGTTTTTCAAAATTGGTTCTTCCTCTCATTCACTCCATCCATTTTCACATTATATTAACTATACTACTAAACATAAAACTGTACAAACTCAAGAATTATTAACATAAACATACTAAAAGACCAGGTGAAATTGGAGTAAACAAGTTGAAAAGTGAAGATTTGAGAGTTTTACTAAAAATTCGAGTACAACTTGTTTAATGAAAGTTCACCACACTACCTAAACTAAACAACAACAAAAGAAAATACAACATACTTGTTTTACATCGTAAGTTCGACGCCTTTACAATGCTTAGCTAGTAACTTCTTTCCTTCATGCCATGGTGATGCCTCACCGCGCAAACCAAAAGCAAGTGCCCTAACCAAACACTTAAACAAACGTTACGGGAACAAAATGTATACAACACTTGAACAAACATAATGGAAATAGACAATATATACGATATATACAAAACTCAAAAACAAAGAAACTATCGCAATGCGATTCAATATCAAAACCAATCCCCGGCAACGACGCCATTTTGTTGGAGCGGTAAAGCGGCAAGCAAAAATATTTATTTTCGGAAAGAATTCCCTCCGGGATTTATGTCGTGTCCAATGATGAGATCGAGGGAAAGAATGTCGTTCGACAATCTCTCGAGTTTATGAGTTTGGGTTTAAAATGGTTTAAAACAAGAAAACAGAAAAGTAAACATTAAAACATAAAACAAATTCATTCTTCAGACAGACAAACTTATCTGACATGCACATAATCGAATCCTCACAAACTTAAACTTACCGACCAGTTATACTCAACCTACAATATTCCTCAATATCACCCAGCATCGCTCACAACAAAGGTTATGTCTAACACAAAGTTGAGAGAACAACCGTGTTACCCTCGCCGACACTCTCGCACGCGACTCAAGGCACGGAGGCATTAAGCTTCGATGCCTATTGAAGATTGTTAGCTCTTAAATCTATCTTTAAAATCCAGAAACTAACAGATAATCATCCCTAATCGAAGTTTGTGAGGATTATCTCTAACGCAACTCAAACCCCGCGCATAAAGCAAAAATCAGAGACAATCACCAATAAAGATTTGTAAAGCAAGTTTTATACAACGCCATGGGCGATAAATATACATGAGATCATAGTCAATACATATAAAAAACCCAACAAAGAAGAAAAACACAAAGAATAAGAGAAATGAATCAAACATCTCGCGGATTGTCAGAGCTGATCGATGAGAAATCCACACCGGATCATCCGTATGCAAGCTTCCATGTTGTTTTCTAAGCTAATCTACTGAAAAATGAAGTTTGATGGAGTTGGAATCACAAAACCCCAAAAACATACCCTAAAAATGCTGAAAAGTGACTTAAATAGGGGCTGAAAAGATGCAAACCGCGCTAAGCGCGCTTAGCGGCATCAGCAAAACCACAATTCTTATTTCCTTCATAACTTTTGAACCGCAACTCCAATTGACGCGCCGTCGGAAGCGTTGGAAAGCTTATTCAATGCTCTATATGAAAATGAATAGAAATCAAGGCTTGAATACCTACAAAAATGAGATAAATTGAAATAAAAAAGAATGAAATTTATTAAAACCGCGCTAAGCGGCCTCAGAGCGCGCTCATCGCGATCTCATTTAAAATACACGTTAAACCGCCTTAAAGCGCGGTCCTGCCCATGCTAAGCGCGGTCAAGGAACCTTAGCTACTGCCTTTGGTAGAAAATGCCCGCTGAAACCGCGCCAGAAAGCGTGCTTAGCGCGAGTTACTGACACGACTTCTCAAAAATCAACTTTTAGTACTTCTCTCCTTCACCAATTGTTCCTATCATCAAATATAAGCTAGAAGACCTGCCAAAAAACATCAAAATGATCAATATTCACAATATTTATAATAAAATCGGAAACTTACATATTTACACTAAAATATATGTATTTACTACTAAACTATCAAGGAAACCATTGAAAAGGGCCACAAAATACTATATAAAATATGCACAATTTGGCACTTAACAACTTATCGAGGTAGAGGTCACTGAGTTTTAGTACTATTATATTCAACTCAAAACCATTCTTATCTTTAGTCTTCTAGCATCTTCAGAGGCTTCAAATATTAACTTGATGAAGCGTGTTGTAGAAGAGTCATTCTTTGTTTAATCTTCAGAACCACAGTCTTCGGAATCTTAGATCTTCGTTGAGCTGAACCTAGTCATAAGAATCTTTAGCACTTGGTTTCTTAGAAGCATTATCTTTCGAGTCTTTAGAAATTTTTCTATCAGAACCTCGTCTTTAGAGTCTTCAGATTTCATAAAGTGCATACTTTGTCTTCAGAGTCTTCATCACTTTGTTCAATCAGAACCTTGTCTTCAGAAACACTTCAGAACTTGACCTTCAAATATTGTGTCTTTAGAATCTTTAGAACCATGTTCACTTGAATCACGTCTTTAGAATCTTCAGAACTTGTAACATTAGAAGCGCATCACATTAGAAAAGCCTTATAGGCCTTTCTCATAAAGTCTCAATTAGAATGTCTAGAACTAACGTTCACTAGAACCGTTGTATTAGAAACATTCATGAATCTTGACTTTATCTTGTACACACATATGTTTTCTTCTAGAGTGTTGATAACAGAGTCTGATGATGTCACACGCCTTCTTATCAAAGTCAGAATCATATTGACAACACCCACACACTAGACAGAAATCATATCATACAAAATTATTCTCGCAGATAACATGTGCAATTATCATAAAAACTCAAAGGCCAGATGTATAACCAAATCTTGTTCTTACAATCTTCCCCCTTTTGATGATGACAAACAATGCATTTTGATAGACAATACGTATAAGGTAATCACCATAAATTTACAGAGTCATAGATAAGCTTAACTGGTTCCCCTTGATTCTGTTACTCTCAAAGTTCATTTGTGTTTGTTCAGAGTCTCCCCCCGATCCCAAGACTCCCAAAATGATTTTGAAGTAGAATCATATCAACAGAGAAGGATTACTTCTTAGTGACGTCTCATCAAAATCTGACTAGAACTGGCTGGTCTTCATCTCAGAACCTAGCTTGCTATCAGAATACTGTAGATGTATCATAACCTGATTTGTCTTATCCAACTTGATGTCTTTCATTATATATCAGAAACTGGTAGATACTTTCTTAGATGCCACACATCATGTATCAAAACCAAATCTTCAATATCTTAGCACAGATCACCAACAGGTGCACATATCCTCATGTCATTTGATGGTTCAGAAACCGAATATTTTCTTTAATGACCATGACTTGATTTGATCTCCGAAAGATTTACATTCTTTTAATGCTGGAGTCTAGATGCCATTTGAAGTTTAGATACCAATTGAATTAATTGAATCATTCTTTCAGAAGGTTAACAACTTCTGACAAGTTTTGGGTATTAGGGCAAAACTCATGGACATCTTTTGTTTCTGATAACTTAGTGGTCAACACCATATATTCATATATTATCAGATCAAGCTTGTTTAGTATTCTTCTTTCATGTACATGTCTTTAACAAATCATATCTTGTGATTTATTGCTTCTGATATAATCTTCTTGATGATTTACTTCTGAAGCCTTCCACTTGTTTCTTGATCATATCTTCTGATAATTTATCAAATACAAATTATGTATTCTGATATATCATAGCTTCTGATATAATCTTCTCCAGTCTTCTGATAGCCTGTTCTAACATACAATGAACTTTTATGAAGTTCCTGATCAATTCTCAAAAATAGGTTAGAAGTAAACATATTTAAATTATATTTGGGATGAGATTCTTTAGATTACATATCAAAATCATATATCACTTTCTCCCCTTTATTTAGACATAAAAAAGGTATAGATAAGAAATTGACAAAGAAATATGAAGACTATCATAATGACAGAAAAAGAAATTTCATTAATATTAATTAAGAAATTACAATGGGAGACGACATACACAAAACATACTTAGGGCTTATGACAAAATTAAAGACTTAGAAGATCTAAGATTGAACAACTTTTCAGTGCCTGAGGTTTGTAAGCTCTCCCCATGTCAGATGGTCTTTGAGAGGAGGTTTGTCAGCTCTTCTTGAGTCCTACCTATAAAGTCTAAGAAGTGAGGGTTGTAAGCTCCCTTCTATTCAGAACATAGAAACTAGTCTCCTAGCAGATCATTAACAACTTTGCATCTTACTTCTACACAGGCCTCATCTGGTCTAAGTCGTTTATCTAAACCAATGAATTCATCCTTGAAGAAAAGCTCAATCAAAACTCTTCCATAAGGAATGTATGACTTGTGCTGACCTCTGGAAGTTTTAACATAATCCTTCAAGTGATTGAAGATTGTTAAAGGAAGATTGATTCTGATATTATTCATTAGAAAATAGATAAACAGTCTATCTTCATGAGACAAAACATTTTTGTCTGTTTCCCGAGGCCGAAAATTGTTCAGAAGAAGATTAAACCAAGCTTTTGCAGTGGGTGAAAGTCTATCCGAGTTATTTGGTTCAAACCTAAGAGAGGAAGTGTTGAAGATGTCACAGAACTTATCAACGAAAGTGTAGTTTAGACGAAACTCATCAACAATGACACCAGTTGAGATACAACCTATGACCGTAGCAATAAAAGAGGGAGTGATTATGAATGGAATGCCATACACAAATGAGTTGATGGAGTTACCATCTTCACTTTCTAGGGCATATTCCCAGAAGGATTTCATAAGGTTTGGATAAACGGGGCCTCTTAACAAAGCAAAGTAGTTAGGCCAATCATGTATGTGATGGCTAAGGATAATGTCACAATCTGTTCCCTTAAGACTCATAAAATCAGGTCGTTTTTCGATAATGACTTCGAGAATCTCTTCATTGCCATAGAAGGTTTTGACAGACATAGTTGAAAAAGAGTGAATCGTAACAAATAAGGGATATGAATTTCACAGAGAAAGAATGACTCAAGATGAACGAGAGAATAATAAGTTAGCAACAAAAGGAGTGACTAAGGAAAAGGTAGACGAGAATAATAAATATGAGAGGGAACTATGAATTTGACAGAGAATTTAATGAATCGACACTTGATATACGCAACATTTAATGATTATTTGTAGACTGTTGTCATATACCAGAGTAAGCGTGATAGGGGTAAGGGTTAGAGTAATACGACAAACGAAAGATGGAATTGAAGGTGTTGATCAGACACAATATTTGAAAGAAATAGGAGAGACATTCTAAAGAAGGAATGAGTTCAAAAAATATGACAAGGGGTGATAGAACGATTTTAATTTCCTTTATTAAAGATATTCTCATAACTCAAGGTGTCCCATCAGATACGAGGTATGACACATATAAGACAAAAGTTTTGTTGATGTACCAACTCTCTATATCATTATGGCTAATAAATGCATCATACTCTTTAGTTTCCAAAGGTTAAAAGCATTTACCAATAGTCATGCGTTTTATCCTTGATTACTTATGAAATAGTAAGACTTCACTAGTCAAAAGTCTCATATCTCGGTAGTAGAGAAAATATTACTAACCAATAGAAACTTATTTTTCTATTCCAGGAAGTTGCATTTTGAGATAGCTCTTTTCATTCTTGACATTGAACTAAGTTCACATGTAATAAATGAAAAAACGAGTCTACTTTCAGTAAGGAAATTTTAAAAAATATTAACCCTAAAATAAGGTTATATCTCATATATTTTAGAAAATAAATTCCTTCTGAATATAGTCTCTTAAAATGTATTTCTCTAGAGTAAAAATATAGATTTCTAAACGATTTATGAATAAATAGTAAGAGTTAGAAACACATTACTCAATACTTCTGTAGATTCCCATCTGTAGACGCTTCTTCAGAATCATCACATAATTTTCTTCTGCAGTTGATGACTTTGTTGATAAGTTCTTCTAGCTGGATCACTAGATTAGTTTCTCCTTTCATCGTCTCTCTTCTTTCTATTGCGATCTTCATAAGATTCTTTGAGCGTTGTGTAGAGGGACGATCATCTTCATGACTTCTTGAGCTTCCATTCTGACGGATGAAAACATCTCTCCTGATGTTTGTTTCATCTTTGATCCTTAGAGAAGAACCAAGTTATTTCTCTAGTCTTCATCTTAGAATCACCCATCTTCTATTTTCAAGAAGGTTAGCTCCCAGAAAGCCACTAGTTTCTCAGTACTTAGCATATATTTTTGAAAAGTTATGTGCTGAGAGAACTTGTTGAATTTCCTCTTTCATCATCAGAGTTTAATCTTTGAACAAATGCTAATCTTCACCAGATGCATATATCATCATGATCATCAAACCAAGACATATCTCTTAGAGGGTTTGAATGATAATCTTGTTCTTACTAGCTGAGCCTTTTCATCCAGAATCAGTTCATCAGAAAGTGACAAATTATGTTCTTTCCTTTCTTGGAGAATAAATGATGTGTGATGGTTTCTGATTGAGCATCTTCTAATTTTTTCAGAAATCTGTGAAGCTTTCCAGAATTAGAGTAGATGTCTTCATTTTGTGCAGACAGTCAGATTCCTGATAACACGGCTAGTGTTTTGACTGCACCACTAAGAGCATCTGTATTAAAGATAGTTTCTGTTACATGAGAAACTACTTTATCTTCTGAAGATACCTTATGCATGAGAAGTTCTAACATCAGCTAAGAATGCTATGTTAGTTCGTTCTTCTTTTGCAACACCTTCTCAGTACATAGAAACACCTCGTGTTTTCTTCAGCCATTTATTTTAAGCATTTCATGCTTTCTTCTTAGGCTTTGTCCTTTTGAAGTCAAGATAGACTTATCTGACATGACATAACTTAATTCACTTGTAGCAAGTGACTTCTTTTGCCATCAGATTTCTCTCTACATCTTCTGATCTTGATCTCTTCAGCTTTTGACGAATTGAAGCACAAACAATTATATATTGTTTATCGTAGATCTTCAGTTCTTCATGAGAGGCTTTACTCCAGATCTACTGCATGCTTGATCAGTTACCATAAGCTTTTATTTAAATAGCAAGCTTCTGATCACCTTCTTCAAGAATCCTGACGAAGAAATCATCATTCAGAATCTTAAGTTCTGTAGTCATGCTTTAAAATCTCGATGACAAGATTTCTAACATCTTCAGCATACTTCATCTTGAAGTTTCCATGCTTCAGAATCATGACATGAGCATTCTCTCTTCTTTACATGAAAAAGTTCCTAATGAGCAATACTGAGAAAGTCAACGGTAGACTAAGTCTGTTTGTTGAAAACATCCCATACTCAGAAAGAATTAACTTTCAGCAAACAAGATTTCTTGCTTTCTGATGATTCTTGTTTATCTCATCTAGATCATTCTTTTTAAGCCTTGTCTAGGCATCACCTTGAGGATATACGTAGCTCTCAACTAACGTATTCCAAAAATAACATTCATCACATTCTTTTAATTATCTGATGAGTCTATTATCCTTTTACCAGTTGATTTTTCATCTTACTTTCAATCTTCTTGCAAGCGCCATAAGAGAAGATTACGTTGTCAATAACAACCATCTCTAAGAATCAGTGACACAATCTAGAATGAACCTTTCTGGTTTGTCATTTCAGTACTTAATCTTTTCATCATCGTATGAGACTGAAACTGTAAACGGTGGAGGAGATTAACTAGAGCGTTTCTTAAAGCTCGTCCGAATCTTTATCTGACACGGTTAAGTGTTTGATAAACATCAATAACAGAACCATGAAATCATTTTGGCTATCATTTGGTATCGTTTACATGCTTTAAGTATCTATTTTGTTTTGATGTTTTACAATTCAATTATTTTTTCATTGTGTATTTGTAATTTGTATGTTATTTCAATTTATATGTGTGATTGTAAACTTTTTTTCATTTGATTGTAATCATTTTGGCAATGTAACTGTACCATTAAGAACCATTTGCATCTCATATTATATTCAGTTGATCCTCGTTAGCTATCTTTTTTTTTTAGCTTATGAAAGTTACTGGTTTTTCATTTCCACATGAGTGGCTTGAATCACAAGTTAGAACATTTGAATTTTGATGTTTTTGGTATTTGATTCGGATTCTGTGTAATATTTGATTCGAGTCATTGACCCATTGAAAATTGGAATTACATTCTAGATCATTTGATTCGAATAAAAAATTGAACATGATTCGTATCAAAATCTCATTTCATTCGAGTCAAATGTAAATAATGATTCGGATAATTTTCTTTGAAAAGTATCTCTTTTTGATTCTGTCCAGATTGATTCGAATCAAACTTCTGTAATACCCCATATTCTCTAAACACTCAATTGGATATCAGATGATATTAGATGAGCTTTTGTGTGCTCTATCTTTGGTTAATTGGATTAATGGAATCCTCTAAGTGCTCTATGTATTGTCAGTTGGGATCAATAGAGCAACTAGTGAACTCTAAAGAGATCAATTATTGATGAAAGGGACAAATCAATTATTTTAATTCAAGAGGGTATTTTATGGTAACGCTAATAATTGATCATTTGGTGTTAGACGATAAAATATCAATCGGAGATATTTTGCTCTATCAATTAAAATGATAATTTGGTAAATCAATGTTTCTAACAGTTAAAATGTAGAATAAACTGCATATTATGTTGGGGATATGTGTGAATTGAATCCATGATGTTTGTTATTATATTCCAATGTGTTTTGGATGAATTTGGTGAAGTTTTGCACCATTAAAAACAGAATTTTGTGCTTCTAGTTCAGTGGTAACCGGTTACTCACTTTGAGGTAACCGGTTACATGCAGGAAAAATGGCAGTCTTACGTGAAAAATGAACTAAGTAACCGGTTACTCATTTTGAGGTAACCGGTTACTGAAATGTACCTCTAACTCTCATTTTGATTCTGTTTTGAACAGTGACACTTGAGTAACCGGTTACTCATTTTGAGGTAACCGGTTACCACTGTTGGTTGATGAAAAATATTTTAGAAAATTCATAACTTTCGAACCGTGATTCCGATCGAAGCGTTCTTGGTATCGTTAGAAAGCTATGACGATCCTCTACCCAATTAAATGAAAATATTATTTGGTGGCAATTAAATGAAAATAATGTCATGTGATATGTTGTGATAAATGTCTTACTTGTGCACATTGTGTTATACCATATCTATCTAACTATTGTTAAGTATGAATGAGAGAACATGCATGCTTAAAATAAGTTAGGAAGAGTGAGGAAACCTTACCCCAAAACAAATGATATGATTCTAGGTTATGACTAGGATTGTGATAGAGAACCTAGATGGCGATGCTCGTGCATTCGATGTAGAAAGGTGCATCCTTGACGAGTAATGGTCTAGAGTAGAGAACCTAGATGGCGATGCTCGTGCATTCGATGTAGAAAGGTGCATCCTTGCCGAGTAATGGTCTAGAGGAGAGTGAAACACTAGTATGGAACATGTGTGAAGCCTTGTATTTTTGAGAAAAGGTAAACGGGCCTTAAGGCGAATATGGCCTTGTGATTGTCAAATACAATCACGTTTATGTGTGAGATCACGTAATCGTAATCGTTTCCCTTGAGTTGCAGTTTCATGAGCTCCGGGCTCCTCTGGAATGTATGCATGAATTACTTGGTAGGTTTTATTCCCGCGGTTAGCACGAATGGAGCCTACGGGTAAAGAGACTTGTGATGGTTAACATGCCATGAGAAGTGACGGTTCACGGTTAACAGGCCGATGGACCCGAATCCATTTCGTATGCCAAGTAAATTACGAGGATCCATGACTCTGGTCGACTTCTAGACGTAGAAGCGGACGGGAAAATGGGATGCCTTCGTAAGGTTACTGATTAGTGATATTTTGAGTAGATGAACTCATGAACATGTTTCCATATAGTGTGAGATTGAGAAATCAAGGTCATTTCCCTTCCCCTTGACCTGGGTTAGGATTGGCTAAAACCCTGTAAAGCCAAGATAAATCCATAAGATAGGGAACTCACTGAGATTAATATCTCACCCCATTATTGTTGTTATTTTTCAGGCAGTGTTTGCAGGTTTGATTTACAAGTGGAGCTATGCTTGGATGTTTTAAGAGAAGCTTAGCTTTAGTTTTCCGCTGTGTATTTGTTGTATACAATTGAGGATATTGTATATTGATCTTAGTTTTTATTATTTTGGCTAGTTTCCATATCTTGTACCATAGATTGTAGTATGTTTTTAGAATGGTCAAGTATGTGAATTGCGCCATTAGGCACTTATGATGGTGTCAGTACCAAATTAAATGCTTGTATTGTATTATTCTAGGTATATATTATACAGGGCATTACATTTCCTTCTTGATTCGAATCAAACCATAAAAAACCCAAATTCCCATCATTTATTTAAATGATTGTTTCTTTTGATTAGAGTAATAAGTGTGGGAAACCTATGATGATTCATAGAGACAAAAATAGTGATTTTTGTCCTCTCTTCTTAGTGTGTTCATCTTTACATCATTATTCTTTCTTCTTCTCCAAAAATACCAATTCTTTATCTGTTTTTGTTGCATCTTGATTTGTGTAATTGGGTTGATATTTTTGTGTAAATTTGAGAATGAGTTGATCATACTTGTTGAGGATTTGATCAAGCACTTGATAACTATCAAGAACCAAAACCCATTTAACTAGAAACTTGTTTGAACCTTGTGTGAGTGTGCGTGTGTGTTCATCATTCATCAAAACTTAATTACTTAACTAATTTCTCGTAATGTTAGTTGTTGTTGAGACTATATGACACTATTCACCATCTTCATCCTTAGTCTCTTTCCTTGTTTATGGACCCTCCTCTACTGATTGAGTGAAAGGGAGACTAGTGGTACATTAGGGTATCTAATATTTTTGTGTGTAGCTGGTTTTTTATTGTAACAGGTGCAAGAATCGTTTCTTGAGTGCACTTATGTTTTGAGGGGTTATCTAACAAGATGCGAGTTTCCATTACTCTCTAAGGAAGACTTTGGCAAAATCAAGTATCAACTGTCCATAAGGCGGATATGAAAGTTGTCCTTCTTTGGTGGCATTGGAGAAAGATTGCTAGCAGACAATGTTGTGAGTTTATCCAATATATGCTCAGTTAATGGCAATTGCTTAGACAAGAAATTGGTGGGATCATGGAGATCACCACACACGAATACTTGGAGCAGGGTATTATGGATATCGAGGTTATTGGATCAAGATCTTGAGGGATCTTGTATTGTGTTAGCAATTTAGTGTCTGTTTCATGTTAGATGTCAAATATGTTATATATTTGGATGCAATAATTGACATTTTTCATGACTTTCCTTGTGTAATTGGTTGGTTTAAGTGGTTAATTGTGTTGTAGTGCGTACATTGGAATATATGTGTGGAGCTTGAAATTTGTGTGTTAATGTGCAGGAGTAGGCACCAAAGGATCAAGATTGGAGACACAATGAGGGGATGCAAGTTGCCATTAAAATTATTGCTGCAACAGGGTATTCGCAGTGCGAAGAATCTGGAGAAGGACCAGCGAAGGTTCGCACTGCGAACGTCAGCGAAGGTGCCAGCGAATGGTGGCAGAAAGTTCCATTTTTGAAATTACCAAAAGTTCGCACTGCGAACTCCTAGCGAGGGTTCACTGGTTGTTTGGCAATGTGAAGATTCTAGCGAAGGGTGGCAGTAAGTTTTGGAATTTGATTGTCCTGGCTCGCTAGTTTATTCGCAGTGCGAATGAGCTAGCGAATGATTCGCTGTGCGAAGGAATGGTTCGCACTGCGAACACACGATTTCTGCTTGGGACGGTTTAAGTCTCAGAGGCACTTAAGGTGCCATTTTCTCTCATTCGCAGTGTGAATGATGCACTTGCAGTGCGAATCCTGTAGAATTCTGATATGTATAAATAGATTTTCACTTTATTTGGATGGGATCTCTTGTTCATTTTCACTAGTAATCATAGTTTTCAGTATTTTGATCATCAAAGAGTGGACTTTCACTTGGAGAAGCTAAAGTCGCATCCATTCTCGATTATTCGTCGTGGATGCTCATTCATCTCCTCTCTTTACTTGTTATCCAAACTACCATGAGAAGTGGTAGCTAAACACTCAATGTTGAGGTTAGAGGTAGTTGATCCTAATTTTATGTATTGCATTTGATCTTTTGTATATGAACAAAGTCTTTGATCAATATAGATGATGTTGTTTTCTCTTAATGATCCATGTGTGATTTTATTTGCTCTAGACATAGATTCTACAAATCATGACCTAACAATTTTATCTCTTAAAAACCAAACTCTAGACATAGATTTGGGATTTGCTATTCGCATTGTGTTGATCTTAATGATCGTTGTCTAGATTGTTAGTGTGAGGCATCATCTAACGGTCTATACAACGATACTCACGACTTCGCTTTAGACATAAACTTAGTCGGGAGGATACGCGGTTGTATTGGTCGGAAACCGAGTTCATATGCTTGATTATTTGTTTATACGTGAAATGGATTAGCGAAACCTAACCTTGACATGCTTTTATCAAAACTTTTACAAAATCTTTGTCACCAATTAATCTTTGCTATAATTAATGTTAACAACAATTGAGAAACTTTTGAAACCATTGAACTTAAAGTATCACAACTATTGAATGACACGCATCAAATATCAAACAATCCCTGTGGAGACGATTAAAAACAACCCCCACTAATACTCTACTAACAAAATGGCACCGTTGTCGGGGATTGTTAAGTGATATTGCAAGCATTGCGATAGTTGAGCTATTTTAAGCTTGTTACCATTTTATCTTGAACTTGTTAATTTGTTTTGTTTAGTGTGCAGACTTAGTTTATGCGAGGGAAACTACTGGCGGACCAAGTTCTTTTCGATCCTGAGATTGAGAGAACCGCTCGTAGAATCAACAGCAGAACTAGACGAAGGAGGCAGCTAGCAAGACAGAAACGAGAACAAGAGGAAAGTACTTCTACACCACCACCACTTCCACAGAAACTTCCAATTATGGAGGCAGATCCACCACCACCACCACCACCTGCTTCTAGGCCATGCATAAATAGTCTGAGACACAATGCTCAGTTCGCTCGCCATGCACATAATGGTCGTCATGCTGAAATGAAGACCGGAATTCTCCAACTGTTATATCAAAGTCCATTTACGGGTATGGATCATGAAGATCCTTTTACCCATCTGACGAAATTCTATGAAATAGCGGGAGCGACTGGTGCGCCCGAAGCTGAAGAGGAGTCTCTGTTCAAGAGACTATTTTCGTATTCTCTCATTGGGAAGGCCAAGAAATGGTACCTTGATCAGTCAACGGCCATAATTACATATTGGAATGCATTAGAAGAGAAATTTTTAGAGAGATTTTTCACTCACACTCGGTTCATGGAAGCAAAGACCGCCATCGCGGTATTCACACAAGGAGCCAATGAATCTCTCAATGAGGCTTGGGAGAGGTTCAAATCAATGTTAAGAAGGTGCAATGGCCATGGTTTTGATGAATTGTCACAAATTCATATATTTAGAAATGGACTTCAACTTGTACACAAAACCTTGTTGGATGCCACCGCTGGTGGATCCTTGTTAAGCAAAACCGCAGCAGAAGCCACAGCTATCATTGATAAGATGGCCTTGAACGATCATCAAGGTAGTCACAACCATGGACCTTCTCAACGAACTCCGGAAGTGTTGGAATTAGGAAAAAACGATGATATCCTTGCGCAGAACAAGTTATTATCACAACAGGTTAAGTTGTTGACTAAGCAAATGTCTAAACTGCCGCAACAATTCAAAGAAATTCATGATTCTTCAAGTAAAAATGTGCAAGTGTTAGTTTGTGAATTATGTAGAGGTGACCATCCTACCGGCTATTGTCCTCCGCTTGTGGAGGAGGTAAATTATGCTGGAAATCCGACTCAAGGTTATCAAGGACGACCTTCGTACCAAAGTGCTCAGCCACCGTACCAAAATCAACAAGGCTATCAACCTCGAAGCAACTACCAAAATCAACAAGGATGGAGACAAAATCCTTACCAACCACCCCAAGAGACTAGTGGAAGTTCAAGAATGGAGGAGACTTTCACCAAGTTCATGCAATTATCTATGGCAACTCAAAAGAGTACGGAAGCTTCGATTAGAAATCTTGAATCACAAGTAGGGCAACTTGCCAAGAAATTAGCCGAAAACCAACCGGGGTCATCCTTCTCCGCTACCACTCGACCAAATCCCAAAGGGGAGTGTAAAGCCATTTTCACAAGAAGTGGTAGAACTATGGGAAGTAATGTTGAACATGAGGTGGTAGTTGAAAAGGAAAACGATATTGTGTTGGAAGAAGTAAAAAAAATGATGAAAATCGGGTAGTTGAAAAGAATGATGAAGAAGTGAGGAAGAAAAAAGAAAAAGAAAGGAAGGAATTTGAGAAGGAAGTCTTACAAAGACGATTACCGTATCCCGCTACTCCAAAGAAAAAAGAGAATGATAGGCATTATGCAAGGTTTTTGGAGTTATTTAGTCGGTTGCAAGTAACCGTACCTTTCTCTGAAGCTCTTGAATAAATGCCTAGGTATGTCAAGTTCATGAAAGACATACTCATGAAAAAGAAGAGGTGCACTGACAAAAACAACATTGATCTTAATGCCGAGTGTAGTGTCGTCATCCAATGTGTGCTTCCGCGGAAAAAACAAGATCCGGGAAGAGTAGCATTACCTATTACAATAGGTACTGATTTTCAATGCAAAGCTTTGGTTGACATGGGTGCGAGCATCAATTTAATTCCTTTGTCGGTGGTAAAAAGACTTGATAATATGACCATAAAATCAACAACCATGACATTGCAACTTGCTGATAAGTCTAGAACGCGTCCGTATGGTGTTGTGGAGGATGTGCTAGTAAAAGTAGATAAATTCTTTTTTCCTGTTGATTTTGTGGTTGTTGAAATGGATGAGGATGAAGATACACCGATTATATTGGGCCGACCATTTATGAAAATCGGCAAAATGTTGGTGGATGTTGATGAAGGCTTAATGAAAGTGCGGATCAAGGAAAGTGGTATGGAGGAAGAAGCTTGTTTTACATTGTTCAAAGGAGTGATGTTTGTGAATCAAGTGGATGAAGTCGTGCAAAAAGGAAAAGACTTGGAAAAAGAGAAGTTGGACAGTGTAGCATTTGAAAAGAAAAAGAATGAAGATGCAAAGGTAGCCTTGATGAATTCATGTTGGGATTGGTCGTTTCTAAAGAAAAGGAGACCAAAAACTGGGCACGATAACAGATGAGTTTGTGTACGCGTAGTGTGTTCGGTTCGGTAGCCGGTGTGTTGGCTTTTGTTTGCGAGGCGTCTAGTCTCCGGACCGTCGAGCTTAGCCGACGTTAAACAAGCGCTTGTTGGGAGGCACCCCAACATTGTAAGTATTTTGCTTTTATTTGCTGTTTGAAGTGTTTTTATATTATTGTACCATTTGCAGTGTGGCAGCAGGACAAACCTGAAAATTTTGCAAAATTGTCTTGTTCGCTGACTTGTTTGCACAACGAGTCTGGGGCGAACATTCGCACTGCGAACGTCAGCGAACCAGACTTTGTGGTTTTTCTGCCACCTCATTAACAGTGAGGGTTTTGGTAAGTGGGTGGGCCTGCACGTAGGCCCAAGACCCATGTTCAACTTTTGATGACTTGAGGGGAAAACCCTAGTCATTTTCCCTCTCACCATTCAAAGACAAACAATTAGAAAACTCTCAAGTGCTCTTTCTCCTTCACGTGTGTGTGCTTTCCATCTCTCAAATTTTTTTACTCAATTTCCATTTCCAACAAGGTTTGAATTCTTTTCTTTGTGCTTTCTGATTAGTTGTGATTTTGTTTGTGAATTTGCATGAGAAATATTTAGGCATTTGGGTTAAAATTATGTTTTGGGTTGTTTAATGCATGTTGAATTTTCTAGTGGCTTTAGGGTATAGAAGATATGTAGAATGATTCCATGTTGGGAAATCTGGGTCTGTAAATTTTTTTTTTCAAAGTTTTCATGCATTCGCTGGCCCATTCGCAGTGCAAATCTAGGGCGAACGTTCGCCAGGATTCGCAGTGCGAACGTTGCAGCGAGCAGCCCAGATTTTTGTTTTTTTATTAGTGCATTCTGATGTATTTGTGTCCTAATTTCTAATGATCTGTCTTGGTGTTTTTGTGTAGGATTTGTTTGTCTTATGTGCAGATGGGTCCTAAAACTAATTTGGCCAAGAAAAGGAAAGCATCAACATCCAAACAAGTACCGATCAGTTTCGACGACACTTGGTTCAAGGGTCCTAGGCAAGCTCAGAGATATGAGGTTTTGGAAACAAGGACCATCCTTGCAGAGAAGAGATTTATTCTGAATGATCAAGGGAGTTATCGTTCTGTAGCTGCCCTTTTGCATGAAAAAAAGTGGGATCAGCTGATAACTCCCCTTGATTCGTACAATGTGGAGGTGGTTCGAGAATTCTATGCCAACGCCCTTCCTGATGAGGGGGATTTATTTAATTGGACTATTGTTGTTGGAGGAAAAACTGTGAGGTTTGACAGAAGGACAATTAGCCGAGTTCTTGGAGATCCTCTTCCATTGCGTGTCAGTCAGGAGGATGCATACCACAGGAACCTTAACCGCAACCGGGATATCACACAAATGACCACTAATTTGTTGCGCCCGGGTAAAAATATGAAGTTCAACCATTCGGGAGTTGCTGTTAGGTATCATCGGGAGGACATGTTGCCTTTGGCCCAGCTTGTATTACTTTTGGTTGTCACCAACATTAAACCAAAGTCACATTCCTCAACAGTTCTTATTCCCCTGGCTCACTTAGTCCACAACATCCTTACAAATGTGGAGATTGATGTCGCAAGGATAATTGCAGATGAAATAAGGGCAATTGTCGAGAGTGGATTATGAGGGAACGCTTCGAGGAAAAATTCCCCTCTTGCATTTTCGTGCTTGATCATGTCCTTATGTGCTGAAGTTGGTGTTAATTTGCCTTCGCGTCGTCAGGTCACTATCACGTCGGCTATCGATGATCGATACATCGACAAATTTGCAAACCTAAGGGTGTTAGGGCTGAGTCTCCAAGGGCTGCTGCAGGGGCTGGTACGAGTGGGGGTAATACTTTTGAGTCGCCGAATTTCTATCCTTATCAGCAGGAGATCTGCCAGTACAAATGGGATTGGATGGCCGCTTCTCAGCGCGCCATGCTTGATTTACATGACTCTATGTAGGTACTCCAGCTGCAGATTCGGGATCCCTCCGCGGAGTAGACTATGATGTCGAGGGAGCAGTTCCTCGCACATGCTGGATGGCCTGAGGTCAGGCCAGTTTTCGGAGGGGGAGAGGATTCATCTGGTCCTGCTGGTGAGGATGCTGATGAGGATGGAGATGGTGATGATATGGAGGGAGATGGCACCGATGTCGAGGTTTCTGGTAATACTTCTGATGAGGGAGATGATGATGAGCAGGTTACCGAGGTTTTGGAGATAGAGTCCGATGAGGACTGATTTTGTGATTTTCAGACGTGTGTACTTCCTTTGGACTCCAAAGTGAAGTTTTCTTATATTTTGTATTTTTCAGCTTTTACTAGTCTATTGTATCAACATAGTGGAATATTTTGAATATTGTTGTACTTGTACCCTAGAGGTACCCTTTTGGATTATGTAGGTGTTTTTACACCAAGCACTTTATTATTATTATTAGTAATGTTAAGTGTTGTTAGTAAAAAATTTTGTTTCGCATTTACTAATAATTTGTTGGTTTTTAATTATTGTATTAAGTGTTGAGTTCTTCTGTTTACGAATGCTCAACACTTAAATTGTTAATATGTTTTCATGTTAATGTTCCTTCTTTTATGATGGAATTTTGGAAGTAGGTCGGAGACTCTTGATTTTTAAAGGAAGATTCCTCCATGATGTGAGGGCTATGATAGTACCTTAAGCATTGTGTTGCGACAAGGTACATCGTTACCTGGTTCGAGAATTTTGTATGTTTTAGAACTTTGTGTCTTGTGCGATTGAAAATGTTGTTTCATGTTACAACTTCCTTTGAATGCATGTGTCATTTTAAGATAAAAAACCATTAAAGTGAGAAGCCTCCAAAGTGTTATTATATGCTAAGGATTGATGATGAATGTTGTTTTTACTTTTAATTCATGTCTTATCTTGCGACCATGTAATTTTGTGGAAGTAGGAGAAGTGATCAAGGCACTTGTTGAAAATGAGCACAACCATGTCCATATAGTAATTCACCCGTGAGGAGTGAGCATTTGGTTGCCCCTTTGAGCCTAAAAAGTTTAGAACTCAGTTTAGTGATGAACTTGTTTTATGTGCATAATTTGCAAGTTTGGTTCATCATTGAATTT
Source organism: Lathyrus tuberosus (assembly GCA_022829125.1). Taxonomy (NCBI): domain Eukaryota; kingdom Viridiplantae; phylum Streptophyta; class Magnoliopsida; order Fabales; family Fabaceae; genus Lathyrus; species Lathyrus tuberosus. Next base: position 1,240,319 of record JALAZF010000858.1, read on the forward strand.
GGTGAGTTTCTAACATTTTCTTCTTGAACCTTTGAAAATTGTATACGTTGATTTCCTAGGAACATTCACTTTAGGTTGAGTCGAAAATGAGTTGGGGAGAATAAAAAGAAGATGGGTGCATTACTCCAAATTTTGAAAAAAAAATCAATCAAGCATGTAAAGAAAAGAGTGTGAATATGTTGTGCAAATGAGAAAATGCTTGCTTGAATGAAAAAAAAATAGATTCAATAATTATGCACGGTAGTTTGTGAAGGTGTAATGAAAAATTGGTGGAATGAAGTTGTGTCGTGAATATGTGTTTAGTGAATGTTCTTTTGCTTCGGCAATTTCGTTTCAATGGCCATGAGAAATGTCCCTTTTTGTTTACCCGACCAAGCTACAATCTTGAAGTCCTTAGTGATCTGTTGCTTCCATGATTTCTTTTGTGTTCATTGAGATATGGTATAAATTGCTTAGTATTTGCATCACTAGTCATTTGAGTGTAATTGTCCCGTGTTTGTATGCACGTTTGCCTTCAATCCTTTTTCGAAGAGGAGTGTAGAATGACATGTGCATGATAAGTTAGTTGTCTCTTGAAACAGTGTTTGAAATTGTTTAAGAGTCAAGTTCTTTTACATTATAGGTTCTTGAATTGTGTAATTGTTGCATTGTTGTGATCGTTGTTAGTTGAGCCGTTTTTCGCGTCTTGGTTGAATTGAGTGCTCGAGCAAATCCTCGTGAGAGGCATACTTTGCTTGAGGACAAACAAAGAGTTAGTTGGGGAGAGTTTGTTAGATGTCAAACATGTTATATATTTGGATGCAATAATTGGCATTTTTCATGACTTTCCTTGTGTAATTGGTTGGTTTAAGTGGTTAGTTGTGTTGTAGTGCGTACATTGGAATATATGTGTGGAGCTTGTAATTTGTGTGTTAATGTGCAGGAGTAGGCACCAAAGGATCAAGATTGGAGACACAATGAGGGGATGTAAGTTGCCATTAAAATTATTGCTGCAACAGGGTATTCGCAGTGCGAAGAATCTGTCGAAGGACCAGCGAAGGTTCGCACTGCGAACGTCAGCGAAGGTGCCAGCGAATGGTGGCAGAATGCTCCATTTTTGAAATTACCCAAAGTTCGCACTGCGAACTCCTAGCGAGGGTTCGCTGGTTGTTTCGCAGTGCGAAGATTCTAGCGAAGGGTGGCAGTAAGTTTTGGAATTTGATTGTCCTGGCTCGCTAGTTTATTCGCAGTGAGAATGAGCTAGCGAATGATTCGCTGTGCGAAGGAATGGTTCGCACTGCGAACACATGATTTCTGCTTGGGGCGGTTTAAGTGTCAGAGGCACTTAAGGTGCCTTTTTCTCTCATTCGCAGTGCGAATGATGCACTCGCAGTGCGAATCCTGTAGAATTCTGATATGTATAAATAGATTTTCACTTTATTTGGATGGGATCTCTTGTTCATTTTGACTAGTAATCATAGTTTTCAGTATTTTGATCATCAAAGAGTGGATTTTCACTTGGAGAAGCTGAAGTCGCACCCATTCTCGATTATTCGTCGTGGATGCTCATTCATCTCCTCTCTTTACTTGTTATCCAAACTACCATGAGAAGTGGTAGCTAAACACTCAATGTTGAGGTTAGAGGTAGTTGATCCTAATTTTATGTATTGCATTTGATCTTTTGTATATGAACAAAGTCTTTGATCAATATAGATGATGTTGTTTTCTCTTAATGATCCATGTGTGATTTTATTTGCTCTAGACATAGATTCTACAAATCATGACCTAACAATTTTATCTCTTAAAAACCAAACTCTAGACATAGATTTGGGATTTGCTATTCGCATTGTGTTGATCTTAATGATCGTTGTCTAGATTGTTAGCGTGAGACATCATCTAATGGTCTAAACAACGATACTCACGACTTCGCTTTAGACATAAACTTAGTCGGGAGGATACGCGGTTGTATTGGTCAGAAACCGAGTTCATATGCTTGACTATTTGTTTATACGTGAAAAGGATTATCGAAACCTAACCTTGACATGCTTTTATCAAAACTTTTACAAAATCTTTGTCACCAATTAATCTTTGCTACAATTAATGTTAACAACAATTGAGAAACTTTTGAAACCATTAAACTTAAAGTATCACAACTATTGAACGACACGCATCAAATATCGAACAATCTCTGTGGAGACGAATAAAAACAACCCCCACTAATACTCTACTAACATTTCATTAGAAGGAATTATTGTGTGATAGTTCCTTGTAATCATAACGTTGTAATCATTTTATCATCATAGTGGAAGATCGTGATTATGTTCTGATGGTATCATTCATTGAAGAGTGCATGTTGGTTAAGCGAGGACGAATGCTGAAACACTATATATCTCTTGTGTATCTTTCTCTTTTCCTATCCTTTTTACTTTACAAGCATTCATTTTTCTCATATTTGCACTGCATATTTGCAATTGCATAAATTGTATACCATATAGGTTAGACTGTGCTTATAGTGATTTAATGTAGAAGCTTAGGTATGTGGTGTATCAATCTTAAGGAATCATCATGAAATCAATTATGCATTATTAAGAAAATCCAAGTAATGTGTTTTTAAATCACTTTGTTTACAAGCAGCTTTGGTTATCATGTAAATGACTTGCACTAGAAATGATCAATCTTATGGTTATTGCATGTATTAATTTCTTGTGGATTGATTCATTGAAATGCTTCCTAGCTCTCGTCTTTGTGTTTTGCTTTCGCGCTTTCTAAAATCTCAGATTTTGTTTTATGAGACCTAAAAGGTTTTTCAAATTGTCTAAAAGGATTTTGGGTCTATTCAACCCCCTTCTAGACATTGTTGATTCTCACTCAACAGACACCGCCGTAGCAGCTTCCTCAAAAGTACGAGTAAACTGGGAGGAAAAAAGGCAGGCATCCGCAGGAAGGGGGTCATCTCCCCTGAAGCATCGTCCCTTGAAAGGCGAGGCCATTTAGGGGTACCTTCTTCCCGGGGGATAATTGGTCTTCGTCCCGACTTTTCTTTGTGGAAATTAGGGACATGGACGTTTCTTCCACAGTCAACACAACCACGACATTTACCAGTTGTTCGATTATTCAATTTAAAGGTACAAAACAAATATTAATCAATTTACTTACCACATTTTTCTCTAATATTTGTTTATAAAGTTGAGTTTGCTCGTTGTAGACTTAAAAGCACGTTGCATACTAGTAGAGTAGATTTGTACAGATGTTAGGATGCAGTCAACACCATGTTGTAGCTTCAACTAAATGCAATTAGAGTATCATTTCAAAAAAGTATTTTCAACATGCTGTTGAGAATCAAGTGTGAGGAAGAAGTCTCACATTGATTAGAAAAGGGAAGATTAAACACTTTATAAGTGGGAGAACCCACACACCTATTACCTTAAGGTTTTAGGTGAGTATGTGGTGTGTCTCTCACAAAGGTGTGTCCCAAATAAGAAATGCTCCCTCGTTGACTCCCTAGATTGTTCCGCCAACAGTGGTATTAGAGTCTGGTTCGAGAAAGGGACCGACTTACTTGTATCAAAACACATCCCGCGGGTGTGGGTAGAAGGTGTTCCGTTGAGTTCAACGGTGATACAAGTCTATGTGGAAGAGAGAACTTCCACAGGAGGGGGGAGCATTGTGTATAAACTCACACTTGAGGGGGAGTGTTGAGAATCAAGTGTGAGGAAGAAATCCCACATTGATTAGAAAAGGGAAGATTAAACATTTTATAAGTGGGAGAACCCACACACCTATTACCTTAAGGTTTTAGGTGAGTATGTGGTGTGTCTTTCACAAAGGTGTGTCCCAAATAAAAATGCTCCCTCGTTGACCCCTTCGATTGTTCCGCCAACACATGCGGCATCAACATTTCTTTACTTAATTAGCGGTAATTTGAACTAGTACGGTATTTACTATGCATTTTTACTCTATATTATGAAAAAAATTGATAAATAATAATGTGGGATATTGAATTTTTAAAAAAATATGGTAAAAATGTATCTAAAAATTTAATGTATATCGAGTATTCTTAAAAATCTAATATAATCCGATATACTAGATACCCGCTATTTGAGAAAAAAAACTAAAAATGTATTAAATATATGTAAAATTCGATATTAAAAAAAATGAAATAAAAATTCATAAGCTTCAAAAGGTTACTTGTAAAAATTCGATAATTTCCAACAAATCTTTGAACCAAAACAATGTGTTTAGCAAAAATCTGAAATATATGATTTTATTGTTACAAAAATTAAATTTTAAGATTATAGAGGTATTAATTTACTTAATTTTGAGGATGATGTGGTTCACCTAATGGAGTGCGTGGTAGATTCCTCGTACGAATAAGACTACATAGATTTATCTTTTTTAAATATTAAATAAATATTAAAATATAATGTAGTCATCTATAACTCAGTCTTCTAAAAACTCTTCAAAAACCTCAAAAGATTAATACGAGAGTAAATTTTAAAAATAGTGTTAAAAAGGTGTGTTGTTAAACTTTTATTTCATATGCAAAACTTTTTGGAATAACTTAAAAAATCTTTTGTGTGTATATTTTAAACATCTATTAAAATATGTTTGTAAAAAAAAAAGTCTAAAATAGTGTTAAAGAGAGTGTTCTTAAGCTTTTAAGCCTTTATTTCACATGCAAAACTTTTTTTAATAAATTTAAATATATATGTGCTTATATCTTAAACATTGTTAAAATATGTGTGAATAAATCTTAAAAATAGTGTTAAAAAGAGTGTTCTTCCAACATATGTATTCTCATCCGTACTGATAAAAAAATTGATCAAATTATTGAAGAATTATTCAAACATCTATTATTTGGATCACGCTATACTCATGATTATTCAGTTTATGGTACGAAACAATTGTACAAAAATTGAAAATTCTGTGCACCAATGAATTTGAAATCCTTATCTTTAAGATGGAATATTATTTTGTTTCAGTATGTACTCAAAAGTTAGTACAGTAAAAGTAGTACTTAGGATAACTCTACCTCATGAATTTATTCATTACAATTATATTTCGACCGACCGATATTGAAACTATGAGATATTATTTGTTTTGTGTGTGAGAATTTTTATGACTTTGTTCTTTAAAATAAAAGTTTCATTGAATTGAAGTGTATGTATGCTATATATAAATTATTTTTAATATCCATTCTCAAATAATGCGAAACTATTTTTACTGAGTCTAAAACAAATTCAAAACAAATTATAAGTTGGATATTTTTTTTAGCACACAAGCTAACATTAGTTTAGCTATGCCAAATAGTGTAAATTAAAAACTTGTGTAATAATATCATCCAATTTCATCGAAAATATGAAAAAGTAAAAAATGTATGTTGAGTCTTCAATAAGGCAATTTCGTTTATATTCATACTCGCACGGATACACGTCTGTGACGCATTTGTTCTCAGAATGTATTTGTTTTCATAATATATTTTTGCAGAATGTATTTGTTTACATTTAAAATAAAAAAAATATAATTAATAAAAATTATTAAATTTTGGATTTACTAAATATTAGTATGATACTCGTGCGTTCGCACGGTTACCCGTCGGTGACGCGCATTTATTTTCATTTAAAAATATAAAAAAATAGAATTAATAAAAAACAGTAAATATAAAAAAATATAATTTATATTTTTAAAAAATAAAATCAATACTCGCAGACATCAGTTGGTATCTTTTATAAAAATATTTACGTAATGATTTAGTTTTATAAATATCAAATAATATTATAGTATTTGTAAATATTATTTTAATTGTATAAATAAATATATTTTATGTAAGTATTATTACAAATATCTATTTCGTGAGATATCCATATCACTACACGTGTGATCGCCCTATTATGGTGTGTTAAGCGCATTTGATTTATTTTTAAAATAGGATTAATAAAAATTAATAAATATAAAAAATATCATTTATATTTAAAAAAAAAAAAGAATCACTACCCGCGGTCATCGTTTGGTATTTTTATAAAAATATTTATGCAATAATTTAGTTTTATAAATATCATATAATATTATAGTATTGTATATTTTTTTAACTTAATAAATAAATATTATCAACATAAATAAATACTTGTGTTCGCCCGGATACTGTTGTGACACGCACGTTTTTGTTTTTAAAATATAATAAAACTATAAATAAGAAAATCAAATTATTTTACCAAAATAGTTAATTATTTTTAAAAGAAAGACATGTTTTTAAAAGAACAAAATTGTTTTACCAAAATATTTTTACATCAATAATATATATTTCAATTTTCCATACATTATGTTTAAAAAAATTGTATCTCAAATTAAAAATAATTTGAAATATATTCAATCATTTAGTTTTATAAATATCAAACTAATAATATAGTATTTGAAAATATTATTTTAATTGTATAAATAAATATTAGTATCATAAATAAATAAAATATTCAAATTAATAGTAAAGTTGTTCCTATTATTATTTAATATTTAAATAATTAACTTAATATCAGTATGATACGCATGTACCATATCAGTACCCGTGTGTTTGTCCGTGTACTTGTGTGGTTCGTACACTTTTGTTTTTAAAAAGTAATAAAAAATATAAATAAGAAAAACAAAATTGTTTTACCAAAATAGTTTATAATAAATAAAAATTTGAATAATTATTGTTGTACCGTATCAGCACCTGTATGTTTACCTGTGTACTGGTGTAACACACACGCTTTAGGAATAATTGTAAGAATGATTTGATACATATTATTATTATTATTATTATTATTATTATTATAAAATGAACAGAGGTGAGGTAGTTAGATGGCATGAATATTTAATCAATCAAGGGAAAATGACCAAGTTGGTCATTTGAAAATCCTGATTGACTATGGGATTGGGACTGTTTCTTTTAACAAATGGTCACCAACATATTTATCACGGAATGACTTCAGTCTTAAAATATCAGGTGCATTGTTGATTTAAGTTGACAAAAAAATATGAAATAAGGTTTATGTTAACCAATATTATCTTCAAGTATAATAACCAAACATAGACGAATTAAGAAAGCAATTGATAACGAAAGCATTATATTACATCCTTAATCAATGAGTATAATATGGTAGCAGCTTTGCAGAATGTGTGGAACGTGACTTTGCCGTCGAAAACCAGGTTTTCTTATGGAGGTTGTTTTGCAACAAAAGTGAAGTAATAGCAGGTTTTTTAGCTAAATGTAAAATATATATAAGAAGAAACGAAAAGACCATGGCAACATAATTGAGCACGTGGAAGAAAATTATGAAGAATATGGTAGAATATTGCACCCACGCAACTGGAGACGCGATAATACCACGAAGGAAAAGCTGTGATTTCGACGGCATCATGTCCAAAAAAAACTGCCAACCAAAGGTCTTTAATCTGAATGGCATTGTCATTTTCCAAACGTGGTCGAAGAAAGACTTGAATCATCACCAAAACTCACAGCAGGCAACAAATCAAACAAAATTTTTATCCCGGACTCAACGTGTAACCCCCCTGTGCGTGAGGAATTCACACCACTCTGTCCCTCATCGAACCATCCAAGGACACCGTATCCAGCCGCTGTTTCAAAACCAGAACTCTCGCCACAGCAGCCGGGAACACATCCAAAGGAATACCAAAGTCGCCCCATAAACACTTGCCATTACACAATCTGCCCATGCAAGCAACAGAAGAATGTTTTGAAGAATTGATAAAGAACAGATCTGCAAAATCCTCCCTTAAACTATTACTACCGTTCCAAACACCGAACCAAAACGACACCGACACACCACCTCCCACAACAACCTATAGTTCCTAATAAACATATCCACCCCACACTTCTTCCCCAAGGATAAAATATCAGCCCACCAAGTAGATTTAGAGACTAACCTACTGCTACCATCTTCCAACAAAATCTGAGAAACAATATCACCGTACCGCGCCTTTAAAACAATAATCCACAAACTCTTTTTCCCATTCAAGAATCCGCCACCTCCATTTCAATAATAATGCAGTGTTAAACAAACCCACATGCTTCAACTTGTTCAATAACGACTTCTTCGAAACAATCCTCCTGGGATTTATTCCAATGGGAATCCCTAAGAAAGAAAAAGAAATAACATCGATCTTGCAACAAAGGGAATTGATCAAAAGCATCCTCATCATCTCCCACACTCATGATCCTTGCATAGCAATTTGGCATACACTGTATTAACATGAACCGAACAATCAGTAAGAGTGAAACCAATATACAATTTTGCGGATTTATAAAAATCTATTCGAGTTTTAGGCTGACTCACAGAATGGTTGATTAGACGTGCTATATCCCCTTTATCAGTGGCATCTACCACCACTTCTTCGCTTATCTTAAACAGCTGCAAAAATAAGAGGGTGAAGCATTTTAGTGTGGTAACATGTGATTATGAATAAAAGAGATGACTGTGATACTTTTATATGTAAAGATAGAGAAAAATTAACTCACGTAGCAGTCTTTCCCTTCTGCTCTATAGCGTGCCTCCCTCAAATCAGCAATGCTGCGTCTCACTTGTTCCCCACGATATTCAAGAACCTGCTCAGAATTAAATCAAGCTCATTATTGTTGTATAAAAAGGTGGTGATGTGATTCACTGGGAATCTAGAAATACGACCAATACAGAAAATAGATTTCATGAGTCATCATATGTCTCAGTGATGATGATTGATCAACAATTCAACACACAGGAGCATGTCGTATGATTTTGTAATATTAAAGGTGTTTGTGCATGAAATCCATACCATTTCTCCTTCTTGAATATTCCTACGTGCAAAGAGGCCCCATCCATGTATGCCAGATCTACCGAAGCAAACCCGTTCATTTTCGGTTCTCTGAAATCATACGAGTGTACCGACAAAAAAGTCAAAAAAATAAACCACTGAAACTAATAATCTAACCAAGATAGAGAAGCACCTGTAAGTGGTAAAGTCGTTCTCTGAAAGAAGAGAAAGCTTGAGGCTCCTTTACATTGGCAGTGTCGTTAATTCTTTTCCAGATTACTGACATGATCATCTGGTATTCATGACTGAGCTATGTCTACAAGAAGTGTTCCATGAGGACCCCATGGTTCATTGTTGGTAGCATCAAGAACCTGGTAGAGGGGATAGAAATCAACAAATCTAATTTAGTTACACAAAATTGACAGACAACATTTACTTCATGAAAAAAGCATTTGTGAAAATATGATTATACTTCATATAAATCCTTAGACCCACTTTCACAATATGATTGGTAAAATCATGTACATAGTTTCATACCAAACTTTCCAAATAAGAAAAACTTTACCTTCTGTTCAATGCCAAGAACTTTAAGCACTTTCTTGTTCACTTCTCTTTTACTGCAAGAATGGGGATAAATAGTAAGACGTTATGAAATAGGATTGGAGTCTGAAATAGTAATAAACACCCAAAGTAGCAACTATATACTAATTAATGGCAACACTTACAGGTGCCTAACAGTTTGACCAATAAGCTTTTTCATTATAGAAGCTAGTGTTCAGTACAAGCTACCAGCCAGCACCAAAAGGCTCACTGCTATCTACAAAATAAAATCCACTTCAAATTTTGCCACGTATCCAAATAAAAGCTCAGAGTTCCACAACAGCAAAACCTTAACTTGAATTCCAAAAAAATTATTTTGAACCATCATTCTCTGATTATCACATACACTACAAAGGTCAAAACATCACAAAGTTTGCTAAAAAAAAGAGAAAGCTGCAAGGCTAAAGGGAAGGTAAAGCAATCTCAAGCTATGAGTGCTCCAGAACCACTCCGTATACATCTTTGGTGATACTGTCCCACCTCTCATGCTACTCAATCTCAACCTGCATAATGTCACGATAATATTATATATGAGGAACAGTTGAAAGTGTGGAGTGCAGAAATTGTTCAACACAAGACCAAAATAAGCATATGATCTATGTGTTTATCAAAGGCCTTACTTGCTGCAATTCGCAATGAAAAGAGAACTCCAAAGCTAGAAGCTACTCATTTGGAAAAGGCCAAGAGGACTACAGATGAGACATTTACTTTCGGCTTCAAAAATTCATTTTGAAGCAACTGAGCGTGAGGAGAACAAATAAGCCAGAGACAAGAAGTTGCTCGTCAAGTTGCTTTGGCTGAGAAAGCCAGACGCAAGGCTGAAGAGCAAAGGAAAATTCAGATGGAAAGAAGAAAAGATAAAGAACTAGAAAACAATGCACCTTCTTGCCTCGCGGTACCATGGTCTCTTCATTAATCCAAACTCCATGTTCTAACATCATAGCCAAATTCTTGAATCCGTATCTTCATGTTGCCCCTAAAAGAAATGAAAAATGAATAGGTTAAGAAGCTTTACATAAAAACCATTCTAATACAGGTGCATCAATGTTGAGCCATGGAACGTGTTTTACCGAAGTTGACTGAGTGTTGAGTTGAAGTTTGATTTCCTCTGCAAGAAAGAGCTCATCAAATAGTTCTTTAAAGTTTGGAAGAATATACCAATTCCGATACCCAAATACAGGAAGATGAGAGCAATCTTGATAACCCAATTGGAGAAGTAGATCTAATGCAATTTGAGCATGCAGGCCTTGTTAGTCTAAATGATGCGGTGATGAGTTTTATGATGTTATGGAACCATCAAACTGTGGTGAGTCAGAAAATGGATGGATGACAGAAGGTAGTCACCAGAAGTCTCAAGTTATTCACCACCAAAAGTTATCATCTGCTGTAATTTTCATGAATACATCAGTTGAAATTCAAAGTTCAACAGCTACATAGGAAAGTACAACGTCATGCTCTAACTTACAAAGTAATTCATGCTACAATCTATAAAGGTATTTACAAAAATAAAAGCTAAAAATCGTATGCGTTTTCCAAGCCATCAAGATTGTTTGTGACAACGCTTTAAAGAAGTTTCACTCGTATGCCAAGCTGTTGTTGTTTGCCAAACGATCATTATTCCAAATTGCTCCATAAATGCACACATGAAAAGAAAAATGAAGTTGATGATTAGTGTAGATGCAGAATCCTTTCATTATTGGATATGTAAGTCTGATAAATCAGAGAGAATGTATCTCTCTGTTGAAAAGTAGATAAATCAATGAGGAAATAATGTTTCCATACGTTTTGTAGGTGCAACACACGGAGCAGTTTGTCGGTGGATTTAAAGCAATTTGAAGCGAGGCTTATCTGCAGGGAAAGAATAAAAAGTTGTCTAGTGAATAATACTGCCAAGACCACATGCTGTCAATTGAGAGCTATAGTAGTGTTTATTCCAACATCTCATTTAGTTTACAACATCCTAGCTCTTTGAATGGTCTGTCAGTTGTATGGTGTTTTGGAGATCATTTTGTAATTTTCTCAAAGAGCCTTTAATCAACCGACCTATACTTCCTGTAACTTCTCTATGCTTGTATCATGACTCAAATGTTCAGATAAAGATTTTAAGCTTTGCTTTAATTTTAATCATTAACTGCAGCGGGTTGTCATGAGCAATCTAGGATCCTGGAATGATTCAGGAGGATTTAATTCTACAGCTTGAGTGGATTCAGTTCCTTTGTGTTCTGAGAGTCCGGAGTTGTGCCTCTCTGACCATATTCATTTAAATGGTCTTTTATTTGTATTTTGCTGCTTTGGTGTTGAGGTTTTATGTCTGCAGGCTGATTGTGATTGTGTCAGGATGCATATTCCTTGTAGGCTCCCTGGTGATCAATGGTTCTGGTTTGCTCTGGTTAGGTGGGCATTTGTGTTACTATGGCATCGTTGTGGTATGGTCTGCTGTATTATAGGTAGGGTGTTTGTGGAAGAATTGGTGGGTTAGTCTGGTATAATTGTGGTTGTCCAGTTTTTTGGATAAGTTGCTCCAGTGCTGGAGGTGGTATATAGTTAATCCATTAACCAAGTCTTTAGTGGTAGCCCTTGTTAGTTGATGGTCAGTTTCGCAAGCTGCAGGATTGATCTTCTTGGGAACAGTTCTGTTCTTTGGTTAGCAGTACTTGGACAATGTTCAATAACAATCATAATAGAAAAGAAAAATAAACATAATATTGCATCCTAGATTCATCCTTTTCTGAGTGATATCTTATCATCCCCTAGTTGTACTTTCCCGCTTTATCACTTTGTTTAAACTACTATTTCTATCGAAAACATTACTTAGTTTTTACCGCAAAACATCTTTTCGGCCAGAGTGCTCTACTAACACATTTTGATGGTAAATAAGTAAACACACTAGAAACAGAAAGACCAAACATGAGAATAGCAACATACCTTAATAGTTTTTCTAGATTTAGGCGATAACGTCCAAGGCAGTCGAGGAATCCCATCATTGACATCGTCCATACCCAGCCCATACAGAACCTTCTCCAATCCACTAAAAGAAAACAACTCTCGTTGATGCTTATCAAACTCATCAGCAAGAGGAAGCAGAGTCGAATTACTATTTATATTTGCAGAAACCGACGATACGCCATTCCATTTCCACCTTCATTGTCATTATTAGCATGACCATTTGCAGTATGTCTCGAACTGCGCATCATAGAAGGGGCTGATCATGAATATACTTCTCATCAAGATGAATTCACTAGTTTAGTTTTGGACTTTATCAAGGTTCATAATGATAAGGAAAACAATACATCTAAGCAGACACGATTCAGAACAGTAGATAAACCTATCCATTCACGATTCCAATCCTTTGGAAACTGGTACCATGAACTTTGCAAACTCTAAAGGATCTTCTACAGGTACAGTTTCATCCATGGATCCATGAATTGTCAACACCCTGTTTCAATACTGGTCAAGTAATTAGTAACAATAAAGCATGAAGAAGTGTTTGATATCAAATTTTATAAAGAGAATGATATGTATGTTATTAGATGTAATCACAAACCTTACCTGCAATTTTCAGGGATTGATAAACAGGCAAGATGGGTTATAGTATTTAGACAGTCCATTAAACTTTCTTCAGTTACACGAAACACAATCTTCCCTACCACAAGAAAAGCAATGTATTGATGAAGAGGTGTAACATTCAACAATAATAGAGATTATCAGAAATGTGAGAGTATACAACTCTCCCTTTTTTTCCATTTTAAACATAAAGTCAAAATGTTAATGGTAGCTGTTAGTTCTTGTGATTGGCTGAAATTTTGGTAAAACAAGTTTAATGTCATGGTTGATCTAACATTATTGTTATGGTTGGCTAACCTTCTGGTTTTGTGAAAGTAGTTAAGGTGTTGAAGAGTTAAAGTGCTTATGAGTGATGTCACATGCGATGTCTTGACATCACTATACCATAACATTAAAACATCACGTTGTGATGGTTTTTAGGGCTGCGCGCATTATGTTAATTTAAGGAGATTGGATGCAAATGTCTTGGTACAATCATTAATGAAGAAGATTAGTTTGTTGCTAATTTAATGCAAAAAGATATGGAGAATAATCAGAGTTAATCATGAATATTTAATTGAAGATCTATTAAGGAGAGAATCTGTTGCAGATTTGGTGCAGAAGATTTAAAGGCCCAAATCTAGTTGGGAAAAAGTTATAAATAGAATGCTTGTAATCTAGAATAGGTACGGGTCCAAGATGTAGATCATTAGGGCTTTGTCTAAGTGAACCACTCGAGTTGTGAGATGGTCACTGTGTTATTACTCAGAAACCTGTAGGTAATGAGTATTGTTCTTGGAGGAAGCTTTGAAGCAACTCCAAGGTGTGACATGGAAGTGTGTCTTCTACTTTTCTGTGGTTGAAAAGTTGTTGGTAATCAAGCTGTTGATGCAGTGGCGGAGAAGTTGACTGCTAGACATCATTGCGATGATTGGAAGTGAGATGGAGTCTCTTATCTAGGGTGTACTTAGATAGAAGGGTCATTGGGTAGGGATTAAATTAGGTAGATTGTCAACTGGTTTGTTGAGTCTGTAATTTGATACTACTAATAGTGGACTTCCTTCCTGGCTTGGTATGCCCCCAGATGTAGGTTGTTGAACCGAACCGGGTGAACAATTCAGTGTGTTTATTTACTGTTGTTTATTTTGTCCATTTTGCAGAGTGTGTTGTTGTAACATCGTGTGGGACATCACACATATCTGGTACCAGAATTTCAATTGGTATCAGAGCAGACATCCTGTATGTTTCTGGATGAGATCTAGGGAAGATACTTTCTGGTTCATGAGCAAGGAAAAGAGTTGTGTGGATGATCCCTTGGAGTGAAGGATGGACTATTCATAATATAGTTGGCACGTGGTTTATGCTGATAGTGTGCAAGGATTTTTTAGTAGTGCCTGAAGGTTGTTGAGGAGTTGTTTTGTGTTCCGCTGCATGGTATATGTTGTAACCCTGGTTGGTTCTTGTATCTCTGGTGTTGAGAGTCTAGGAAGATATTCTCTTGGAAAGACATTAGGGTTTGGTCTCCTCAGCAGGATATTTTATGATGTTGCAGTTGCCAAAGTTGCTTGAGGATTATCTCATATCCTTGTTTAGGAGGAAGTTTCATCAAGAAAGAAGCTGAGCTTACTATGTCTCAACATCGCGCTACACATCAGCAGTTTATGGTAAATGCTAAGTCAAAGCCCTATTATATTGTATCTGTTTTGAAGGATCACTGAATCTATGAAGTTGAAGAATGTTTGAGATGCTGTTCATAGTGTCATAGCATTTCAGTTGGAGCTGGTTGAAGAAAAGGTAGTTATCTTGATAGCAGAAGAGAAGGAGATGATCCCTGAGGACAATTTTATAGGGAAAATGCATCCAAGAGGTGTGTGCAGTAGCAGGGTAAATCAGCTAGTGGTAAATTGGTGCTTGCATGAGATCTTTCAGGATTTAAAGTAGCAGATTATCTATGGTATGCAGAAGGACAAGAGGTCTGAACCTTGTGCTTATAAGAAGAAGCTTCTGGAAGAGTGTGCTATGCAAGTTAATACAGTTATGTTGGTGTACCCTACAAGAGATATGTGTGGATTAATATGATTGTAGTCTCCAAGTCCATAAAAGATGTTGAATGTGATTTAGACTGCTGTCGGAACTGATGTTGAAACATCATTCCAATTCTTTGCTCAGGGTGGAGTGAAAGGTCTAGACACTGACATAACCTGGAAGGCCTTCGTGGTATGAATGGTTGTCATGATGGTTTGTCATGAAGAAGATTCAGAAGATGCTGGAATCTGAAGAAGGGTTAAACCACAGGGACTTAAGATCAATTGCCATTCACAAGTAGTTAATTGATTATCCTTGAAAGACAAGATTGGGGATGTTCTGTCTATTGTTTTAACATCTTTTCATCAGAGGTTTGGAGAATCATGGGAGGGGTTCTACATTCACTCACTAGTCGCCTAGGTGTTGACCTGGGATTATTGCTTAGCATCTGTTCCTAGAAAGTTTTGTGAATGACTTGTCCAGATGGTGATGCTGGTGAAGATGAAGATGGAAGACTATGAAGACATCATAATCGTGTTGGTTTCAGCTTTGATCAGTTTATTTCTGATCTAAGTGGTTTGAAGCATGGGGTTTGCTCTGGTTGTGAAGGTCGAGGATAAGTGGCAGTTATCTCTGGCTTTCTACTGACGGCTCTGCTAAGGGAAGTGACATTCTTTAGTATTGCTATGGGGTAGTCTTGGACTACTTATTGTCTGAAGACTCAGATGTGGTAGGTTTGAAGTTTTTGGAGTTTCTAAGCAGGATGGAGGTTGTCTACTCAAACTTGATTGTTGAATTAAGTCTATGAGAGCATGGAAATCTGTTTCTGCAAAGGGAGGAGGTTCTTCTGAGTGGCAGAAGGTAGAGCTAAATTCAAAAGTTGGATGACATAATGTTCTGACATCTAGCTTAACATCAGGAGTCTCAGCTGGTGATGTGGCACATCAGCTAATGATAGGGTGATCTACAGGAATGAACAATAGGATGCTTCAAAAAGATCATTCTCATGGCAGGTTGCGGGAGCTACAGGAAGGAGAAAATGTTACATGACCATGGCTTAGGGAGTCTAAGTGTGTTTAGTGGAACATGTGACTTGAAGATCAAGTTTCCTTGGTGGATTAAGATATCTTTGTGAGAGTTCTGACAATCATGTAAAAGGTCCAAATGTGGCATTTGGTTGATCTCAGAAGTGAATTCGAAGAATCAAGATAATCAGAGTGTGGCAGCTGGTTATCATTGAGGATTGTCTTGGAACAAGACAAAAGGGTGATGAGTTGAAGACTCAAGGAGGTTATTCTTTTTGAAGGTGGATGAGAGTTTAATTCTCTAGTCTTTTGGATTCTATGCAATAGTAAGTCCAGTTGGTGGAGTATATCAAGAATCATGATGATGATATCTTGATGAGTGGCATATGGTCTAACTTGTGTTGGGACATTATCTGGTTGAATATCCTTGGTGAAGGATGATTTTGTTCTAGTTCTGAAGCTTGATGCATACATTATGCCTAAGGAGCGTCTACATAGTCATACGGGAGAATAATGAAGTAGAAGGTCTGTCTTGGATGGAGAATGTAGAGAAGACTGAAGTAGATCAGGTATTGATTGATTGGAAGTCTGAAGATAGGGAATGGCTACCTTTGGAGAAAGGGACAATGGTACCAATATGCATGTGCTCAGCAAGTGTGCTCAAATGTTCATCTTCAGCTAGAGCTTTGATTAACCGTGACAGGGGGAGTACTTGTCTATGGATTCTGCAGCAAAGGTGCGTATATTATGAAGCTTGCATGATGATCAAGCTTGTGGAGATTGATTGCCTCCTATGAGGATACAATGTCAGATTACATGTTATGACATTAGGCTGTTGGTTGGCAGTGGTTGTTAAGACTATTGATTCTAGTCATGTGGATCATGTGTGCACATGCTTCTGAGAAGAAGTCTGAAGACAAGTTTATTGGTTTGGAATGTATAATCTTCTGTGGAAGTCCTGGATTGTTAATGTTGTGAGCAAGCAGACATTATGTGATAAGATGTCAGAACATGGTACAGGACATGTTTTTCTTGAGCCAAACAAGGATTTATTTTGGACGGTGGTGTAAGGATAAGGTGAAATACGTGTCTTCAACTATGCATGGAACTGTTTTGGCACAATTTATGGTAAGAATTCGTTAGAGGCAATAAAGGCGGTCAAAACTGTTTTGGATGGTAGACATTGAATTTGGATGGAGTTTTTAGTTCCTAAAATAGCGTTTCTATGACCAAGAACTTTGACTATTCAAGGCTCGTTAATTCTAAAGTAACTGGTCAGCTATTTATAGAGTTTATTCTTTGCTCCTTCAGCCAGTGAGTGTTCTTGTTTCATAAGTCTTATGGCGTTTGTTCGTTTTTGGGTGAGCACTACTTGGGTCTGGTTCTGTGAGGGCTTTCTTTGCCAATTTGTGGCTAGAAAGGGGGAGAAAGGAAAGGGTTTCGCTAAATGGTTGCGCAGATGTTGTGTCTGGAGTCTGCAGTTCCAGATGTGGTTCAGAGATGTCAAAGAGGATGTCCTATCCTTAAGTTGGTGGTGAGTCTTTGTGACTTGTGTCCTGAGTTATGAACACAGTTGTGACTTGTGTTCTGTGTTACCTGGGTTGGCAGAATGACACTTCTTAAGTTTCATCTTATGCCACAGATTAAACCCAGTGTCTGATCAATGAAGGTGTGCAGAATTATCTTAAGCCACCATTGGTCTTTTATGTATAGACAAACATTTCTTTTCTGGAGGAGTCTTCTACATTTATTCTGGGTCTGTCCTGGAAGGAAAAAGAAATGTGTTGTGTGGAGGGGGAGTGTTAGATATCTTCTTCCTCATGTGCACCAAATGACTTCAGGATTTTCTACTTCTTAGGTCCTGATGTGCTGCCTAAAGTTGCTGTGCTATGGTGATGTTATGTCCAACATGATGTCCTAACATCATTCAAAATTAGCCAAGAAGATGATTCTCCATGGTTGCTGTACACAGTAGCTACTGATGATTGTTAGGATCAGATGACTTCTAACAGTAGTATAGGGCTGTAATTGCTGCTGTAATCTGAGTAGTAATGTTTATATATATGTGTGTGTTTTAGCCAAAAATTAGCCAAAGGGGGAGATTGTTAGTTCTTGTGATTGGCTGAAATTTTGGTAAAACAAGTTTAATGTCATGGTTGATGTTTCAACATGAGCTTCTAACATTATTGTTATGGTTGGCTAACCTTCTGGTTTTGTGAAAGTAGTTAAGGTGTTGAAGAGTTAAAGTGCTGATGAGTGATGTCACATGTGATGTCTTGACATCACTATACCAGAACATTAAAACATCAGGTTGTGATGGTTTTTAGGGCTGCGTGTATTATGTTAATTTAAGGAGATTGGATGCGAATGTCTTGGTACAATCATTAATGAAGAAGATTAGTTTGTTGCTAATTTAATGCAAAAAGATATGGAGAATAATCAGAGTTAATCATGAAGATTTAATTAAAGATCTATTAAGGAGAGAATCTGTTGCAGATTTGGTGCAGAAGATTTGAAGGCCCAAATCCAGTTGGGAAAAAGTTATAAATAGAATGCTTGTAATCTAGAATAGGTACGGGTCCAAGATGTAGATCATTAGGGCTTTGTCTAAGTGAACCACTCGGGTTGTGAGATGGTCACTGTGTTATTACTCAGAAATCTGTAGGTAACGAGTATTGTTCTTGGAGGAAGCTTTGAAGCAACTCTAAGGTGTGTCATGGAAGTGTGTCTTCTACTTTTCTGTGGTTGAAAAGTTGTTGGTAATCAAGCTGTTGATGCAGTGGCGGAGAAGTTGACTGCTAGACATCATTGCGATGATTGGAAGTGAGATGGAGTCTCTTATCTAGGGTGTACTTAGATAGAAGGGTCATTGGGTAGGGATTAAATTAGGTAGATTGTCAACTGGTTTGTTGAGTTTGTAATTTGATACTACTAATAGTGGACTTCCTTCCTGGCTTGGTATGCCCCCAGATGTAGGTTGTTGAACCGAACTGGGTGAACAATTCAGTGTGTTTATTTACTGTTGTTTATTTTGTCCATTGTGCATAGTGTGTTGTTGTAACATCGTGTGTGACATCACACATATCTGGTACCAGAATTTCAGTAGCAACTGAATAAAGAAGAGAGAAAAATTTTATCAAGACATGCTTACTTGATCCACAAATGATAGATGAGTAGATGATAGATGAATATTTACATTTCATAGCTCACCTCTTTTATTTCAATACAGTCCAGTCAAAAACATAGTCAAATTGATATCGTGCACGAACAATGTCCACATTAGTTCACAACTACTAAGCACACTAAGTTCCGACAAAATAAACTGAATACATTTTCCATATTGAATATTTGAGGCAACAACTTACCTTCTCGAATAAATAGATCTCTGAAAAGTCTCTTTAAATATGAATAATCTGGCTTGTCCTCAAACCTCAATGATCGGCAATAGTGGAAGTATGATACAAACCCAAAGGGATATGCTTTACAGAGCATTTATTTTTATAAAAGCGCATAATTCAAGAATATCAATAAAATTAAGATTCTATCGGAGACAAGACAGAAGGGAAAACGAAGAGGAAAATTTTACGAAAAACGTACCTCTATCGGAGTTGACACCTTTGTCTCACTGATTTTATCGTATTTTTGTTTTTTGTTTCCAGCTTTCAGTCCCTGCCAGGGAAGACTGGAGAAAGGAAATGTTTGAAAGATTGATCATACTGTGAATAAAGTTGTAATAACATTAAACCTTTTTGCTTATCAATTAACCAACCTTCTTCTTAAGAAATACATGAGCACAAAACCAAGATATTCCAGATCATCCCTTCTGCTTTGTTCTGCCAGCACAATCACACACAATTAGTATATAGAAAACACATATGATTCTAATAGTGTAACAATAATTCATTTCGAACTAATGTTTCTAAGCGAGAAAGGAATAAATCGGCATAAAATATTACTAACCGATTCCAAGATGAGTGTTGACACTTGCATAGCGTGATGTGCCTGTAAATTCTGTTTCAAAACACACTCATAAAAACTCGGAAATAAAGGCACTTGCAAATTCTGTTTCAAAACACACTCATAAAAACTCGGAAAACTCCATCAATATAACCTAGCTATTAGACATTAAGAAAAAAAAATCAAACTCAAATACTAACTGTATGAGCTCCATAAGCTTTAGCTAGAGAAGGTATAATATCTTCAGGCTTCCCAAGTTGAATAAGCAAATTAAATCCCCGATTCATTAGATTCTTCCTCAAGTCAGCCAAACTCACCAACCAATTTTCTTGCAACAACTCCTAATGAACAGCTGCAACATCGTGCCATACTCACCAACCAATTTTCTTGCAAAACAACACCAAATTCAAGCCATTACCGCATCAGTTTGCGCAATTACCGAACCAACCGCAAGTCAGGTTTCCTCGCATGGGATAAGCTATGCCATGCTATCAACCATTCCAATGACGTCTGCCAAAAAGATTAAAGCAGCACAAGAGTATAACAACACGTTAAGCACAAAGGTGCAAGCAAAACACGAACAAAATATGAACAACGGTCTATTACCTATCAGGACATCTTTGACAAATCTGCCGGTGCTGTAAACTTTAGTGGTTTGAGCGGTATTTCGTGTTTATCATCGTCACCAACGGATGTTCCTCCAGTAAACTTCACCATAAACTTGTGCGACGACGGTTTGAATGTCAACACGTTAGCCTGAACTTTGAAGTTGGACACGGTGTAAGTAAGGTCCACAAATAATTTGTCATAAAACGCAGCCATCTGGGTGGTTGGCACAACAACATGAATATCATCCCCCTGTGGTGCACACCAGAGTCAGTAACACAGGAAATGCCAAAATAACAAAAACCAATAACAAAAACCATGCATGAGAAAATAACAAAAACCAATGTTATGAAAACGGTTTTCAAACACCATGAAACGAAGAATTGCATAAAGAATCATAACTCAGAAATCAAATAAACACCTACACTGACAGAATGAAACCTACGTCTTTCTGACGGAAATGTACCCAGATCAAATTCTGTCTAAAAAAATAGCAACAGGAATGGTCCGAATTCGCAACTATGGCCTTGGCTCTCTTGACATCCAAGTTTGTGGAAAACATTCTGGCATCACCTTAAGTCCATCAGCAATATTTTCTTCAATACACTTCATATTATAAAAAACATAATTCATAATTCAACTTGATTTCATGAAGGAAGTGATGTTATATATCAGATTTAGAAAGAGCTAACATATGTTGTAGAATAAATAACATAATAAGGAAATATTAGAAAAACTCAAACCTAAAAATTTACTTGTAGGTTCCAGACAAGAAGAAAATTAGTGATTAATAACCATAATCATGTACATTTCTAGTTGTAGATTTCCAATCCAGTTGTAGATTTCTAATTACCAAGCGACATCTTTTAGGGTTTCGTTACGGATGTCGCATTTTTACGCTTATTTGTATTTGGTTCAATGAAAAAACAATAACAATAAAAAAACCAGACAAAACCCTAACAATTAAGTTAACTTAACAACTTACCAATAGAAACCATATTTGCAGCTTCCGATCCGTCAACCCCATACGAAGCGGCATCGTGACTGTCGCATATCACCACCTGATTTAAGTTTGGTTTCGATACAAAAAAATAGGAAGAATGGAGAAAAAGAAAAGGAAGAAGAAAGAAGAAAGAGTGAGAGAGAGAAAGGAGAAGAAAGGGAAGAAGAAGAGGAATAAGGAAGAAGAACAGGGAGAGAAAGGACGAGAAAGAAAGAGTGTTTTTTGAATTTTCAATGCAAAAGTTTGTTTTGGTGGCCAAGCAAAAGTAGTAGGGCGTTTGCAAAAATAGAAAAGGATTTGTAGAAGCGGCCACGTGTAACAAGACCAAAGCAGGCATGTGGAGGGCTGTAGGGGTGTTCAAAATCGAACCAACCCAATAGAAAACCGCAAACCAAACCAAACCAAACCGAAACAGCAAAAAACCGTATTTGGTTCAGATTTTTTCGGGTCATCTTTTAACAAAACCGCACGATTCGGTTTGGTTTGCGGTTTGTATTTTGCAAACCGAACTAATCCAAACCAAACCGCATTATGTTACAACCCAAACTTCACTTATCCCACATCTAACCCAAAACTCAAACCCATTATGCCCTAACCTTACAATTACGAAATATTTTCTCTTACTCACACTTAACTTTTCAGTTTTAATCTTCTCAAATCTCTCCTAATAGTATTGCGTATTCTTCTCATCTTCTTTGTCATGTACGTCTCACCTCTTCTACATAAATCTCTCATCTCACATGTTTTTTCTTTTTCATCTTCTCATTTTTATGTTACTATTTTCTCTTCTAATTATATTTTTATCGCACCTTTGTCTCTAATCTCACATCTCTTATGTTCTTTCTTTTTCATCTTCTCTAATCTCCCTTCTCCTCTATTTTCTGTTTTATTATAATGTTTTTTATATTGTTTTATGCTACTATTTTTTTCCACCTTTGTTTAAATTGATTTTTGTATATTGAATGAGAACTTTTTGTCTAAATATGATGAGTTTTGTTGTTATTTGGCAATGTGTGAATGACTAAACACAAAGTTATGTTGTTCTCTATATATGTAAATATCACTCAATAAAAATCTTGTAAAAAACCGAACCAACCGAACCAATCTAAACCGCGTTGGTTTGGTTTGGTTTGGTTCGGATTTTTTTTAAAAGCCAACCGAACCAAACCAAACCGCATGCTTTTTTCTCTTGCGGTTCGGATGATTTTTAGCGTCAAAACCGCCCAAACTGCACCGCGAACACCCCTAGAGGGTTGTGGGAGCAGAGGGGTATGGTGGTATTTTTGCTAGGCATAAAAGTTCTTATATGTAAGATTTCTTTGCAAATTCTTGATGAAAATTCAAAAATTTGTCAGTTTTTAAAGATACATTTTCGAACGTATTTATTTTCTATAAAATTGAACGCAAACGAATGAATCACCTCTATTAGATTTAATTTTGAAAATGCATATTTGGATACACCATATTTTTTTTTACGAAAAATGATGTTTTCGGATATACATATCCGTAAAGTGTTCTATTGTATTTTTTTTAAAATTTAGTATGGGGTGCAACAATATTCTTATTGAGAAAAACAAGTGAAAAATAAAAAAATGATTAAAATAAAATTATAAAAATATAAAAATACAAGTAAAAATCAAATAAAATCAAATCAAGAGTATAGATTTTTTCTATTTTTTTCAAAAATATACAAACACAAAATAAATCAAATAAATATAAAAATAAGAAATTTAGAACTTTTGCGATGGTTGTTTGATTTACAAAATTAAAATAATTTAAAATGCATTCGAAAATGTATTCTTCGAAAATTTCTAAAATCATTTTTTTTTAAAATTAGAGTCACACTATAAAGGTGGGAAAAAGGTGGAAAAAGACATTGCCATGCAATAATGTCTTCCGCTTTAATTTTACAAGAAAACACTCATCTTGCCTTTGTTATGATTGATACTTATACAATCATGCAAGAAGAAATAAAAGGTATCCTAGTACCACCTTTGAATATATGCTGCTTATAAAAAAATAATAATAATAAAAGGTAGGAATATGACTCTACATCCCCAATTGATAAATTTTTACTATAAAAAATCGAACATGGGACTAATAGTACCACTCCACCAAAAGACATACTTTAAAGCTTATTATAGATTGTACCGAAAAAGAGATATGGAATAAATATAATTTAATAGTAGTCCTAAAGTCATTTAGGTGAAATCATGTGAGTCTTATTCCAAAAATACTTTAATTTTAACTACTAAGAAATTGAGTGTTTTTTTTAATCAAAATAAAATAATTAGTTATTAAGAGTTTATAATATTCCACAGATAAACACAACATGTGTACTAATCAAAATTCATCCTCGTATTACTACCAAACACTAACCAAAACCAAGAAAAAAACTTAATGTTAAACAAAACATCACCTAAAGAGGTAATAATATTATTGAACAATAAAGCATTTCTCATTAGCAATAAATTTTAAATTAAGGTCATCCAAATCAAACTCGCCTTGTTACTCTTTACCTTCCTACTCATCGACTCACGAAAAATAGTAAAATTCCGAACACAAGAAGAGGAGTCCAAGTCCTCCAAGCCTAACTAAGAAAACTCCTTCTCCCAAACCTTCTTACTAAAATAACAATTGAAAATTAGATGAAAACTAGATTCAGTTTCTATCAAACAAGAAACACACACTAAATCGATATTAGAATTAATCATTTCTCTCCTTCCTAATTGTTCTCTAGTAGGAATCCTATCCCACAAAACTCTTCAAAAAAAATCTTAAATTTCGAGGGAACTTTAGAACGCTAAACCTGCTTCAAAGCCTATAAAACTTTGACTTCGAACATCTCCTCTTGAGCCTTTATATTCAACTTGGAATAACATATTTTAACTGAAAAACAACCATCCACATTATCTCTCCACCTAAAAGAATCAGAAGTACCGGAAGAAGAAGACGAAGAAACATCTTTTAAAATTTCCAACAGCTCCAAGGAATAAGACAACAAATCAACATCATTACCAGAATAAACTGCTAGAGAACGCCACTGCTACTTTCCATCCATCCAAAAACCAAAATCCGCAATGGAAGCCTTTTGCAAAGAGCACGCTTGAAATAACCGAGGGAAATATTCCTTTAACGCTGCACTCCCTAACCACCTGTAATGCCAAAACAATACCAACGAGCCATCACCAAACCTAATCGAAATATTATCCGTAAACCAATTCATACCCGACTGTGGATTCCTACCCACCGAATCGATATCTTTCCACCAAAATGAAGCTTTGTCTGAACATGTCATAACCTCCCCCTTCAAGATACAATGCTGCAAATTTCCATATCTTTCCGTCAAAATATCCCTCCAAGTGGCTTTGTCATCTTGTAGAAATCTCCATTTCCACTTGAGCAACAGAGCTTTATTGAACAACAGGACATTACGAACACCTAATACACCTTCTTCTTTAGGTTTGCACACTTTACTCCATTTTAACCAATGAATGCCCTTCTTATCTTCATTGCCATGCCACAAAAATCTGCTCTGAAGAAGAATAATGTCCTTTAATACCTTCTTAGACACTTTGTAGAAAGACATGAGAAAGACTGGAAGACTTGATAACATCGAATTCAAGAGAACAACTTAACCACTAATCGAACGGTTACAACACTTCCAAACTGACAGCTTTCTCTTAATAGACCTTATTAAAGGATTCCAAGTGACACACCTTCTTAGATTGCAACCGACCTGGACAGCTAGGAAACTGAATGGAATTGCGCCGATCGTACAAGAAATAAAAATGAGAAGCAACCAACAAGAACTCATCTTTGACATGAACCTTAAATAATTTACTTTTACAGAAATTAACTTTCAAACCCGACACCATTTCGAATCCCCTTAAAGTCGCTTTAATACTCCACACATTCTCCCAATTAGCTTTCCCAATGATTATAGTATCTTCCGCAAACTGCAAGATGCGATGTTGCGCTGAGTTGCCAATGGAAAACCCTTCAAACTTGTCAATGTTTGCAACCTTGTTAATGAGACAAGCTAAGCCTTCAGTAGCCAGCACAAACAGAAACGGAGAAATTGGGCCGCCTTGCCGTAAGCCACATTCCACTGAAAAATCGTTTGTTCGACTACCATTGACCAAAATAGAGAGACTACTGCTCAACGCGCTTACTTCCTTCCACTTCATCCACTTTTCTCCATAAACTATACTCCGAAGAACGAACCTCAAAAAATCCCAATTGACGCAATCGTATGCTAATTCGAAATTGACTTTTAGAAGCATACAATCAATAATTTCGTTAATGACCAATACTCCATCCATCAAATGTCTTCCAGGAATGCAGTTTGAGATTGATATACAATCAATTAAATAACTCTTTCAATCTTTCTGCAAGAACTTTAGACAGAACTTTATACAAATAACCGAAAAGAAATTTTTTTAGACAGAAACTGAGAGTTAAGAATCAGGTGTTAAATAAAGTATTATTAGTACTACCTTTCCTCATTTTTAAAAAATGAACTTTATTTATCATAATAAAATTAAAGTTTGCACTAGTTTATCTATACAAAATTGACAGGTAAGATGACAATTTTTCTTTCAATGTTCGATATTACCATAGAAGCAAGTGTCCTCCTTAGCTATACTTTCGCTAGACTTCAAAACACAAGGAGTATGTTTGTGCTTGGCAATTTTCTTGTTTTTCCCTTTACTGCTTGTTGAGCATTTTGTTATATTTCTTGAAATTTTCATTATTGAATATAAGAATTGTCTTATCTTTTGATTTCATATTTACTCTCAACATGTCTAACACGTCTAGAAAAGTTTTGTCCATATCATTCGTATTTAAATTTATGACAAATTTATTGAAACTCTTCGCCAATAATTGTAGGATCAAATCATTTGCGGGCTATTTCCCAAAAGAAAAATCAATGAGTACATAGAGACCTAATCTGACAAGATTTTCCACATACCCGTCATTGAATACACGGGGACCTAGAAGGCGCCTCTTAGCTAAAGTTACCTTGAAAAAAAGACTTTAGAAACTTCAAATCTCTCTTCATGTCTAACTTGCGATAAAGTATTTTTTTGGATGTTCAATCATATCGAATGTTATCATCAAGGTCAGCCTAGTGCAAGTGCAGCATGTACGGGACCTAAATTCTGGAGGGCCATTTATTCTTAACTATTAAAAAAATATTTTATATCTATTTTTAAAAGGAGTGGTAAAATCATAGTTTGTTTTTAAAACTCATTTCACACCTAATTTTTAAAAAGAGGTGTAAAATCATAATTTATTTTTATAATATATAATTTAATATCGGTTTTTTAAAAAATTGTTATAATTTAATACTTTTTAGACTTATATTTTAAAATTATAACATGCTCTCCATATTGATTGGACCGACTCAGACTGTCATCAACACGCTACTTTAAGCATCGTTATCATTTGAAAAGACAAATCGTGAATTAGAAGAAAAACAAACATTATAACCTAGTGTTATCAAATAATTATATCTTAATCTAGTATAAGTTAATGATATATCTTTTTTAACACATAAGCTAGCAGTTTAGCTATGCCAAAGCAGCATAAGTTAAAAACCTGTATAATAATTTCTTTCCATTTTTTCTTATTATTGGTATATTAAAAATATAAACCCTAAATAGATTAAAATAGAGGAAACAAGGTAAATTTAAAACATTGCTCCGCTAGAGTCTGGTTTTGGGGCTGAGGATTGGGGTTTCATCGTGACCCTTATCCAATGTCTTGTCTGGTTTCTTCGGCGGTGTTTCTCTCTGAGATGGTTTGAATTCCTCATCCTAGGACCAGGGATCTACTCAGAGAGACATTGCAGGAGAAGTTGTGGTCATTATCCTTGTTGCCCATGAGTTACGCCAAAGTTGGGTTTCCCTCTGCAAACCTCGATTCCATAGAGATTGATGGAGACCCTCCGTTTCAAAATCCAGTGAGGATTGTTGGGAACGAAGATCAAGATCTGGTTCAAGCTAACGTCTTGTTAAGGCAGAATCTTGGAATGCAAGAAGAAGTTATGCAACCCTGTATAGCGAATGTTCTCTCTTACAAAAATATGGTCACATGGTAACGCATGGAAAAGTGTGTTCCTCACTTCGAACAAGAGTCAATTGAGGAGAAATTTTGAGAACCAAGGAGAAAATTGAAAGGTCTAAGGATCAAAGAATGCAAGTTTGGCGATTTTGAGTGTCCTGAAATCATTCTTTCACATAAGGAGGAGATTCGTATCTTTCAACCTTGGAAGAATGGTGTCATAGTTAAGATGTTGGGAAGATGCATTGGATTTAAAGCCTTGGAAACTATATTGCAACAATTGTGGTCTCGGAAAGGCATCATCAACATTGTGGATCTTGGGCAAGAATTCTTTCTTGTAACCTTGACTTACGAAGAAGATTAAGAATTTACTTTATTAGAGGGTCCTTGGATGATTTACGATCACTATTTAACTATTAGAGATTGGAGCCCTAATTTTTACCCTGCTGGAGACGCGATTGAAGAGCTTGTGGTTTGGGTTTGTAACTTAGGGTTGCCACCAAAAGAATATTATGATAGTAGAGTCTTGATGTACATTGGCAACAAGATAGGGAAAATAGTTAAAGTAGACAAGAAAATGCTCTCAAGGGAGAAAGGGAAATATGTGAGATTGTGTATCCAAGTCAACTTACTGAAACCTTTTCTTGCTATATTTTCGATCAAATGTAGACACTATAAAATTGAATATGAAGGGCTCCACCTTCTTTGTCTATCGTGTAGGCGTTTTGGTAATTCTTCTAGTGGTTGTTTAGACACAAAAGCTCTCCAATTTGAAGCTAGGCCTTCGGTCCTTGGACGGTGGTTCAGAAAACAAAAAGTTGAATTTGCTAAGGAGGTTAGAGAGGTGGATAAAGCTGGTCCTTCTAGGAAAAGTAAAGGTACTTCTAGTGGAATTAGGTCTAGATTTCAGGCCCTTAGTGAAGTCATCTCTGAATTTGAAGAGAATAAGGATTTAAAGTGTCATCTAACTATCCATATGTTAAAGATGTTGTTGGACATGTTGCTGAAGACACAATTATAGCTAGAATAGATGTTACTCAAGTTCATAAAGGGAAGATAATGATGAGAAGAACTTCTTCAAAGGAGTAGAAGAAAAATAAGATTTTGTAAACGGTGGTGGCCAAAGGAATTCAAAAAGGGAATGGTAGAGTTATACTTTAAGGGAGAAAGGAGATTATAAGGATGAAGATGGATCTCAATGTCTTAGGCATCATAATCTTGATCAACTTGGTCCTAAAGGCCTGAGAGCTCAAGGTGCATTTGTGGATGTAGATCCTGATTTTTGTCTATCCTACACTCCTTTAATCCATTTTGATCTTGATATTCCCCTTAATTCTCGTGAGATAGAGATAAGGATGGATGTCGGTGAAGGCTCTAAAGCTAAGGATGGTGTGCCAGATGTGGACTTTGTTGAGGAAACTCCCATAGATCTTCAAGGGGCTACCTTATTGTATGTAACACCCACATATAATATAATACATCAAAGCATCCATATCATACATGAATTCACGTTTTGGTACTGAAATACAATAAGTCCCTAGTTAACACATTATACATATACATGCCCAAAAATACCTAATACAAAAACTATGGCATTATATATACAAGATGTTCCAACACTAAGAACTAGATCAATTAATGATCTCAAAATAATCTTCACAACAGAAGTCTAGCCATCCCAAAAAGCTAAGGTAGTAAGGAAAGTCACACAACTTTATCCTTACCCTTCGCCGAACCTGTAGTACCTGTAAAATAATCAACAACGTGGGGTGAGATACATCAAATCTCAGTGAGTTCCCTATCTTATAGGTCCTCTCGGCTTTACAAGGTTCTAACACACCTAACTCAAGTCAAAAGGGGAAGGGAAGTGACTTTGAGTATTCACACACACTATATGGATCCATGCTCATGAGTCATGTTAACTCACACTATCACACATCAATAACCTCACCAAGGCATCCCCTTTTCCCGTCTGCTTCTACGTCTAGAAGTCGACCCGAGTCATGAATTCGGGTAACCTACTTGACATACGAATGGATTCAGGTTCTACGGGCCATTAACCGTTATGAACCGTCACTTTACACGGGCCATTAACCGTCACAAGCATACGCTCCCTGAGCGCCATTCGTACTGCACGCGGGAATCAAACCTGCCAAGTAGTCATGCATACGTTTCAGAGGAGCTCGAGACTCATGAAACTGCAACTCAAGATAACCGGTTACGATTTCGTGATCACACACACAAACGTGATTGTATTCGACAATCACAAGGCCACCTTCGCCTTAAGACCTCTTTTGTCTTTCTCAAATAAACACAATAAAACATGATCCATACTAGTGTAGTTATTCCCATACCATTCGGTAATAGACGCATGCCTCGGCCCCTCACGCACGATCGTCGCCATTCCGTTGTTCTACAATTTCCTAGCCGTTACTAGGTTCTGATATAGTTATAGTTATATTCCTCACTCTACCTATTTCGTATTTTAACGTGCATATACTCTCAAACATGCATAACAACAAGAAAAATAGGTAAACACAAGTCAATCATATAATAGAATCACACAATTCAACAAATCCACAAGTTACACCAAATCCGGTTCCCTCCGACTTATTTAATCGGGCATAAAAACTAGTATTTTTTCACTTCTATTAGACAAAGTATGTTGATAGCTCTCTATCAGTACCAAGAACATTTAAATCGGGTGAACGAGTCAAAATTTATGAATTTGAGAAGAAAAAAATAGTTTTTCTTTTGTTTCCGGTCGCGCTAAGCGGGCCCCACCCGCGCTAAGCGCGCTACTCTCGCCCTGATGGAGGCGAAAATTCTCCAGACCATGCTAAGCGGGAAATACGCGTTAAGCGCGCTCTGCGTTATGCAGAAAAAATTTCCTTTTCACAGCAGCCTTCCAACCATACTTTCACCCCTAAAACCATACCCAATCAACCAATAAGGGTGTGTGATCTTGGTTCTTTCATGGGTTATTCCACAAACTTCACAAACATAATTTCCAACAACATTACATAATTTCCACACAAAACCCTAACATTTCAATTCAACAATAAACATCATAACAACTATCAATGGATGATTCTATACATATATTGATCATACTACGCAATTTATAACACACTTCAACCGTTAGATTCTTTGATTTTACACAAAACCCCATTTTTCCCCAAAACCCAACCTAACTCTAAAACCTCAAGAAATTAGACTCTAAGGTTTCTATCTAGAACCCACCTGGATTAGAAGATGATGATGAAGAAGATGAGATGAATTGATGAAGAGTTGATGATGGTTGTTGACCTTGAGCTCTTGAACTTTTCTTCTTTTTCTTTCCTTTCCTCTTCCTTCTCTCTACTTTCTCTTTCTTTCTATTATCTAGCTTTTGTTCCAAATGAAGAGAAAAAGGGAAAATGAAATGATATAGAGAAATGTCATTAGTTATTAACACTACTAAATGTCCAAAAAGTCTCTATAACGCCAAAAGTTAAAACCCTAGAGTCAGAAAAAATATTAATTTGATCTGCTCTGAGCTCATCAGTTTACTCTAATTATTTTATCCAAATAAATTCTCAGAGTAAACCGGAACCCAAATGATCAAACGAATATTATCCAGAGTAAATAATTTACGGGGTATTACATTGTACTACATTTCTTCATCATTCATAACTAAGTTAATGTTATGTTCTTGAACTATTGAAAAGTAGGCAATAAGGATTTTGTTAGAGTGTGTAAGCACTATATTAGATTGCATCATCCTAATATTTTTATTATAATGGAGACTCAAATTGATCCTAGTTTGCATCATCTTCAACTTACTCTCCTTCAAAATCACTTCCAACTTTTACATGTGCAAGTCAAGTGAGTGGATGATACTTCTTGGAACCTTACCTTTGTTTATACAAGTCCTTGGGAAGATGGTAAAAAAGAGTTGTGGAAGGAGTTAGCTATGATAGCTGCAAACTCTGATGTTGGTTGGATTTTGGGTGGTGATTTTAATGACATTAAGGATAAGGAAGAGAAACGTGGTGGATTCCCCCATTCAGATAAACGTTGTGCCTTGTTTCATGAGTGATTAAATGTTTACAAGCTTCTTGATCTGGGTGCAACATTGCACAAGTTTAACTGGCGTGGTGCCATTAGTCATGGAGGTTTACGTGTTTTTGAGAGACTCGATAGGGCTCTTTGCAATAATATTTGGAGGTTGCAATTTCCTGATGCCTTTGTCAAGGTCCTTACTAGAATAGACTACTCTGATCACCATCCTATTCTTGTGTCGCTTAAAGGGGATCAACAAAGAACTATGGTGAAAGACTTAAAATTTGAATGTGCTTGGCTTTTGGAAAAATCCTTTAAGCTCATGATGTTGGCTGCCTGGAAGTCTAACCTTAGTATGCTGCAGAATTTGGAGGAAGTCAGTGAGTATGCCAAAAGCTAGAAAATTTACTTTATTCAATGCCTTTTGAAGGAAAAGAAAGATATTATGCGAAGGCTTGAAGGATTTTGAAGAAAAGCTCATGAAGGAGTTAGCCATGCTAATCTTAGAGGGCTGCAAAAAAACCTACAGCAGGAGCTTCACAATATTCTTTGTGAGAAAGAACTTTCCTGGTTTTAGAAAGCTAAGGATCTTTGGCTTGCTGCTGATGGAGACAGAAATACACGGTACTATCATATTAAAGCTCTCACACAAAGACATCGTAAGCAAGTTTAAACCATTAAGGATGCCATTGGGAAGTGGTTGACTGATGCTAGTGAGATTTCTAATGCTTTTACATATCACTTTTATCAACTTTATACTTCTGATTGTGAAGTTATAGAAGGCTTTTCGACCCTCCATCCCTTCCCTTCCCTTTCTGAGTTCTCCAAGATTAGCCTGGCTGCTGATCTCACCATGGAAGAAATCAAGCATGCCACTTTTGAGATGGCAGCATGGAAATCCCCGAGTCCTGATGGATTTCCTGCTAGCCTTTTCCAAACTTTGTTAGAGATATGGTGTGTAAGTTTATCTTGCAGCTTTGGAGTCATAGTGCTCAAATTGTAGAAATTAACTACACTAACATCTGTCTCATCCCTAGAATTCTGCAACCATAGGTCATCGGTCAGTTTTGTCCAATTGTGTTATGTAATGCAGTGTATAAGATTCTGAGCCGGGTTGTTGTCAACAGGTTGAAAGGGCTTATAGATGTTATCATCTCTCCTAATCAAACTGGGTTTATTCCTAACAGGAATATTTAGGAAAACATTGTGGCTGCGTAGGAAATGTTGCATACTATGCACAATTTGAAAGGTAATTTGTGTTGTTTTGCTATTAAGGTTGACTTAGCCAAAGCTTACAATCGGATTAGCTAGAAGTTTGTGTAGAGTGTTCTTAGGGAGCTTGGCATTTTGATACACTTGAAGGATATAGTTATGAAAGTTATCTCCTTTGTGTTGGTGTAAGCCTTAAAGGCCATTACTTTTGGTACTTGTATCGAATTATTTATTAATAATAAAAGGCATTTCTTTATTATGTTTGTTTTTCCAGAATAATAAAGTCCCTAGAATAGCTAGTTCATTTAATGAAATATTAAGTGTGACTTAATCAGGAGATCCTATTAAACATAAGGACATTATTCTTAAATTATTCGTAGTCGAGCTTTATTGTGAAGTGGGATAACCTTAAAACATTAAGACTATTATGTAGATAGACTAATGATCACATCTCATGGATCATGGATAAGGAGTTATCAAGTCTTAACATAGGTATGAATATTAGAAGTAATATTTATACTGGATTGACCCGCTATGAGAATACTACATAGAATGTTATGCAAAGTGTCATAAGTTACTCTCACGGTGATAGTGGTGTATAGCACCTTTCGACCTGAAACCACTATGGACCCTATATGTAGAGTCGATTACTTTATTACTGATCTAACATTGTTCGTAACTGGATTACCATAAAGATAATTGATGGTTACTCCACAAAGCATGTTGAGGGACATGAGTGACCTAGATGGAATTTGCCCATCCTGCATAACAGGATAAATGTCTAAGGGTCCAATATTGAACTGGACAAGGATGACACAGTATATGCCTTGTGTTCAATATAAACATAAGGGCAAAAGAGAAATTGTACACACAAGTACTACCACAAAAGGTTTTGTTAGATCACATGACATTTTCGTGACTTGGGTAGTAGTGATGTGTTGCTAGATACCGCTCACTGTTTATTATATTAAATATATGATTTAATATAATTGTCAATGCCACGAGAACCTACAGGGTCACACACATAAAGACAGATTGATGAGAGATATAATAAATAAGGAACACTGTAAGGTACGATGTACTTGAGAGAATTATGAAACACCATAAGGTACAATGTACTTAAGTGAAATATGGAACATCGTATAATATAATAATAAGAGTTAATATTATTATTATTATAATAATAATTATTATAATATAATAATAATAAAATATGTTTATTATAATAATGGTTATTATTATTATTATTATTATATGATGCACTTTAGTTGGGCGTTTTAGCTTGCAGCCCACACAAGTGGTTCTATAAATACAACCCTTGTGTAGAAGTTTTGGAACTTGATGAAATTCAGTTGGTGAAACCCTGGCCGTATTTCTCATTTTCTCTCTCTCACTCAAAGTCTTCATTCGTAGCAACTAGCACTGAGATTGAAGGCACTATGTTTGTGTGGACTGAGTATAGGCATTGTTCTTCATTCAACGCTCGTGATCATTCATCCAAATCTGCATCAAAATTGTTAATCACCATAAGAGGTAATTGTTTCTATCACTGATCATGCTCATTCGTAAGGATCACTAAAGGGAAAATTTTAATTTCCATTGCATTTTGGATCGCGATTTTCCTTCACTTTGTTCATATGCGGTTGAATTGACATGGCAGTAAAGGTAGTTATTTTAAGTCAAAGAAAAGGGTTAAGATAAGGTGATCCCATTTCACCTTATGTATTTATGTTGTGTATGGATCCGGTGGATCATAGTAACTGGGTTGATATAAAAGCTGGTGGGAAGGGCCCTGTGGTTTCTCATCTAATGTTTGTAGATGATCTTTTACTTTTTGGCCAGGCTCCTTATAGCCAAATAGGGAACACGATGGAGGTGTTTGATGCTTTCTACGCTGCTTCTGGGAAAATCATAATTAAGGAGAAAACCAAAATTATGTTCTCTTTCAATACTCTTGTGGGAATTTTCAGGCATATTGCTACTCTATTGGGGTTTAGAGAAGTTGACAATCTGGGCTTGTATTTGGGGGTTCCTTTGTCTGGAAAGAGTCATAGGCTCAACAACTATCAGTTTCTTATCGATAAGATTCGGTCTAAGCTTAGCTACTAGAAATGTAATCAACTCTCTTTTGCTGGAAGGGTTACGCTTACTAAATAATTGATTGAAGACCTCCCTACTTATTCTCAGATGAATAGTAAGGCTCCTATGGCTTGTCTTAAAATTATTCAACGCCTGCAGCGAGACTTTATTTGGGGCCATAGTAGTCATGATAAGAAGATGCATACTATATGTTGGCAAGATATTTGCAAACCCAAGAGGTTATGAGGGTTTGTGTAAGAACAAGATTTGGTTCTACATCTGGCCATTAAGTTTTGATGATAACTGCACATTTTATCTAAGAGAACAATTTTGTATGATATGGTTTCTGTCTAGTGTGTGGTTGTTGTCAATATGATTCTGACTTTGATAAGAAGGCGTGTGACGTCATCAAACTCTATTATCAACACTTTAGAAGAAAACATATGTGTGTACAAGTTAAAGTCAAGATTCATGAATGTTTCTAATACAAGGGTTCTAATGAACGTTAGTTCTGGACATTCTAATTAAGACTTTATGAGAAAGGTCTACAAGACTTTCTAATGTGATGCACTTCAAATGTTACAAGTTCTAAAGATTTTAAAGACGTGGTTCGGGTGAATAAAGCTCTAAAGATTCTGAAGACACAATTTGTGAAGATCAAGTTCTGAAGTGTTTCTGAAGACAAGGTTCTGATTAGACGAAGTGCTGAAGACTCTGAAGACAAAGAACATGCTCAATGAAATCTGAAGACTTTGAAGACAAGGTTCTGAAGGAACATGTTCAGAAGACTCTGAAGATAATGCTTCTAAAAGAACGAGTGCTGAAGATTCTCAAGATAGATTCTGCTGAACAAAGATCTTGGAATTCTAAAGACTGGGTTTCTGAAGACTACACAAAGAATGACTCTTCTACAACATGCTTCATCAAGTTAATATCTGAAGCCTCTGAAGTTGCTAGAAGACTAAAGATCAGAATGGTTTTAAGCTGAATATGATAGTACTAAAACTATGTATCCTCTACCTTGAAAAGGTGGCACAGGAGCCGCTTTTTGTACGGTGATGTTGACCATTCCTTCATGTGAACGTGGAGATATTGCTGTTGGAATATTTTTCCTAGAATACCCCTCAACGGATCTATTTTCTCATGCTCTATAAATTGAAGACTTGGAAGCTTTAAGAAATGTTACTCATGGCCAAGAAGCTAGTTACTTGTCGCTCATGGCTTATTGCTGAAGCATCCATTGATCACAAAGATAGAAAGATAAAAGCTTGTTGGTTTCTGTTCATACAAAGGATTATTATTCAACATAGCAAACAAATCAACATGTAGCAAGCAAGATGAAGCTGCTACTACAAGTGTGCACAATGATGATTATGCTAACACCATATGAAACTACTCAAGTGAGACATTATAAGTGAAGCATAGTAGCTTAGTTGAACTTGATGCTTGAATTGGAAAAAGAATTATATGCTCAAGAAAGGAGTACAAAAAGGAGAAGCTAGAGACTTAATGAAAAGAAGCCGAAGTGCTCAAACAAGAAAGCGTTTAAGCAAAAAACTAGTGCTTTATAATCTCTTAAAGATTTATCATTAGATAGTTTTGTATTAGAAAGCAAGGAGCTACTGCTCAAGAACTTGCTAGAAACACTTAGGTGTTCTTGTACTTCATTTGTGTAATCAGCTTGTAAGAAGCATATATAGTGCACACAAAAATCCTTGAAAAAGGTAATTTTCCTTGAGCGGTCGAATGATGACCAAAATGCTTGAGAGGGCCAAGTCGTGGTTGAGCGGCTTGGAGGTTGTTCCTTGAGCGTTCGAATAAAGACCAGAATGGAAGAGAAGACTAAGCGTGTTTCTAACAGCTTAGTGAATGATTCCTTGAGAGGCGAATGAATGCCAGGATTCTCAAGAAGGCAATGGAGGGTATCCATTGTGGTTGTAATTGTTGATGATTATTGGATTAAGTCCTTGTGATATGGCGAAATAACCTTGAGTGGTGGACTGGAGTATCTTTTTTAACAGTGAACCAGGATAAAATAATTCTGTTCATTTATTTTATTTACATGTTAACACAATTGATTTAATTTCCAAAAATGGGGATGAAATATGAAACCCAATTCAAACCCCATTTCTTGTGTTTCTCAAACTTCAGTTTAGGGTTAAAGAACCTTATTAGGATGAATGAAGCGTTCTTTTCCAAACTTATTTGGAAGCTTCAAAGTGGTGATGAGGCTTTCTGGTGCAAAATTTTGGAGAAAAATTATAATACAAAAGGTATTGATGTGAATATCAAGGAAGTCAAACATTATGATTCTAGCTTGTGGAAAAAGTTGGCCAAAGAATGGGAGATGATTTGTAAGCATGTTATGTGGGAAATTGGTGATGGGTCTTTGATCAATGCTTGGGATGACTGTTTGGTGCATGCTAGTGTTAGGCTTCACAATGTTTTGCTTAACCCTGGGTTGTGTTCAGTGGATTCCAAGTTTATTGACTTGGTTGAAAATTTCGGTAATTGGAATTGGAACATCATCAAGGCTAATGTTCCTGGTAATGTTGTGTAGTAAATCAGTGTTATAGCTCTTCCCCATTGGAATAGTTAACACAAGGATTGTTACATTTGGAGCGGATCTGGCAATGGTATATTTTCTATAACTAGTTCTTATGAGTTGCGTTCTTCCTCTATTTTTGTGGCTCAAGATAAACAGAGAAAAATGGGTTGGAAACTTGCTGTCCCTGAGCGTGTTCGATACCATGCGTGGATGATTCTTATCCAAGGTTTGAAAACTAACCTCTTTCTCTTCCAGCGAAAGCTTCAGGATCCGTATTGTGGCACTTGTAATGGAGTTGTAGAGTCCTTACTTCATGTGTTTCGTGATTGCTGGGTTTCCAAACATGTTTGGTTAAGTCTAATTTCCACAATTCAGTAGTATTATTTCTTCTCTCTCGAGCTTGAAGAGTATTTTACTTTGAATCTGGGTAATTGTAGCCTTGATTGGGATGCTTTATGGGCCACAACTTGCTATATGCTTTGGTAGTGAAGAAATCTTAAAATCCATAATACGGATTTCGTGTTGTCTTATTGTTTATCTGATGTAATAAAGATTTTTCTTGCCCAGTATTCTAGAGCTATGTTACTTCAGAAGTCGGTGTTGCATATAGGTTAGAACAGTGAGCTAGCTAGGTGGGCGCCAATTGCCAATAATTCAGTGATGATCAATGTTAATGGGGATGTTAGCAATAGTTCTAGAGTTGTTCATGATTGTATTCAAAGCAGATCTGGGTGTGGGGGTATTGCTCGAAACACTTCAGGTGGCTAAATCATTGGTTTTTCAAAGTTTTTAGGCTCCTGCAACAGTTATATTGCTGAGATATGGGGAGTTCATGTTGGGATTTAATTGGCTAAGAAACTTAAACTTCCTAAAGTTGAGATCCAAGTTGATAATGGTGAATTTGTCAAAGATATCGCTAATTGCAAACCTATTCGCAAGTCTGGTCTCAGCTTGGTGCACAATATACAGGATAATCTTAAGTTTTTGGATAATTATTGTTTTAAACTTATTCTCCGTGAAGCTAACTAGTGTGCGAATTAGCTAGCTAAAGCTATCATCTCTTCTAATTATTCTGATAGTGTTTTTTACTAATGTCTCTGCTTCTTGCTTGGGTTTGTCAACCAGGATGTTGATGGAATTGGTTAGTGTTGTTGTTGTGTGGGCCTAAGTTCTCTTTTTTCCCAAAAAAAATAAAACATATGTCTTTAGTTATTCGTACATATGAAAAATAAATGCATGCTTAAGAGTCTTTGTAGGTGAGAAAAAAAAAACAAGAAGGGGGGTTGAATTGTGTATGCCAAAAAATCTTTTCACTTATGAAAATTGAAGCTTCAGAATCTGAACCACGTTCAGAGTCTGATATTAGAATAAGAAATGACAACACAAATAAAATGTTCAGAAGTAAATGCAAGTAACACACAAATATTATCCTAGTTCGTCTCCTGAATTGAGAGTAGTCCAGTCTCATTGCCTCAACAAGAGCTTTTCACTATAACTAAACAGATTGCAATTGCGCAAGCACACTTGTAAGAGACTTTAATTCTTAATTAACCAAGAAAGACACTTCTGCTCAAGCAACCTTGCAAGAGACTCCTGCTCAATCAACCTAGAATGAGACTTCCTTTGCTCAAGTACACATACAAGAGACTTCAATGCTCAAGCACACAGGCAAGAGACTTCCTTTACATTAAATAAATAGTTTAGTAGAAAAGGTAACTATTATACTTTGATACGAAATCAGAAGTATAGCAGTTGTGCAATAATCACAAAGGGTTTCAACCTTTCTAGGATTTCTAAGATAAGATATCTTAAGATCTTTATGCAATAACAGTTACAAAAATAATAGCTCAGAGTTATGTCAAGATCTTTCAATGCGTTGTGATGTTGTAACCTTCCTTTAAATCTCCAGCTTCCTTTTATAGAGGTAGAGAAAAAGTAGTTGGAGGTTTGAACAACAACAAACTTAGTGAACAAGAATACCTAAAGAGACGTTGGAGAGTTGTATTCGGTCAGAAGTATTGTCCACTGAATAATAACAATTTCCACAACACCTTTCGAATAACTAGGTATCTACCAAAAGGTATAACAGACTGAAGAGGTCACGTCACCATCCGTGAGCCTTTCAAAACCAAACCCTAGTTGACTCTGTCCAGAAAATTGTCGCTTTGACAAGACTGGTCAACTTTGGTGCAGAGTATGGATCAAATGCTTCTTAAGCCTTCAGGGTCTGAGCTATCACTAAAGGATGGAACAACATACCAGAGTCTGAACCTTCAGATGGTGATGAACATGTTCAGTGTTACCGAATTCTGATCATTCAGAATCTGAGTAAAATTATTATTTCACATATGCTTTCAACATGATTAATTCATGATAAATTCTTAGCTTGTAATCCCACACACTTAAACATATGTTAGTATACCCATTTGTTCTCTAAATACTTTGTTATCATCAAAACCTAAGGAGTATGAACAATCTTGTTCCAACAATCTACCCCCTTTTAATGATGACAAACAAATGTATTTAAGAACAATGGTTGGTCAGTTTTAACTAACTTTAGATTTCTGGGTTCTGAATTCTTCAAAATCTTTGATTTTTGAATCTTAGGTTCTGATTTCTTCAATACCTTTGATTTTCACATCTTAGGTACTATTTTATTTATAACCTTAGATTCAACAGTCTTGGGTTGTGATTGATTCCGTCTCTTACCTTTATTACAGCTAGACACAAAACAAGTTTTTACCCTATACCTTTAGAGATATCACATTTTTCATTGTCACCCATACCTTTTTCTTTTCTCTTGTTTACCCCATATATCATAGAGGTAAGCTTTGTTCTCTCAACGCCTGTTATAACACAATCTTGCAGAGCTACCTTTTGCTTTCTCAAGGTTTCATCAAACATTTTATTTACTTGAGTAATGTGATCTTTCTCCAAAGATTCAAATTTGTTTTGAGAAAATTTAAGTTCTTTTTAAGAAGATCACATTCCTTTTTCAAAGCTTTTATGTGTCTTGCTTTATCTTGACAACGACACGTGAGTTCTTGAATAAAAGAAATTAAGTTAGAACAAGGTAGATTAGAAAATACCTCGTCTTTTACATCAGTCTGAAGAAAAAGTTGATTCATATTCTGTATCTAAGGGTGAAAGAGCCATAAGAGCTAGATTAGCTTATCCCCCGTCTTTGTCTGAACCGCCTTCGTTATCAAGTGTTAGAACAAGATTTTGGTTTTGCATATAATCTCTAGTTTTGATTATAACAATGCATATATTTTTTATGTAACAATTTTGTACTCTAATGAATTTTTAAAAGTATGCAGTTGTTTAGTGAAAACTGATTCTGGATAACTCTCAAGATTTTTAAATCAGAATCTCTGGCATGCCTCAAAGAATCTACTTCGTTCTTTTCTAGAGAAACATCAGCAGTTCTGATGAATGCTGAATGCCTCTGAAGATAAAGAATGTAATGTGCTTCTAATAAGAAGTTTCGTGTCCAACTCTAATAACCTGTTTTGAAGACTTTGAATGAAAGGTTTTGTTGAACGTATTCTAAAGATTCTGCAGACAACACCTCTAAAGATTTTAAAGACACTGAAGACTCAGATGTCACTCATTATTTTATTCTCTGGTCTTACAAGATAAAGCTGATCAAAAGAGATGGACAAGACAAAAACGTGTGATGAAAGTATCCGTACATGTAGACATGCCTATATTGATATAAACTGATTTTCAGTCAGTACTGCTACATGGGATATGGTGAGACTTTGCTACTATTATCTCTCACGGGTCAAATGTTACCGTTGTAATAGCTGGGATGACGAGTTACACTTATACCCCTCAAGGTTAAAACATCCAGCTACATAAAGAGATCACTCATTCTTGCAATAGACAACGATCAACACAAAAAGAAGAGAAACACGCACAGTCTAAAATCTATTTCTCATACACAAGAGTTGTTGCTCATATTTGTGTAAATCCACATACTTAAAATTTTGTTTCATCTACTTTATAGAAGCAATATTGTAAGCATCTTTGTATCTTTATTGATATTGATTTTCTCAAGTGACTAAGTGTTAGTCTGTAGACTTGAGAGGGCTAAGGTGTTTTTCTAAACACTTAGATGAACTTGTTGTAATCTGTCTAGATTATTAAATTAAGTCCTTGTTGAAGGCAAAATCACCTTGGCGGGTGGACTGGAGTAATTTAGTTAACAGTGAACTAGGATAAAAATACTTGTGTCTTTTTATCTTCATTCTCTTGGAAACTTTTGTATAAAAGGTCGAAAAAATTTGTTTTTGTAAAAACCCAATTCAAACCCCCCTTCTTGTGTTTTTCTCCACCTTCAGTTGGTATTAGAGCTCCAACTCTGTTATTTATTTGTATATCAAACACTTAACCATGTAGAGAGACCCAGTGTGAGAAAAACATTATGGATGCTTCTAACATAAATGAGAGAGATAGTTACAATGCCAAGCCTTTTGTTTTTGGTGGAGAAAAGTTTGACTACTGGAAAGATAGAATAGAAAGTTACTTTCTAAGCTATGATGTAGATCTCTGGGATATTGTTACAAATGGTTATGAAACACTTGTATCTGCTATTGGTATTCCCATTCTCAGAAACAGGATGAACGATGATCAAAAGCGTGAGTTTAAAAATCATCACAAAGCCAGAACCATCCTTCTGAATACTATATCTTACAATGAATACGAAAAAATTACCAACAGAGATACTGTAACGCCCCGATTTCGATTATTTCCCATTTTGTTGAGTCTTTTATTTAAATTGAGTGATAAATTATTTTATCTGTGAAATTGGTGTGTTGATATGCTATGTTGACATGTTATGATATTTTATCGTTTTTGAGAGTTTTCGGGGAAAATTAGAATGAAGGGTATTTTAGACATTTCTCAATTAATGATAAGTTAGAAATTTAGTGGAAATATAATTGTGTGAGAAAATGAATTAATTTAATTTGTATAGAAAATAAGAAATAGAAAAAAAAATATAAGAAAAGGAAATAGGAGAGAAAGAGATAGAAAAGAAAATAGAGAGAAAAAGGAGAGAAAGAAAGAGGAAGAGGAGAAAAGAGAAGGAAAAGAGGGGAAAAGCTAGGAGATCAAGAAATCAACTTCTAGGAATCGATTAATCCGGGTAAGGGTGTGAAATCTTATTATCTTATAAATGTATATCATTATGTATGATTATGCATGTGTGTATTGGATTGTTTGTTGTGTTTTCATAGTTTTCTATTCTAGGCCGATGTTGAGAAATCGATGTTTTAGCGGTTGGAAATCGACGTAAACGTGGTAGAATGTTTGTTGCCATGATTAGAATAGGTTTTGGTTGATATATGTTGTTTTGAAAATGTTTTGGGTTGAAAAATATGGATTTTGGGTTTTCAACAGCGCTGAAAAATTTTGAGTTTTCCTTGGTTCGCCTAGCGAACCTGGGGCGAAGCAGTAGCGAGTGATGTTTTTGCGGGTTCGCCTAGCGAACCAGCTAGCGAAGGTCAACGAAGGTTCACTGAGTTGTTCGCCTAGCGAAGTTTGGGTGTTTTTGATGTTGGTGGTTGCTGCCTTGGTTCGCCAAGGGGTTCGCCTAGCGAACTTTGTATCTGTTTTTAGCTAGTAGTTGGTTCACTGGAACATTCGCCTAGCGAAGGTGCTAGCGAATGCTCGCGAGAGGGTTCGCCCAGCGAACAGTGCTGTTTGTGTAATTTTGTTTTCTGCATAACTTTTGATCTGTGGTTCGGTTTGAGGCGTGGTTTGATGCATTAGAAAGCTTATAAAATGTTTTTTTTATGAGGAGGGTTTTGAGGTTGTTAGCCGATTTAATTAGGTCGGAAAGTCGGGAATAGTGTTATTTAGCGACTTTTACCGTTTTGAATGTGTGTTTGGATGTGAATCATACAATAGTGCATTGGTGTGAATGTATATAGATTGTATGTGATAGTATGAGATGAATGTATTGTTCGAATTATTTTCAATGTATGAATATGATGATGTGATAATCATATTGTTGATTTGTGAAGATGCATTTGATTGTCATGAGTTCTTGTGTGTCAAGCATCATGATATGCATCTTGTGATCGTGTGCCCATGTGGGGTGTGAGCGATCGGATCGTGTGCCCATGTGGGGTGTGAGCGATCCATAAATGTCGTGTACCCATGTGGGGTGTGAGCGACGGATTGGTTCCAGAGGGAATCCGCTATAACGTCGTGTGCCCATGTGGGGTGTGAGCGATGATTATAGACGATCGTGTGCCCATGTGGGGTGTGAGCGATTGGGTCGTGTGCCCGTGTGGGGTGTGAGCGATCCAGAAACGTCGTGTGCCCGTGTGGGGTGTGAGCGACGGGGAACATCGTATGCCCGACGGGGAGTTACATTAAGTAACGAGCGATGATTCCAATAAGTTCCTGAGTGAACTTGAGATGATTGAGTCGGTACCGCATTGCATTTGCATAGAGTCGTGAGTCGGTCTCTATGATTTGCATTTATCATCTTTATATGGTGCATTGATGAATAAACATGAATATGTATGTTTATGTGGAATGATAAGAATTGTGAAGGTATGCATAATGAAATGCTTGGATTTGTGTATATATATATATATATATATATATATATATATATATATACATTGTAATGTATATGGGTGAATGGTGATGAATTGTGGTGAGAATGTGGAATATGTGTATTTTTATGCTAAGATATATAATTATATGCATTGTTATTATGATAATATTTCTCACCCTTCTGCTGTTTTATGATGCTCTATGAGGCATTGCAGAGTAGGTATGCTGGTGGTCTTTTTGTGAAGCGTGCCTTCATTCTTTTGGTCGGTCGACTCTGATATGTAGCACTGGGTAGCTAGGATGTATATGATTCTTTTGTGATACATTGTACATGTATCTTGTTGATGAATGTTTATGTAAACATGAATTATGTTGGTGGATAATACTTGATGATGTATATATACGTTATATATTATTCAATGTTTAGATCTTCCGCTTTTATTCTAAACATTTGAGATGTGGGTGTAAGGACTAAGTTCCTCTATTGCAAAGTTACCCCACTGTTGCATATCAATTGTTGAGCAGGTGTTGAATGTTTTAATTTCATGTATAATGTGACATGCCCCTTTTATACTATGTTTATAATTATACTCTAACAAAATTTTTAATATGCGCCTAAATGTTTATGTGATTATTTGGGGGTATAGAAAGGGGGTGTTACAGATACAGTGAAGGATATTTTTGATTCCTTGAGAATGACACACGAAGGTGATACT
The DNA here is from genome assembly GCA_022829125.1 of Lathyrus tuberosus. NCBI lineage: Eukaryota > Viridiplantae > Streptophyta > Magnoliopsida > Fabales > Fabaceae > Lathyrus > Lathyrus tuberosus. Next base: position 1,285,085 of record JALAZF010000858.1, read on the forward strand.
CAAGTCAAGGAAACAAAAGCTCTTGCATTGGTCTAGAAATATGAGGCTTTCAAGATGGAAGATGATGAAACCACTGAGATCATGTTCTCAAGATTTCAAACCCTAGTTGCAGGACTTAAGGTTCTGGACAAAGGTTACTCCATGGATGATCATGTCAAAAAGATAGTAAGAAGTCTTCCAAAGAAATGGAGACCAATGGTTACAGCTCTTAAAGTGTCCAAGGATATGAACTCTATAAGCCTGGAAGAGTTGGTCAGCTCGCTAAGAAGTCACGAAATAGAATTAGAGGAATATGAGCCTTAGAAAAAAAGGCAAATATGTCGCTCTAAGGTCTAGATCAGAACAGAAAAAGTTAGAGAAGACTAAAGGCTTCCAAGCAGAGGAAGAAGAAATAGAAGATTCTAACGAAGAAGGTTCTGATGATGAAGATGAATTATCCCTTCTCTCCAGAAGAGTAAAACAACACTGGAAGAAAAGACAAAACAACTTCAGAAGTTCCAGAAACAAAGGTGATCATCCAAATTCATCTTCAAGAAGAAAAGCAAGCAGAGAGATAACATGCTATGAATGCAATGAGCCAGGACACCATAGAAATGTGTGTTCAAAGCTAAAGAAGGAAAGATCTAGAAAAGAAAGTTTCAAGAAGGATGCTTTCAAAGGCAAGAAGAAAGGTATCGTGGCAACATGGGATGATTCTGACTCTAAAGTGTCAGAATCTGATTATGAAGAAGAGTATGTCAACGTAGCACTCATGGCATCTACATGAGACACAACAGAAACTGAGTCTGACTCAAAAGAGGTATTTTATGAACTTTCTCGTGCTGATTTAGAATCATGTTTGTCTGAATCTCTGAATAGGTATCAGAAACTTCAACGCAAATTCAAAGACTTAAAAAAGGCTCATGAATCTGAAGTTGAAGAATGCATTAAGCTAGAGAAAGAGGCTTTTAAACAAAAAGATGACAATTTTGTCCTAGAAAAAGAAAATATTTTTCTAAACAAAAGATGTTTAAAACTTGAAGAAACTATATCTAAAGCTTCTACAACTTCTGAAACCATCTTATATAAATATGATAAGGCATTTCAGAAATTCTTAAACAATAGCATAGATAGAAATAGAATGGCTTCCATGATCTATGGTGTTAGTTACAATGGGAAGAGAGGAATTGGTTATGATCCTTATGATGATGATCAGATTTCACTTAAAGAAGAAAAACCAAAATATCCTTTTTCTTATCATTACACACCTGCACAGACACAAAGATTTAATAATGCACGGAAACCCAAAGTGATTAGAAACTCTGGGAAAATTAATCAAAGAGGGCCCAAAAGATTATGGGTACCAAAAGATAAGATAGTCTATGTTGCAGATATCCTATGCAGCACAGTTAAGAAACCAGTCATGGTACCTGGACTCTGGATGCTCGCGACACCTGACGGGAAGAAGGCATATGTTCCAAAGCCTGGAACTTAAAGATGCTGGATTAGTTGGTTTTGGAGGAAACCAGAAAGGAAGAATCAAAGGATCTGGAATAATTGGTAACAGATCTCTTCCTTCTATATCTAATGTGATTTTTGTTGAGGGTCTTATACACAATTTGTTATCCATAAGTCAACTATGTGATAACGGTTATGACATTATCTTTAATCAACAAACATGCATATCTATTAGTAAGAAAGATGGCACAATTTTCTTCACTGGAAAGAGGAAAAACAACATTTACAAGATAAATATTTTTTATCTTAAAAACCAAGATGTTAAATGCTTAATGTCTTTTAACGTAAAGTAGTGGGTGTGGCATAAACGCTTGGGTCATATTCGTATGAGGAGAATTTCTCAGCTAAATAAACTTGAGTTCGTCAGAGGCCTGCCTAAGCTGAAGTTTACTTCAGATGCTCTTTGTGAAGCATGTAAGAAAGGTAAGTTTTCCATAACATCTTTTAAACCTAAAAATTTTGTTTCCACCTCTAGACCTTTGGAGCTTCTACACATTGACTTGTTTGGTCCTGTAAAAACAGCGTCAGTCAATGGTAAAAATTATGGACTTGTTATTGTGGATGATTACAGTTGATGGACATGGGTAAAATTCCTAAGGCAGAAGAATGATTCACATTCTGTGTTTACTAGTTTCTATTCTAAAGTGCAAAATGAGTTTGATTCTAATATTATTAGAGTCAGAAGTGATCAGGGTGGTGAGTTTGAGAATTAACTGTTTGAAGAGTTATTTGATTTTAATGGCATATCCCATGATTTCTCCTGCCATAGAACTCCTTAATAGAATGGAGTTGTAGAGAGGAAGAATAGGACATTGCAAGAAATAGCCAGAACCATGATCAACAAAACAAATGTGGCTAAGCACTTTTTGGCATAGGCCGTGAATACTGCGTGTTACATTAAGAATAGAATCTCTATTAGACCTATTCTGGAGAAGACTCCTTATGAATTATGTAAGGGAAGAAAACCCAACATTTCTTATTTCCATCCTTTTGGATGTTCATGTTTTATTCTGAACACTAAAGAGAATCTGAACAAGTTTGACTATAAGGCACAAAAATGTATTATGTTGGGATATTCTCAACGCTCTAAAGGCTACAGAGTATTTAATACATAAACACGTATTATGGAAGAGTTTATTCATGTTTGTTTTGACGATAAGCTTGACTTAGAAAAGTCAAAGCTAATAGAAAATTTTGTAGATTTAGAAATAACACTTGCAGGCTTAGGAGATAAGGAAAAAGATTCAGATGATAAAGATTCAAAGAATGCTAATATAAATACTTCAGAAGCAACTGATTGTCCTCCAACTCAGAAAAAGCAAAGGAATAGACAAACTGCTCTGAAGACTTGATTCCAGGAGATAAAATTGAACCTGTCAGAACAAGATCCACTTTCAAACAAATTGAGGAAATGCTTCTAGGATTGTTGTCTTTGTTAAAACCAACTTCTTGTGATGAAGCACTTCAGGACAATGAGTGGATTCTAGAAATGCAAGAAGAGCTGAATCAATTCTCCAGAAATGACGTCTGGGATATGGTACCCAAGCCGAAAGGAACTCATGCTATTGGAACCAAGTGGGTATTCAGAAATAAACTAAATGAGAAAGGAGAAGTCATTAGAAACAAAACACGACTGGTTGCACAAGGTTACAGTCAACAAGAAGGTATTGACTATAATGAAACCTTTGCTCCAGTCTCCAGGTTAGAATCAATTCGTCTTTTATTTTCTTTTGTTGTCAATCATGGTATTATTTTATATCAAATGAATGTCAAAAGTGAGTTTTTGAACGGATACATTTCTAAAGAAGTATTTGTTCACCAACCTCCAGGTTTTGAAAACATCAAGTTTCCAGAACATGTTTTTAAACTTAAAAAATCTTTATATGGTCTGAAAAAAGCTCCCAGAGCTTGGTATGAAAGACTAAGTTCTTTTCTTCTAGAAAATAACTTTACCAGAGGACAGGTGGACACTTCTCTTTTCTGTAAGAACTTTGGAAATGATCTAATAATATGCTAATTTTATGTAGATGATATAATTTTTGGTTCTACTAATCCATTTGTGTGTCAAGAGTTTTCTAAGCTAATGCAAGTAGAGTTTGAAATGAGTCTAATGCAAGAGTTAAAGTATTTTTTAGGGATTCAAATAAATAGGACTCCAGATGTCACATACATTTATCAAAGCAAGTACACAAAAGAACTCATGAAGAAATTTGACATGTTAGATAGCAAACCAACAAAGACTCTCATGCATCCTACAACCATTCTGTAGAAAGATGAGGTAAGTAAAAAGGTTTTCCAGAAGCTCTATCGTGGTATGATAGGCTCTCTTCTTTATCTGACTGCTTCTCGCCCAAATATTTTATTCAGTGTATGTCTTTGTGCTCGATTTCAATCAGATCCGAGGGAAACTCATTTAATTGTTGTTAAGAGAATCCTAAGGTATCTAACAGGAACATCTAACCTTGGCTTGATGTATGAGAAAACATCAGAATTCAAGCTATCGGGGTTCTGTGATGCAAATTACGCTGGAGACAAATTAGAACGTACAAGCACCTCTAGATACCGTTAGTTTCTGGGTAACAATCTTGTCTCATGGGCTAGCAAAAGGCAATTAACTATTGCGCTATCAACGACTGAAGCAAAATACATCTCAACATCACTTTGTAGCATTCAGATGCCCTGGATGAAAAATCAACTTGAAGATTTTCAAATACATGAGAGTAACATTTCTATCTTCTGTGATAACACGATTGCTATTTGTCTAAGTAAGAATCCTATTTTACACTCTAGAGACAAACACATAGAAATCAAACATGATTTTATTAGAGACTATGTTGAGAAAGGGGTTATTGTTTTAGAATTCATAGATACAGACCACCAGTGGGCTGATATCTTCACAAAACCCTTAGCTGAAGATAGGTTTCTGTTCATTCTGAAAATTTTAAAAATGGAACTTTGTCCAAAATGAATTTTCCTTTCTAATGTGTTTAACTCTATCTAGAATTGTGATTCTGACTTGTGTAAATATCTTTTAATTATATCCTTCTGACTCAACGATATTTTCACAAAGTTAGAAACCGTGACACAAAGTTGTATAATTTCAGGATGTCATCTTTACTTTGCTATAAATTTCTCTGTGAATGATAGAATGTTGCACTATTTTATTGTTTATTTACTTGCTCCAAAATACTGCAACCACTCTTATATTACTGATATGGAAATGCAGTTGATATATGTTGTTAAGAAAAACATTCCTGATTATTGGGCTTATGTGTTTATGCACCATATGTCGGCTCGTGATGAAAACTCAAGTGGGCTACCATATGCTAGGTTTATAACAAAGATTTTCAAGTTCGGTGGCATTGATACAAAGGATGAACTTAAGGTAAAAATGACAAAAAAATATGAAATTAACAATGATGTGACCAAGAACAAAATTGGAGTTTATGTTTGTCAACTTGAAGGAATCTTCAAGAATAGGGATCAAGAAACTAGTGAACCATCTGTTCCATCTGCTCCATTTGTTCCACCTACTCCATCACAAGGCCCGAGTCCTTCAAACCAAGTTGTTATAGATAATTTAGATTGCTAAGTTACCTTATAAGCTTCATAAACTAACAATTTGATAGCCTTCATCTTGAAGTAGCAAGAGTCTCTCAAAGATTGGAAAATTTGGAAGTCCAACAATGGGATAATGATGATGAAAATTACCATATAGAGTAAAAATTGATGTTGTCTTAAGTTTTGTTCATGTCTAGACTTTCTTCAATCTTAAGTCATGTTTAACTTATGTTATTGCATTGTCTGGTTTTGTGTTGTTATAACATTAAGACATATGTATTTGCGTGTATGAACTGCTTTGATTTCCATTACGTGTGGCTTCTTTAGTTGTATGTTTGCATGTATGTTTGTGTGTATGGATTTGCCCTATTTCCCTTCTTTTTAATAATGTCAAAAGGTGGAGAACGATGTATGCATTTCGTTTTATCTTTTTATCAATTCAAATACATGTATTTAAAAAGCAATGCAAATATAGAATTCAAGGATTCAACAATTAGGGGGGGGGGGGGCATGTGATTTAGGAGCCTTCTTAAAATGAGGTCAAAAACTCAAAAATCAAATGGTTTGTCATCATCAAAACGGAAGAGATTGTGAAGACAATCTCATCTTTATACAAAGTTTTGATGAATACAAAGGATTATGACAGAAGGAAAAGATCTCTTAATCATAGATCAAGTGCAAACACCTCCAATCAAATATCACAAATGCATAAGTTATTGGATGTCATGGAATTTGAGGAAATTGGTCATGATACTAAGATACATAATTGCAATTCATAATGAATAAATTTTAGATGCTCAGAAAAACATTCATCTCTTCATCTTTAAAAGTTTTTATGCATCCATACATCATTTCTATTCATTTCCAATTAATCTCAAGGCAAAAAAAATTAATTTTTAACATAGTGTAACCGGTTACACAAAATTGATCACCAAAGTGTACGGTGACAAGTAATTGTAAACGAAAGTGGTATGCTTCTAAAGGTGTGAAAAAGAAAGTGGCACACACACACACACACACACACACACACACACACACACACACACTTAGATTGCACTTTGTAGTTACATTATCTTTTCTTTGAGATGTGACTCTCTCCCTAGATAGAGATAAGTGGATTTGAAAGCATTCTATAGATGATGCTTTCTCAGTGGCTTCTGCGTACCTCGTATAGAGGGTTAGTTCAATCTTTTCTTCAACTCTTTTTTATCAGAGAGCAGGATCCTCAGTAACGCCTAGTTTATTTTTAATTAAATTTCATAAATAATTATGTGATTGTGTGTGTGTTTGTTTGTGATTTTTGGTGCTAGAGGGACCCTTAGGTGAAGGGTAGTAACCTTAGAAATGTTGAATTTAAGGTATTGGAGGTGGTTGAGTAAAATGGTAGAGATTTGGGGGTGGTAAGAGTAAAGCTAATTAATTAATATTAGTTAATATTTATTTAATTAAATAATATTAGGTGGATATTATTTAATATAAATACTTAGTGGAATTATTATTATTATTTTATTTAGTTATAATAAAATAGTAATTAGAAATTATATTAAAATAAGAAAATAAGGGAAAAGGGGGAATAAAGTAGAAACTGTCAGATACGTGAATTGAGAAGAGAAAGAGAAGAGAGCAAGTTAGGGCATTGTGGAAGAAGAAGAGGATTCCATTAGAGTAGTTTCGAACCATTAATCTAAATTAAGGGTGGGATTCCTATTGTATAAGAGTTTGCATGATAACATGTGGGTGGTGTAGCGCGATTTTTGTGGTTTTGAATCACTATCGCTTTGGTACTACAGTTCGATTCATTTTTTATCCTGTGAAGCTGATTAAGGAAGGGACATAGATATCTCCAATTAACCCTGCTTGCATACTGAGTTTAAACAGACGACTGTTGGTTTACAGATGTTATCAAAATAGGAGGGTCTGTCTTAGGTTTATTTCGCTTGAGAATAGGGTGTCTTGAGGCTTTTGATAAGGTGTTGGATTTGTTTTTTTTTCCTTTGATTGAGGTATGACGGTACTGGACCTAGGGTTTTTGATTAGTATGCTCGCTAAGATCTCGCAATCTTATGCCTACATATTCCCGTTTAACGAAACAGGGAAATCAGAGCAATAGTAGTTCCTCCTATCTATGGGAGGAAAAAGGTGTTTTGGTGTCTCGTTCAAAGCCCAAGACAGAGGGCTAAAGGGTTATGTGTATCTTGTTCAAAGCCCAAGACATGAAGCTAAAAGGTTGACCGAAAGAGAATTTGTCATCTCTAAAGAGGGATTGTTGATTTTTTTGTGTGCCTTGATTAGAGCGCAAGGTGAACGCTAAAAGGTTAATTGACCCGGCTGGGGTATTTTTTTATACAAAGCCTAAGAGGAGGCTGAAAGTTTGGCTTTTTCAGGGAAAATGTTCTATCTGTCTTCTATAAAGCCCAAGATTGAGGCTAAAAGGGTTTGACTCAACAAGAGAGTCTTTTATACTCAACAAAAGAGGGTTTTTATCTATCTCGTACGAAGCCCAAGATTGAGGCTAAAAGGTTTTGACTCAACAAGAGAGTCTTTTATACTCAACAAGAAAGTGTTTTTATCTGTCTCGTACGAAGCCCGAGATTGAGGCTAAAAGGTTTTGACTCAACAAGAGAGTCTTTTATACTCAACAAGAGAGTGTTTTTTGTTTCTCGTACGAAGCTCGAGAGGGAGGCTAAAGGGTTTTGACTCAACAAGAGAGTATTTTATACTCAACAAGAGAGTGTTTTTGTGTCTCGTACGAAGCCCGATAGGGAGGCTAAAAGGGTTTACTCAAAAAGAGAGTCTTGAAAAGTGAGTGACTCGACAAGAGAGTTGTCATACCCCAAATTTTGACCACTAAGATTCCCATCATTGTGCAAGTCATCACCGAATGAATCATTATGCCTCATCAGTCTCCCCAAAGATGGGTGAGCATTCACTACAAATAATAATTAGGGTTTCAAGCCCTCTTTGAGCCTTAGAAAAAGGATCAATCAAGAATTGACATGATCTTCAACTTGTCTAACCTCTCAAACATCCACAATGGATCAAGAGGACTCCCACATCAAGGATCAAGCACAAGGTTGCAGCATTCCAAGTGGATTAAGCCTCAAGATCGCCAGTGTCACCAAATTAGGGTTTTGGTCGACCAGTGCCTCTAGATGGAAATCTTCCTCTGGGCATGAGTCAATACTTCAAAGCATAACCTAAGATGCTCCAAGGGACATCATGAACCCAATTATCAAGTCAATTTAACCTCAGGGGATGCATTCACAAAAAATCAGGAATTATGATTTCTTGACCTAATTCACCCCTAAGTTGACTTTTGGGACAAAACATGAGCCAAGACCTCAAGACATTATTTGAGGGTCTCAAATACACCACATTGATCCATTTGCAACAATGGATTGATCCAATAAACTTGAGCAACATTAAATGCTTTTGAATTAAATTAAAGGTATAATAGTAATACAAGTATTAATTAGTCTAAAATTTAATGACTTTTGTTTATAATAGTGACCAAGATTTAAGGTGTTTTTTTTTGTTTATAATAGTGACCGGAGGGAGTATATGTTTTTATAAATAACAAATTATTACACGTGAATTTTTTTTTATTATTCCAAATTGTTTATTCAAACAAATTCATAATCGGTATTAAATTTGAAATTTATATTATTATTATTTGGTGTTGTTTATACCATAGAGTCATTACAATATTGATAAATTTTATTACTTTTTAAAAAATTAATCATTATTTCTTTTAATAATAACGTATACATTTATATTCAAAAAAGTGTCTATAATTGAACAAAATAATATTTATTTATGAACAAAAACACATTGGTGATTCATATATTTGTATATAGATTCAAATATTTATATATAAAAAAAACATACTACCTCCGTCCCAAATTATAAGTCACTTTGTAAAAAATATTTATCTCAAATTATAAGTCACTTTATAATCCCAATACAACATTAATGACATTTTTCCTAAAATACCATTAACTATTTATTTCTCTTTCTTCTTTTGATTCTATTAATTTCTCTTTCCTCTGTAATTAATGAAGGATAATAGTGTAAAGTCATACATAATTTCTCTTTCTCATGCAACATTGATTACTTTTCTTAAACTATGTGAAATACCCAAAACGTCTTATAATTTGAGACGGAGGGAGTATTATTGTTATAAATAAGAACAACTTTAATTGTTTCTAATATTAAATAATGAAAAAAAATATTATTGTTATAAATTGGAACAACTTTATTATATTTTGGAAACATATGTGTATATTAACTATAGAAAACAAATTTTAATTATATAATAATTTTTTTTTAACACAAAAATAAAACAGTTATAACAAAACATAAAGCTACTGATCAAGAATTGGATAATAATAGAAAAAAATTCACTTTTAATTCTAATATTTTGGTAAATAATATCAAAATAAAAATAATATTTATATAAAAAATAATATATTATTGATTTAAATATTTTTATATATGAAAATAATTATAAGAACTAATTTATTATATTTTTTAAAAATAATAACTTTTTTTATTAAAGAATTTATTTTTTTAAATTTAATTTTTATTATATTTTAAAAAGAATATCCGTATCATATTCGCACGGGTATTCCGTGAGTTAAAACTAAAAAGAAAAAAAAAAACACAAAAATTCTAATCTCTGGCGTATGAGACCTCTAAGACCAAAAACTATACGCATACCTTATGAATTTATCCATTACAGTTATAAGGTAAAGGGTTAAATATGTTTTTAGTCCCTATAAAGTTTGAAATTTTATTTTTAGTCCTTCCTTATCTTTTGACAACAGTTTTTACAAAAAAACCGTTTTCAAAACCAGCTAAAACCGTTGTCAAAATCCAAGAAGGACTAAAAATGAAATTTCAAATTTTATAGAGACTAAAAACATATTTAACCCTAAATTAAATATTATTTTTTGAGTGGTGTTTCTATTGTGTTTTTTAGCGCACATGCTAACTGTTTAGCTATGCCAAATAGTGTAATTTTTTAGGAGTCCCAACAATATTTCTTTGTTTTTTTTAATACACAAGCTAACAGTTTAGCTATGACAAATAGTGTAAATTAAAAACTTGTGAATAATATATTTCATGGTGAATAGGAAAGAATAAAATATATGCATGCGAGTCTGTAATAATGTCTTCCACTTTCATATTCCAAGAAAACATTTGTCCTCGCACTGTAATTATTGACACATACAATCATACAAGAAAAAGCAAAAGGTAATATGACTCCACACCGTTGCTAAAACCAGCTAAAACTGTTGCCAAAACTCAGAACGGATTAAAAATGAAATTTCAAACTTTATAGAGACTAAAAACATATTTAATCCTAAGTTAAATATTATTTTTTGAGTGGTGTTTCTATTATGTTTTTTAGCGCACATGCTAACTGTTTAGCTATGCCAAATAGTGTAATTTTTTAGGAGTCCCAACAATATTTCTTTGTTTTTTTTAATACACAAGCTAACAGTTTAGCTATGACAAATAGTGTAAATTAAAAACTTGTGAATAATATATTTCATGGTGAATAGGAAAGAATAAAATATATGCACGCGAGTCTGTAATAATGTCTTCCACTTTCATATTCCAAGAAAACATTTGTCCTCGCACTGTAATTATTGACACATACAAGAAAAAGCAAAAGGTAATATGACTCCACACCTCCATTTGTCCTCAGAGTGTAATTATTGATACGCCGTCAAAATGGGCTAGTTCATATGGGTTGGCCCACCAATCCCATAGAATCATAAAACTTGGATCTTAAAAATAAAGTCTATATTTTTCAAGATTTTTTTAGCCCAGTTTTAAAAAATCTGCTATTCATTAGGACTAGTCCATATGGGCCGTGGGTAGTCCATTAGGCTCATATCACTATAAATTTTAAAAAATTATATTAATACGTATATTATCTTACTCCAAAATAACACATTGATTTTTCTCACCTCACTAAATTTTATATATATTCTATTCAATATTTCTCTTTTAAATATTATACATTAATATAATTAATACTCTTTTCTCGTATTCTATTAGTTTCCCTTATGTTAAATATTCGAGTATTATTTTATACAATTTAGATATGTATTATATTTAAAAACACATTATAGTATTGATAAAAAACAATATAGTACTTAAAAATATATTATAAAAATATATTATGTTTAAAATAATATAACTTTTAATTTTATTTATAATAAATATTATGACATTTTTATTTTTATTTTTTTATTAAAAAAATTCATTTAGGGCCGGATAGTCTGAAGTCCATCTAGGTTCGGGCTCAGAAAGTAATTTTTGAGCTCATATTAAAAATAGATTTTTTTGACCCAACCCTAAAAAGCCTGAATCCATCAGAGTCGGTCCGTTTAAGATCAGGTAGTCTATTTTGACAGCTCTACGGACAATCATTCATAAGAACAAAAGGTAATATGACTCCACACTTGCATTTGTTAAATTTTTTAAAAAAATCGAATCTTTTACGACAAAGAATCAAACATGTGACTAATAGTACCATTCCACCAAGCGACATACTACTTGAAAACTTATTACTGGAGTAGTGATTTACTTGAATTCTAACCAATAAGAAAGTAAGTGTTAAAAGAATGGTGTTGAAGTAAGTGCTCTTAGTACTACATTTTCACATCAGCCAAAAATGAATATTTATATACCATAACTAAATTATAGCAAAATTAAAACCATCTCTGCAGAACTACTGGTACTTAATTATCGTGTGACTTGATTTTCTCAATAACCAAGCTATACTTTGTCGGTAACTATTCAGCTTAAAAAATACATAACAATTGATCTTGTTAAATTAACTGAGTTGATAGTATGCAAAGATATAGATTCTTTTAAACCTGAGACATTTTACTTATTTATTTTTAAAAAATATTCTCTCAGTTTCTTTTTAAGTATTATTTTTTGACTTTTAATACATATCAAAAAAATTAATCATTATAATTACTTTTCAAACAATAATTCTTCTTTTACCTATAATATCTCTAATTATTTATTACATTTATCTTACTTTTTTTTCTCTATAATGATTACCTATGAATAATTTTGACAAAAGTGTAATCAATACTACTTTAAACTTTACAAATGACAATTAAAAAAAAACAAAAAATTATTCTAAAAATAACATTTAAAAAAGAACAGAGGAAGTAAATTTTAACCGTTAGACCATTTGACTAAAAAGTGATACTAGACAATTGTTAAAATAATTGAAAAACACATGCAAAATATTAGCACCGTTGGATTGTAATCCTTTTCTTCATTATGGCATGTTATTTTGCCTATAAATTAGTTAGATGAAATAAACAAAGATCATAGTGAGCAACCAGCACTAGCTAACTTATCAGTATGGCTACCCAAGAAACATTGCTAGACAAGCCTAAAAAATCCATTCCCAAAACATTTTGGTTAATCCTTTCTTTAGCTGCTATCATAAGCTCATCAGCCGTTATTGTTTCTAATCTCAACAAACAAACTTCCTTCTTCAACCTCTCCTCAGCTCCCAATCTGTGTGAGCATGCTGTTGATACAAAATCATGCTTAACTCATGTATCAGAAGTAGCTCAAGCCCCAACCTTCTCTAACACAAAAGACCACAAATTGAGCACACTCATATCCTTATTAACCAAATCCACCACACACATTCAAGAAGCCATGAACAAAGCCAGTGTTATAAAAAGCCGAGTTAACAACGGCAGAGAGGAAACTGCTTTGAATGACTGTGAGCAACTAATGAGCTTGTCCATGGAAAGAGTTTGGGACTCAGTGTTGACTCTAACAAAAGATAACATGGACTCACAGCAAGATGCACACACATGGCTGAGTAGTGTGCTCACTAACCATGCAACTTGTTTGGATGGATTAGAAGGTACATCTCGGGTGGTTATGGAAAGTGACCTTCAAGGCTTAATATCAAGAGCTAGATCTTCTCTCGCCGTGCTTGTTTCCGTTTTACCTGCAAAAGGTAACGACGGATTCATTGATGAATCATTGAACGGTGAGTTTCCCTCATGGGTAACTAGTAAGGATCGAAGGCTTTTGGAGTCTTCAGTTGGGGACATAAAGGCCAATGTTGTTGTGGCTAAAGATGGGAGCGGCAAGTTCAAGACTCTGGCTGAGGCTGTGGCATCTGCACCTAACAAAAGTAAGACAAGGTATGTTATCTATGTGAAAAAGGGAACCTACAAAGAGAATGTTGAAATCAGTAGTCAGAAGACGAATGTGATGCTCGTGGGTGATGGTATGGATGCAACGATAATCACAGGTAGCTTAAATTACGTTGACGGAACAGGCACCTTCAAAACTGCAACTGTTGGTATGAATTTTCATTTTCCACTTGTCTGTATTTGCCATTTCCATTTGTGTGACATGGGTTTTCATTCATGTATATTTTGGTTTTTGTAGCTGCTGTTGGGGATGGATTTATAGCTCAAGACATTGGATTCAAAAATACAGCAGGCCCACAGAAGCACCAGGCGGTTGCTCTCCGCGTCGGTTCAGATAAATCCGTCATCAACCGCTGTCGCATTGACGCATTTCAAGACACACTCTACGCACACTCCAACCGACAGTTTTACCGTGATTGCTTCATTACTGGTACTATTGATTTTATCTTTGGAAATGCAGCTGCTGTGTTCCAGAAGAGCAAACTCGTGGCCCGAAAGCCCATGAGCAACCAAAACAACATGGTCACAGCCCAAGGTCGAACAGACCCAAACCAGAACACTGCAACTTCAATTCAGCAATGTAACATAATACCAAGCACAGACCTCAAACCTGTCATAGGCTCCATCAAAACATACCTAGGCCGCCCATGGCAAGCCTACTCCAGGACTGTTGTGATGCAATCCTTGATAAGCAACCACATTGACCCAGCAGGATGGGCTGAATGGGATGACGCTCACAAAAGCTTTCTCAAGACATTGTATTACGGAGAGTACTCGAACAGTGGACCGGGTGCTGGTACCAGCAAAAGAGTGAATTGGCCTGGTTATCATATCTTAAATACTGCAGAGGCAAGTAAGTTTACAGTTTCACAGCTCATTCAGGGTAATGTTTGGCTGAAGAACACCGGGGTGGCCTTTATCGACGGCCTCTAGAAATGGGCTTTGGCAAGTGTCTAATGCTATGTTTTAGACGTTTCGCATAAATAAAGTTGTAACATTATGCTCTATGGAAGGATGTTACAATAGTCTTCTATGGCTGTTCTGTTGTAATGAATACCTCATGTTGAATAAATTATTATCTAGATTAATATATCTTAATCAACTTTAACTTTGTTTCATGAATGAAATATAAAAACACAAGTTGTTAATAATAATTGAAGACCAAAATGTGCAACTATAAAAATTATAAAAGATGATAAGAGCCATGTTAACTTTGCTACATAATACAACCAGATTTGAGTAATAAAATACTAACCTGTAAAAAAAAGGCATAATTTGAAACTGTGGCCAAGTGTGAAATGCATTCTTTCCAAAGGTTCCAGTAAATGATGCATTCGGGTCTAGCGCAAGTGGTTGGTGTGCAGTGTGATTTAGTGTTGTAAGCTTCGGTTCCGAGTTTGATTACTACTCAACAAAAGGTAATAACATAGAAATAAATAAATAAAATTATTAATCAATCAAATAAAAAACTAATATTATATTTTGAATATAAAGGTCCAAACATTTATTTTGTTACATGCTTGTGATTCTTACTTACTCCAGATTTTCCTCTAGGGATACAAAAAAGCAGTCAATTTATCAGCACCATATATTGTCCAAATCGAAAGGTGCTCTAAAGGCCCACCATATATTTATCAGCACCATATATTACTCCAGATTTTCCTCTAGGGATATAAAGATAATGTATTCATAAATCCTCGTAAGCCACAATATATATATATATATATATATATATATATATATATATAGCCTTTTTTAAAGGTAAAAACTACTGTTACAAATGCGTAATAGTAGCTAAGCTACTGTTGTGGTAGCTCAGATGGAAAATTTTGACTTATAATTCCTAAGTCTTTCTTATAATTTTGGTAGTTCCATACTCTTATCCTTTAAATTTAAAAAGAATGTTTTCTGTGCTTTCTATTAAGCTCTCTTTTGTCCATGGAAGGATGTTTATGAGCAATTTTAAGAAACTTTTTGTAGAAAAACTTCTTTTTACATCTTTGATTTAGGTCCATTTTTTGATTTATTGGTATATTGGCTGGAATACTGTAACTAGGCGACAACGGTCAGTTGAATAGGTGATCACTTTGTTCTTCGGAATAGTGATCACTGAAGGCCTAACTTCAGAGAGACAACGCCCCGTACCAATTTATCACAAAACCCTTTGATCACTTTCGTGGGTTGACGTTTGGCAGAGCCGAATTCCCCTATTTTTTTGTGATCGTTAAACAGTTCCTGTTTGCAAAGATGTTTTGTTGGGAAGATAAGAATAAAGAACTAGTACAATTATGAGTTAAACTTAGTTGTTATTTTGATTTATTATCTATCTGTTGCTAACCACAACACTCTTAGCAGAATCTTTCATGGATTCTAATATTGAAGCTGTTTCAGTTGACAATAATGATTGTCAAAACCCTTTTATTAAAAATGAGGAAAATAATGAATTTCCTAAAGATCTTGAAAGGTTAAACAAATGGATCATTCCATCCGTACATTCAAAACAAATTTATAAATTTGGTATGTTTGATGTAATGTCCAGGTTTGCTGTAAAAACTACAGAGCAAACCATACCTGTTTCAGGATCAACCCAAAATATTGGGCTGTTAAGCAAGAAAGACTTGCTCCCCTTTAAAGACTACAAATTCATCCATATTGGAGTAATCCAAGTTGCTTTAAAACCTTTAACCATGCTGGGATTAAACTCTAGTCTTGTGGCATATGTCAGAGATGGGAGATGTGAACATTTTCAACAATCTTTGGCTGCTGTCATAGAAACTAGTCTATGTCATGGGCCAGTATATTTTGAGGTTTCTCCAAATTTAAACCTCTCCCTGTCTGACAAAAATCTTTTTGATGCCTTGAGACTAACTATTCACACTCATGGTTACAATTTTAAACCAGGTAGTGAAATTATAGCTATATGCTATAGAGTTTATTACAAAGTTTTAAACACTTTGAATCCTAGAGTGAAAAATATTTCACCTCAAGGATCCACAACTTTAGTGCAAACAAATTTGCTTACTTCTAATGTGGCTACTAATAGGCTTATTAGATGGAACGAAATTGACTTCCCAGAAATTTGGTCTTTGCCTCAAGAGATTGAGCCAAAACCTGTCCTTAATCAGGATATAGACCAAATAGTTCAAACATCTGAAGGAGATGTTGAAATCAAATTTAACCAACAACATAGGTTTATTATCCCTAGAGCCTTGTCTGCTAGGTACTTAACCCGTAGTGACTATGTCACAGCCCCTACTGTCCTACCTAGGGTGTCTACCTCTAATCCCAGAATAAGGGAAGAAGCTTTAGAACAAGAATATGTTGAGAATATCAGAATTAGTGAAAATAAAGTCCCCTTTGGTATTTACCAAGGAAAAGAACCCAGGGTTGAATCGCCAACCCAATCTGAAATGTCCTTCCATTTATGATTGATTTCTCTGAAGGAAGTGACACAAGGAAACTCATTAGTAATGAGTTTATGAAAAAGGAAAACCAAGAATTTAGAAAGTGGTACTTTAAGAAATTCTCTAAAACCACCCTCCTTGAATTCAAGGAACTCTTCTATGAAGAATTATCTAAGGGTCAAACCCTTATCCCTTTTATCCAGTGGTTTGTGAAATTCTTTGTCCAAAAGACTCAAACCGATATCCTTGTCATACAAAGATCCTGGAAGACACCTGAAGGAGATTCTCTTGAATCACCTTATCCCCCTGAAAGGGCCATACAACTTTCAGAAAATGCTGAAGCTAATGCTTATAACACCATAAAGAAACTTGAAAACAGTCATGTTTCTATAAGAGAGTTAAACTCTTTAGTTAGGGCCCAAAACTTCACCAATGCCTTCCTTACCTGCCTTGGAGAACATATGGTTTCCCTTGAAAAACTCATCCTATCTGTTAAAGAAGATATGGAAAAACAGATAAAACAGCATAGTCTGATAATGGATCAGCTATCCAAAAAACAAATTATTCCTTTCCAAGAAGGAACCTCGTCTAAAATGACCCAAGATATACCTATAATCCAACCTCCAGTTCAGGTTAGTGGTTTCAAGATGGAAGATGACCACAACGAGTTTATAAAGATACTTGAACAAAAGCTTAAGGATATTCACCTAAGAGTCTTACTTCATGAAGAAAACTCTTCTGAAGAAGATTATACTTCTGAAGAAGACCAAGAAGTTATTGGAAACATTAACCAATTAACCCAAATGTTCAAAGACCAAGAGGAAAACTATGAAGTTAACCCAGTCCATATGACGAAGCCAGTAGAAAAATACTACTACAAAAGACCTACACCTCAGGATGTTCTCTTTGAAGAACCTGACAATTACCAGAATTCCTACTCGGGAAAAGCTATCTATGAATGGAACATAGATGGTCTCAATGAAAAACAAATTGTAGACACTATACATAGAATGCTTATGTATGCAACAGTTTGCCTCGTTTATTACAGCGGGAATTCTGATAGTTCAGTTGCCTCGTTTATTACAGCGGGATTTATTGGTCAGCTCAGAGGATGGTGGGATTTCTACCTCTCTGAATCTCAAAGGAAAGAAATTCTTTCTCATAGAAAATTGGTTAAAACAGAGGGAACCAGTACCCCTACTGTTGCCACCACGGGAGAAGAAGATGCAGTCTATACCCTGAGTCTTTCCATCCTTCAACACTTTATTGGTCATAACCAACCCATTGGAGAAAAACTCCAAACCCTTTTGCAAAACCTTAGATGTCCTTCGTTGACACACTTTAGATGGTATAAAGATACCTTCCTATCTAGAGTTTTTCAGTTAAAGAACTCCAATTCCGTTCATTGGAAAGCCAAATTTATAGATGGCCTTCCACATCTCTTCTCTGAAAGGGTTAGGAAAACCCTTAGAGACAAAAATGATGGAATTAATATCAATTACCCAGACTTAACCTATGGTTAAATTATTAATAGCTGCATAACAGAAGGATTAACGTTATGCAATGACATTAAGCTTAAACACCAGCTCAAGAAGCAAAAGCTCTCTGAGAAACACCAGTTAGGTGAATTTTGTGACCAATTTGCTTATGATCTTGGAAAACCTCATACTGAGAGGAGGAAGAGATCTCTTAAACATGGTAAGAAAAAGGATTCTTACAAAGGTAAAACCCAAAGTTCTTACCAACCTTATAAGAAGAAGAACTTCAGACGAAGGGAACCTAAGCCCGAACCTAAACCCTCATATAAGAAGGGAAAAAGGAAAGCTAAAAAGCTTGACATCACTTGCCACAAATGTGGTAAGCAGGGTCACTATGCCAATAGGTGTTGGACCAAGAAAGCCCTAAACGAAGTTGAAGATGAAAAACTTCGTGCTCAGCTAGAAAAGGTCTTGCTAATAAATTCCAGTTCTGAAGAAGAAAAATCTTCCAGTGAAGAAGTTGACATTGTCAATTCCTCTGATTCTGAATCTTCATAATCATCCACTAAGGACTGTGAGTGTAATGAACTCAACTATTGGAATTCCATAGCTAATATGAATGGTTGCTTTGTTATTACTAGCGATCAGGACAACGCCTTAAAGGCCATTGAAGCTATTACAGATCCTAACATAAAAAGGAAAATGTTAGAGATCCTAATTCATAACCAACCTAGGGTTGAGGCTCCCAGAATGCTTGAAGCCCCTTACCAGCTTAGCGAGGTCTTAACTAGATTTCATAAATCTAACCTTAGGGAAGTTCCTACTTCACTAAATGACCTTAAAGGATAAATTTCTCAGATTAAATCTGAAATAAGTCAGATAAAGAAAACCAATAAAACCCTTTATCAGCGGATAGCTAATCTTGAGAAAGGAAAAGAAGTTATCTAATCTATTGATGAAGAATATTTAAGTCTTCTAGAGCGTATCAATACCCTCAAAACTATGAGTCAACAGCTTGGATCTTCTAAAGAAGAAGAATCAGGTAAAGACGAGGAGGATGAAAATCCCGATGAAGAGAGTTATTTACACCTTTTGGATAAGGTCACCTCTCAAAAATGGTATATCAAAATTACCCTGGTCATTGATAGACAATACATCATCAAAGATGAAATTGCCCTAGTAGACAGCGGTGCTGATTTAAATTGTATTCAGGAGGGAATGATCCCTACTAAGTTTTTTGATAAAACTACGCAATCCCTTACTCAAGCAGGCGGGAAAAAACTTAAGGTCAAATACAAACTTTCCAAGACCCATATTTGTAACCAAGAGGTTTGCCTTCCTACCTCTTTCATTCTTGTTAAAAATCTTACAAGAAGAGTTATATTAGGAACCCCTTTCCTTAACAGTATTATACCAGTTAAACTTAGCCACCAAGGTATAATAGGTGAAGTCAATAAGAAACCTGTTAGGTTTAACTTCATTACTGACCCTCAAACTAGGATAATCAATGAAGTTAAGGATATTCTCCTTGAAAATAAAGAGAAGCAATTAAGTTTCCTTCAGGAAGAAATTAACTTACTAAGCATTGAAGATCAGCTTAGTAAAAACCATATGAAGAGACAAATTAAAGACTTAGAAACCCAGTTCAAAACTGAGGTTTGCAGTGACCTGCCCAACGCGTTTTGGGATAGAAAGAAACATGTTGTTTCTCTTCCCTATTTAGAAGAATTTAATTAGAATCAAATTCCTACCAAGGCTAGACCAGCCCAAATGAACAAAGATTATTTGAATCTTTGCCAAAAGGAAATTGACTCCTTGCAATCCAAAGGATTAATCAGACCTTCAAAGTCTCCTTGGTCTTGTACTGCTTTTTATGTTAATAATGCAGCTGAGAAGGAACGAGGTGTTCCTCGACTTGTTATAAATTATAAACCCTTGAACAAAGTTCTTAAATGGATTAGATATCCTATTCCCAATAAGAAAGATTTACTTGATAGATTAAGCAATGCTATAATCTTTTCCAAGTTTGATATGAAATCAGGATATTGGCAGATTCAAATAGAAGAAGCTGATAAATACAAAACTGCTTTCACAGTTCCCTTTGGACAATTTGAATGGAATGTCCTCCCTTTTGGTTTAAAGAATGCTCCTTCTGAATTCCAGAAGATTATGAATGATATATTAAATCCCTATTCTGAATTTATCATTGTTTATATTGATGATGTTCTGATTTTTTCCCAATCTTTAGATCAGCATATCAAACATTTAAAAATATTTAAAGGTGTGGTTAGACATAATGGTCTTGTTATTTCAGCTCCAAAAATGAAGCTCTTCCAAACAAAAGTTAGATTTCTGGGTCATGAAATCAACAAAGGAACAATTATTCCTATTAGCAGAAGTATTGAATTCGCTTCAAAATTTCCAGATATATTATCTGAAAAGAAGCAATTGCAAAGGTTTCTAGGAAGCCTTAACTACATTTTTTATTACTATAAGGATTTGGCTAAAGATACAGCCATCCTTTACCAGAGACTTAAGAAAGTGCCTAAGCCTTGGACTGAGAAGCATACTTTTGTTGTCCAAGCAATTAAGAAGAAAGTTAAATTTTTGCCTTGTCTTTCCCTAGCTAACCCCAGCTATTTCAAAATTGTTGAAACTGATGCCTCCGACCAAGGTTATGGAGGAATACTCAAACAGGTTAACCCTGAAACTTCTAAAGAAGTTTTGGTGAGATTCACTTCTGGAAAATGGAACCAGACACAGGCCAAGTACTCTACGGTCAAAAAAGAAATGCTTTCCATTATAAAATGCATTTCTAAATTTCAAACTGATTTATTAAACCAAAAATTTTTGCTAAGAATTGACTGCAGTTCTGCAAAATCAATTATTGAAAAGGATATCAAAAATCTTGTTTCTAAACAAATTTTTGCCTCATGGCAAGCCCAATTAAGTGTTTTTGAATTTGATATTCAATATATTAAAGGAGAGAATAACTCCCTTGCTGACTTTTTAACTCGTGAATTCTTGCAGGGCAATGAGCGCCCCATTTAGGACCAGAGGAGGAGGTCGCTCCTTTGGCAGGGGAGGAGGAAGAGGGAGCAGCAATTTGTTGCCCCATCATGATCAATCCATTCCTCTAATAGGGGATTGGACCACTGTTTATCCTAACAGGCAAAGAATGCAAACATTAACTGCATCTTCTAAGAACAAAGACAAGGAAGAATCTTCCTCAAATCAGTCTAAGAACAATTATTCCTACAAGACTGCCGCTACTAGCGAACCGTTGCAAGAACAGGCAGCAGATTATTTTGAAAATACAACATTGGAATTCATTATTTATGTTGAGCATGAAGATGTTCAAATAACCAACAATGATGGTTGGGCGATTCAGACTAGATACCTTGAATCAAGAGGGTATGCTGGTCTTTCTGGCAAATCCAGACCAAACATGGAAATTCTACTTCTGATGACCGGATCGGCCACTATTACTCATCACTATCAGAATAATAATCCTGATAGTTTTATCAATTTTTCTAAATGCCATATCAATAAGGTATTGCTTCCCAGAGAATGGGGTCTTAATCCAAACAGCGAAAAATCTATTAAGCTGGCAGATGGTAAAATGGTTTACTACAATTATTGGGACTATGTCCAAGCCTTTTCTAAGGCCTTTTATTACCAAAATCCAAATAACAAGCATTCTTGGTTCTTCTCGGTTAACCCAGAAATTCTGGATAAGACTTTACCTAGCTGGTTTTATACTTGGTGGTCAAAATTCGGACCCTCCTTAGAAATTTTACCTAAGGAATTAGATGATCTTTACACACCATGGTGTGATGAAAGTCCTTTAATTGAAAAGGTTGTTTCAAAAAATTTAATTACAGGACAATGTCCATTTTTATATTTTGCTAAGTTTCAGATCCCATGGATTTGGAGATGGACAATTTCCGTCACAAAGAATAGTCTCAACATTCCCCATTTACAAAGACATTTCTTTACCAAATGGTGGAGCAAAATGGATGCTAAAGACTTTCAAGAAAAGGTCAAGCTAATTAAAGCTACCATTGAGGAAGACAAAATTAGTCCAATCAGAAAGCAAGCCTCTGCTCAAATGAATTTAATTCAACTTAAAGAATACTTTCAGAAGAAGTATCCGCAAGAAGATGATGAAGATCTTATGGTCAGAATTCTGGACCACATGAAAGGCCAATTTTTCACAGCTTTCCCCACTGTTAGGGAAGATAGTTCTATGAAGACAAGTTCTTCTCAGAGTTCTTTGGACGCTGTCCTAGCAGGTGAGTCACAAGAGCCAGAGCCCACCGCTGATGACTTTTGGGATTCCCTCACAGTATCCCTGGCACAAAAGGCCAACAAAGGAAAAGATCCTCAGCATTAAGATCAGGATCATTGAGCTGTCATCCACAGCTGTCTCCCACTAATTAAAGTGAAAGGAACGTCCACCCAACTTTAGCTGGATTTGGATCAGCAGAATCTGCTTTTCTTTTGCTTTTGCTTTTCTTTTGGTTGTCTTTTGTGATCATTAAGTGTCGATGGGGCCCATTGAGCACCCGACTTAAATGATTTTCTCTTTCAACTATTTTTCTTTTACCGGTTGCAATAGGTAACCTTTCTCCTATATAAGGAGTCTGTTGTGCTTCATTGTAGGCACGCTTCCTTTGTACAACTCTTTCTCTCTTTATAATAATATTTCAGTTTCTCTACCTTCTCTCTTGTTTTAAATCCATTTCTTCATAAATAATCCCCAACCACTCAAATAGTAACCAAAATAATTAAGGATTCAGGCTGCCCTACTGTTCCTGGTATATATATATATATATATATATATATATATATGGAGGAGATCAATTGACACCGGTGTCAAACATTAATTTTGACACAATATCTTATCCATTAAATAATATTTAATCCATGACTTTTATAAACTCAATTAGTAATTATGTGCCAAATATTATTTTTAATATCATATTTAATCCTATTAAATAGTATTTGATATAATGACTTTTATTAAATTAATTACTTATTCAATAATTATATTTGTTAATTAGTTAGTTAGAATATCTTAAAATCAAATGTTAAAGTTTAATTTGACACCAAATCTCATCCCTTAATTTTTTAAATATAAAACACCTATGTTGATTGATTTGATTTGAATATAAATTTGTTAAATTTAATCTTATTTTATTTTAATATAAACTATAATTTTTTGTAATGATATATATTTTAATAGCAGACTCTCTCCTTCTTTTTTTTTTATATTATAAATTTTAATTAAAATTATAATTTCACTAATTTAATCAATACAATCATAGTATTCACAAACACCAAAAATTGCTTGCTCCGAGCGGTTGCACTCCAAAGTACAAGGCATGTTAAAAATGCAGATTGTTGTCCATGTTTTACTCTTCCTTCCACAAAATTTTTCTTCCAACACTATACATAAAAATAAATAATAATAATAATAATAATAATAATAATAATAATAATAATAATAATAATAATAATAATAAGTTTGGAAAAATATAATTTTTTAAAAAACTAATTCAAATTAAATAAAATATTTAGAGAATATGATTGAAGTAATTTATATATAGTTTTGTAAATATTTAAAACATTTTTTCAAATGATTATACTATAGTAAAAAATTTATTATTTAAATTCAAAATATATTAATTAATTAGTAGAAAAAATTATCAGAAAACTTATAGTTTTAAAATGAAATCCCAAACAAAAACAAAAATATTCTATATATTATGTAATTGATTTGAAATCATATAGTTCTAATAGTTTTAGGATTTGTAAAAATAAATTTCAATGGCTTTTATTTACGCAATTAATCATTATGTGTCAATTATTATTTGTGACATCATACCTGATTCTGTTGAATAGTATTTAATATAATAATTTTCATTAACCTAATTAGTCATTCACATGTCAAACTTTTCTACTCGATGGAAAGAAAAACTTTGTGTTGTTCTTAAACCTTTTGTGCGTTACATCACTTGAATGAACTGAGTGAGTCAACATCCTCTATTTTAGAGTTTGAAGGAACATCAATTTCCAATTCTTTGAAAAACATGAATGATAACAATGAGGTAATCTAATATAAATAGTATATTTATATTTTAATACTTGAAAATTTTCTATTTAGTTTAAGTTTTTTTTTTAACTTTTATGTTTTTACATTCAGGGCAATGAGGCTCAAAATAGTCAAGAAAATGTTTCAAATATTTTTTTCACACAATGATCCTATTGCCATTGAGTCCAATAACACTTATCCGTATGTTGGATTGGAATTTGACTCTCTCGAGGATGTTAAAAATTTCTACAGAGAATTTGCTTAGAAAGAAGGATTTGGAATTCGTATAAGTTCAAGTAAGCACAATTTCTGCATACTTGTATGCTCTAATGCTGGAAAACATAAAATTAATAGTATCAGTAATGAAGAAAGTACTGCAGTCAAAATAAAACGTAAGAAAAGGTGTTCGACTTCGATGATTGGTTGTAAGGCGACACTTGTTACTTCAAAGGCACAAAAGAGACATAAATGGACTATCATTGGTTTTAATAGTGATCATAATCACGGTATGATTAGTCCAAAGAGTGTGAAATATCTTAGATGTCATAAGAAAATGAGTGTCGCTGCAAAGAACCTTGTTGAAAAGTTTGATCAGGAGGGGCTGTCTACAGGAAAAGTTGCTGCATTATTTAAAAATCCGGATTCAACCTTCTCTAATAGAGATTATTGGAATCATCTTAGGGATCTTCGATCTCAAAATTTAGATGTTGGAGATGCTCAAGGTGTATTTAACTTTTGTAAGCAAAAACTGGCAGAAAATTCAAACTTCTTTTACGAAATACAATGTGATAACCATGCACGAATGATTAATTTTGTATGGGTTGACGCAAGATCAAGGTTAGCCTATAAAGTTTTTGGAGATGTTGTTACATTTGATACAACATATAAGACAAACAAATATAGATGTCGTTTGCACCTTTTCCAGGGTTGAATCATCATCACCAATCTATTTTATTTGGTTGTGCTTTGCTGCAAGATGAAACAGGGAAATCATTTACATGGTTATTTGAAAATTGGCTCAAGGTAATGGGAGGAAAAAGTCTAGTGTTGATTTAACATAGGAAAAAATCAACATAGGAAAATATTGGCTCAAGGCAATGGCAATGACAATGGTCAAAAAATTTTATATGCAGTAAAAAATTATTATTTAAATTCAAAATATGTTAATTTAGTAGTACCAAAAGTCATCAAAATTAACAACGATCACCACTTCTAAACCAAAATACACATCAACACTACAAAAATCAAAACTAACAACATTATGACATAGACATAGACTAGCATCTTCAACATGTACATCATCATCTCCTTAGTGTATTTCTCATCCTTTTCAGTGCCCCTTCTAAGCATGTTGATTTCTACATCCTTTTCATCACATTTGGAACATTTTAAAATGATTGATGGTTGTATCTCTGGTTTGACTTCATCACTGTAATGGTTTTCGAACCACTCAAAAAAATTGCAACCCACATTACTAACTTCACTCTGTTAACAATAACATAAACCAAAACATCAGGCAAGCTCTGCAAAACCATCCCAAACACAGAAAAGTAAATTAAATATGTCAAACTATGTATAACACACGTACCACAAAGTATCAGCATTCCCAAAATAGTTTTCCCAAGTTTCTTCCTTTCTTCTTAACTCTCTTTAACACTGCTTTGCCTTCACACAGACATGTCGGTTCGATTCTAGGTTGGAATGCACTCGAAATGAAGGTGTTAGACTTCTGACATCTTCGATTTAGTCTACTGCTACCATATAAGGCCACTGATGGAGTGATGAGATTCAGGGTTCGTATGTTTGTGAATTGTGGATTTAGGTTTATCCTCTTATTTTTCTCCAAAAATATAAGAAATAATAAAACAAATACATATTCAGCACTGTTAAATGACACATCAACGTCGTTAGTGCCGCATAAGTTTTTTTAGAATGGAGTTTGTAAAAAAGGTTAACAATGAACATGTTAGTTAATATAAAGGACTAACTTGTAGCGAAAAAAACATAAAGAACTGTTTTATTACAATAAAATAACTTAAAAAATCCTAAGTATATTTTTGCCTTACATTTATATATTTTTTACCAGACTTCAATATATAATATAACAAACTAAAATATTATTAATTAAAAATTAATAGTTTTTTTTTTTAAGATTTTAAATTTTGGTAAGTTTTAATCTTTTAATATAAGATCATAATAAATTAATAATCACATTATACTAATTTCAACATATAAGAATTCTAAGATATATACATAATTTTTTAAAAAAAATAATTATATGACATGATAAAATAATATATTTCTATTAGATGATAATGTAAAGTTTTTTTACAGTTTTAGTGTAAAAAAATACAATGTAAATTTTTTTTTCAATGAATCATCGTTAAACCCTATTTTGTTTCCTTTTATATCCGTTGATAATTAATTATTAACAGTACTTTTTTTAATTAAACTCTTAACATTCTCAAATTATCGAGTTATCCTTTCGTTCCAAAACAAGTAGAATTTTGTTCTGCGTTGACTTTTGTTTGTACATCAATTTCTGAAACTATTGTTACTTTGTTGATCTAAGTTATGTAGATGGTTCTTGAAGGAACGATTTCAGCTTCTATCGATGCGTTAATGGAAAAGATTGTTTCTGCTACTAAGCCTGATGCGTTAATGAAAAACCTTGATGTAACACTCATGAGGCTTCAATCTGTACTTCAGGATGATAAGGAGAAACATGTCACTAATTCTTCGGTCAAGGAGTGGCTGAATATGTTGCAAGATGTTGTCTATGAAGCTGACGATTTGTTAGACGAAATCAATACTCAAGATTTAAGGCACAAAGTTGAAGCTGATCAGGTTCTTACCAAGTTTTCTTCTTTTTTTAAAAGGTTTAATAGAGATATCAATTCTAAACTGCGAAAATTATTTGAAAAACTGGAATATTTGAGAACCCACTATCCTGGATTGGAAGCTGGTTACAACAATATTTGGAGTGTAACTCCCAGAAATTCTTTTGTGGAAGATGAATCTGTTATTTATGGCAGAGATGATGACATAAAGAAACTTAAAGAGCTTTTGTTGTCGGAGGATGGTGGAAGTAAAATATGAGTGATTTCCATTGTGGGTATGGCAGGATTAGGAAAAATAACACTAGCTAAACTCCTTTACAACGACGATGATGTTAGAGAGAAATTTAAGGTATGTGGGTGGGCACATATTTCACCAGATCTTGATATTTTCACTGTTACTAAAACCTTTCTTGAGTCTCTCACCTCAAAGAGAAATGATACGGATAACCTCATGATTCTACAGCTGGAATTGCAATAAACTTTACGGGATAAAAAGTTTTTACTAGTGTTGGATGATATATTGTATAGAAGATATGTTGATTGGAATATTCTAAATGATATTTTGAATCTTGGGAAAGTGGGGAGTAAGATCATCATCACAACTCGAGATGAAAGAGTTGCACTACCCATGCAAAAAAAATTGTATGTCCACCATTTAAGATCTTTGGAAAATGAAGATATCTGGTCTTTACTAGCAAGACATGCATTTGTAGGGGGAAACTACCAACAACATCCTAATCTAGAAATAATTAGTAGAGAAATTGCCAAAAAATGTGGTGGCTTACCATTAGCTGTAGTAGTATTGGGGGGGGGGGGGGGGGGTATTCTTCGCAACAAATTGTCAGAAAATGATTGGAGTCATGTATTAAATAGTAGTATGTGGGATTTGACAAATGATAGTGTGCAACCAGCACTGCAAAAGAGCTATCAATATCTCCCGGGTCCTTTAAAAAGATGTTTTGCTTATTGTTCCATTTTTTCGAAGAACTCAATCTTAGAGAAAAAAATGTTGGTTCAGTTATGGATTGCAGAAGGCTTAATACCTTATCCCAAAAGTGAGAAAACTTGGGAAAAAAGTAGCAAAAGAATACTTTGATGAACTAGTGTCAAGGTCTCTAATACGTCAATGCTCCAATGATGATGACAAAAGAAACATTGAAATGCACGACCTCATCCATGATTTGGCTATGACACTTTCATTTCCATATTGCATTAGGTTGGACAAACCTAAGCCGGATAAAAGGGTGAGACATTTGTCATACAAGAGAGCAGAATATGATGAATTTGATGAATTGCATGAATTAAAAGGTCTACGATCATTTTTAGCCATGCCATTGTAAGATTCAACGGTGTCTAACTATTCAATGTCGAAGAAGTTATTTTTTAACCTGTTGTCGACAAAGACACACTTACACGTATTGTCTCTTTCACACTACCAAAGTATCACTAAGTTGCCTGATTCTATTGGAAATTTGATATACCTACGATACTTGAATCTCTCTAGCACTCGGATTAAAAGTCTGTCTTTAGAAATATGCAAGCTTTACAATTTGCAGACGTTGTTGTTGTCAAAATGCTGGGAACTCACTGAATTGCTAAAGGAAGTGAGGAAATTGGTGAGCCTACGCCACCTTGACATCAGAGGCACTAAACTTAAGGAGATTCATGTACAATAATCCACACTAGAAAATCTACAGACATTGTCGGACTTTATAGTCACTGTTAAGGATGTCGGATTGAAGATCGGAGATCTGGGAAAGTTTCCTCATCTACGGGGAAGTCTTTCCATCTCACAACTTGAAAATGTAACTGACCCATCCCATGTTTTTGAAGCAAATTTGAACATGGAAAAATAAATTGACGAGTTGGAACTAGGATGGTCTTATGACGCTCATTCTAATTCACAATAACAAAGTGTTGTTTTGGAACGATTGTCTCCGTCAAAAAATTTGAAGGGTCTGATCATCTCCAGATATGGTGGAGACAAATTACCAAATTGGTTGGGCGATTCTTTATTTGGCAACATGGTGAGATTGAGTATCTCAGAATGTAAAAATTGTTCAGGGCTGCCATCGCTCGGGAAACTAAGTAATCTAAAAGAACTCTTCATTAGTAAGATGCAATTTGTAAAGAGTGTTGATATTGAGTTCTATGGAAGTGGTTCTCCTTCTTTTCAACCATTTCCCTCCTTGAAAACTCTGCGCTTTGACCATATGGACGAGTGGGAGGAATGGAAGCTGATTGAAGGTTCATCTCCAGAGTTTCCTATTCTAACATACCCGTCATTGGGATATTGTCTAAAACTCAAAGGAAACATACCATGCGACCTTCCTAAGCTTACATATCTGTATGTGAAACTTTGTCCTGAACTCAGAGGGATGACACCCTACAACCTTCCTTCCCTTATTGAACTTGAGTTAACTGAGTGTCCTCTACTGATTGAGACAAGCCCGCTATTTGACGTATTCAGCCAATTGACGAGTTGTCTTAGTTTTCTTCAAAATATGACTTTAAAAAACATTCATTCACTAACATCATTTCCAAAAGACGGCCTTCCCAAAACCTTACATTCTCTCCATATCGATTACTGTGAGAATTTGGAGTTCCTTTCTCATGAATTTTTTCACAGTTACTCATCACTCTAACATTTGAATATATCCAATAGTTGTAATCCAATGACTTCATTTACCCTGTGCTATCTTCCACTCCTCCAAAATCTATATATTGGTGGTTGTAAACATTTAAAATCCATATTAATTGCAGAAGATGTGTCACAACAGAACCTCTTGTTTCTTAAAACCATCACAATAGAGTTTGGCAATGAATTAGAGTCGGGTTCCCTAAGTGGATTTCCCATTCCTAACCTCACTCATTTAACTGTGCGTCAGTGTGAGAAGCTTTATTCTCTACCGAAACCAATGAACAAATTTGCTAGCCTTCATACGTTAAAAATTGATGGCCTTCCAAATCTCAAACCAGTTTCCATAGATGATTTGCCTATCAGTTTACGTGTGCTTTATGGATAACACTTTACAACTTCCAGCACTCTCAAGCTCAAGCCGTTATGAGAAGAGGGAAAGTTCCCTTCTTCTCTTCAAGAACTGAAAATCATTTTGTGTCTGTTTATTTGTGCGAAGGAAACTAGGGAAAGAGTGGCGTAAGATTTCTCACATTCCCATCATACTTATCAATTGATCATGATCACAAAAGTAACATGTCCTGGTGAGTCACTGAAATATTTCTTTCTTAAAATGTTGTATATGTACATAAATGCATGTCACAATTGCAGTTTACTATCTTAAGGGGAAGTAACAAAGAGCATCATATATGTGTCATAGCCTTTATGACTTGTCACTTTGTTTGTTCTTTAGTGTTTCATTGCATGGTTGTGCTTTCTTTTTGTGTAAAATGATTAATTAGTTAGTTAGTAGCAATATGTTATACATGACTTTTTATAAATTCTCGACAGTCCTATAATTTTCTCTGAAAGCCATCATGTATGCAGCATAAAATTCATTCAACTTGGTGTACTTTTGATGTTTTATTGTACATTCTAAATCTAAAATAGTAAAACTAATAGAAAATAGTAAATGATTGATACAGCTCATGGAGCAATCTAGAGGAATTGCAAAGATTATTGCTATTATATTTATATGCTAAGTCTATATTGTTTCATTCCATAGAGATTCCTCTACGTTTTATGTTGGTTGCTAATTTTTGTCATTGTATTTATGCTTTGACAACACTACATTTGTTTTCGCTAACATATGATATGACTACGACCATTTTGCAGCATATGTTTTGTTTTCCATTTTTCAGTGTTAGTTTTATACTCATTTTTTATGAGGTCAAAAATTGGGCCCATGATGGTTAAACTGCCGCCCCTTAGCTAATATTTTACAATTTTTTATGGACATTGTCTTTTTCAGATCTTCATGTTCTGCACCAGAAGAGCTTAGTGCAAGGGAATTAGAAAATATTTTGAAATCCAGCAAAGGTATGATCCTTCTGTTTGTGTTTTTTAGTTGCTACTTTTAGTGGTGAAAGTCTGCATTTCTAGTTTGAGTTCAATTCTAAGAATGCTTCTGGCAGCATTTGGTGTTTCACAGATTTTAAGAAGTGACAGATTGTAAAAAATAGCAAGTTGATCCAAGAACACGAGCTTTCTGACTTAGACAAGTTCATCAAGTATGTCAATTTTACCTAGTCTTTCAACAACACACCATAAGTTACAACAATCCAATCCCAATTTATTTTTTATCATCTTTGTTATACATTGCAATATGAGGGAGGGGGTTATTTGTGATTGATATCGGCTTCTGTTCTGTGTGGGTTATCGAGATATACTTCCCTTGCACTCTTTGCATTTACTTTCACTCTAACCTGCATGGTACATCTCGATCTGACATTTAGTTAATGTAAATAACACCGACGAAATAAAAGATGGTCATTTCCAAGCTGAGTCAAAAGATGATCAACCCAACAGTGAGTCGAGGGATAACCGGTCGTTGATCGACAATAATACTGCAGAAAGCCTCACTGGTGAAGATATACAAGACATGCGAAGGTGATGACATTTTACTTTGTTGGATTTTTAATGTTAATGTTGTCTCTTCACTTCAGAGGCTTGATGAAAAGGAATGATAAAGTTTCCTGTATTTTTTATTTGTGTACTTCGGTTTGATATCTCTAATATATAAGAGTCATATAAATAAATACATCTTTAGTACCATTGTTGTCAATATGAATTTTGCAATCCACTTCTTGCTATGCTTGGGATTCAGTAGTGAGAAATTATGCTATTCTTTTTTATCCGAGGTGATCAGACTGGATCATCGTGGCCTTCAGGTAGGGCAGGTGAGGATGCTTGTAGGAGAGGAATGGGGTTGTACCTGCAAGGTACTCTGATGTCAAAGTAAGTAATTGGGCAAGAGGGAGAAAGCAAGTACAAAGGCAAAATTTCAAGTATTGAATATTTGATACCTGCCCCTCTCAAGTGAGAGGGTATTTATAGAAGTATCCCCCAGCGCGGGGCCAAGGTCTCCTATGTGGCCGGAATATCTGGCGACCAATGGGAGACTGCCAGGTGGAGGGTCAAGTGTGTGGCCCTTTGACCTGGTCCAACTGCTTCCGTGAGATTCGGGGAGGCAGTTGGTCGCATGAACTGTCAAGCGCGTGAGGGGGATGTCCCCAATGGCTAGTTTCTGCCCAACGGCTAGTTTCTGGCTATTGGCCCTGGCCAAGAGCAGGACTAGACTGGGCCTTGCCCTAATGTGGGCAAAAGCGCCTGCCCAGTCTAGAACAGGAGCCCCCCAAGTCTTTGCTCTGAGGAAGAGTGATGACTTGAGATAGTTGTGGAAAATTGTCTTCGAGCGATAGTGTTCGGGGATATGCTCCTCGCCTGTTCCATCGTTGAGGTGGTCGACATTGGATCCCAACCAGTCCAATGAACCTTTCATATGTGAGGACATGCTCGTAGAAATGGTGTTGTTGCGTCGATTAGGTTTAGGAACTGTGCCCGCTGAAGTGGCGCTTTTATGTCGAGGATCCTGGACGTAGACACGAGTTGTACGCACCGTTGAGGAAGATGTGCTTGCAGGGTAGCAGAAGACTTGGTGAACGATACGTTTAGCTTTAGGAATGCTAAACGAAGGTTCTCTTTCTGACACGTGGTGGAGCATTCAATTGTTGTCAGGCCTAGAGACGCCTAGGCTATGATGGCCTTTGCGCCTCCCAAGCGAGGAAGTGCTTATAAAAAGGGGGGGGGGGGGGGGGGAGAGGAGACTCATTTGGTATTTTACTCAAATTCTTATCTCTAAACTTCCATGCTCTGCAACTTGTGTTTTCGCCGGAGCTTTCTCGTCGCCGTCGACCTTCAATGCTTAGTTTGTGATCTTTATCTTCAACCTTTGATTTAGCAAGTAAGTTCTTCATCCTTTTCTGTAAATTCCCTGATGTTCTTCCTTTCTGGAAAATAGCATGAATTTTTCGGCGACACATGAATTTTCTGGTTGAATGCTCATGTGTTCTTCGATGAACACATGAATTTCTGGAAAATTCATGAAGAACATGAAGAACATGGGATGAATGTTCATGATTATTGTGTAGGTTTGGGTAGATCTTTCTAGATTCTGGTTAGGATTAGTATTAGGTTTGTAGTC
Organism: Lathyrus tuberosus; assembly: GCA_022829125.1. Lineage (NCBI taxonomy): Eukaryota > Viridiplantae > Streptophyta > Magnoliopsida > Fabales > Fabaceae > Lathyrus > Lathyrus tuberosus. The sequence goes on from JALAZF010000858.1 coordinate 1,318,339, forward strand.
GGGAATTAGGCCTATTCGACACGAAATTTTTGCTTTCGCGCGACGAGCTTATTTCGTCGAGTAGGCTCTTTTTCAATCTTCGTAAAGTCGCGGAGAGTCATCCCCGTCTTGGGGGAAAGTGAAGTTGCCGCATTCTGTCGTGATCGACCTGGGCTCGAGGTTGTCATCGACTTGTTCCTCGCCCTTTCACTTGATTAGTGGTGGAAGGGTGGATTTGATCTCTGTCGTCGAATTCACTTTTTTTTCCTCTGCTTTTCAGGTGAGATGGTCGATCATCGTGAAGAGGTTGTGCCCGACATTGGGGTCGTACACGAGGAGGCGAAGCAGTCAGTAGATTATGCCAACGTCCACGTAGCTAAGGGGGGTCTCAAATAGATTGCCCACAAACACCTATCGACAAGGTCGACGTTTACCGAGGAGGAAGTTCGGGATTTTCCTTATTTAGAAGACCGTGCTGAGGACACGCCGGTGCACTGGAGAGCCCTCTTCCCGACAAAAAATGATCGTATTTGTTCAGTGTATCCAGGGATGCGTTCACTATGTACGAATTTGCCTTCGTGGAGGCAAAGTACCGCCTGCCCTTCACAGACTTTCAGAAGGCCATCTTCTGCCACTTGGAGCTATTCCCGACTCAGCTTCATCCGAACGCGTTGGCTTTTATTCGCGCTTTTGAGCTGGTATGCCGTTACTTACGTATCGGGGCGACCGTGGACCTTTTCTTATGTATCTTCCAGATCCAGCGGAGCATAGCGGGCCCGAAGCAAAGTTGGGTTTCTTTCAAACAACAGAGCAGGCTTTTCTGGCCGTACTTTGAGTCTGTCCGGCATTTCAAGGACAAGTTCTTGGTCGTGAAGCTTGTTACTGAAGTGGCTAGGAGTTCTATCTCTACGCTTGAGACCGTGGAGGTTGATGGTCAGCAAGTTCAGAAGGTTGTGTCTAAGTTTCCTTTGGAGTGGGTGTATGCCCATTTCAGGTATAGGACTGATCAGTTCCTTGTCAAGCATGAGCAACTTTGTGACGGGGACAAGGAGTCCTATAGAGTTTTGCATGCATACGTGGAGACCTTTAGTCCCGCCTTCGTCGCCGACATGGACGACAACAAGTTATGCGGGGAGGATGGAGAGCCTGCCCGGGCGGCTCGTTATATTAATACTAGGGCTCCTCTCGAGTGTGAAATCGACGATGTTGCATTCCAGCTTCTCGGTATAACTTGTTCTTAAACCCGTGTTTGAAGTTCTGCCCCAACGTACTAATCTTTCTCTTTTATGTTTGCAGGGAAAATGGCGGACATGAGGGAGCGCCTGGTGAGGTCCGCGACGGCCAAAAATATGAAGAAGGTGCCCCCGCTGCTGAAGACTGGAGTCGGGAAGCAGCAGGTGACGATGGAGAAGTTTGTGGGCGGCGCTGGCCTACCCCGGGGACCACTTAAACTCCCCCAACTCTGCACACGACCCATAAGAGGAAACAGGACGATGCTGGCTCTGTGCCGTCAGGTTGCCTGGGTGGTTTTGTTGGAGGGAAATTTGTACTGCCCCCGTGCTATCTTCAGGGGAGAATGTTTGACATGGAGAGTTTCATCGTCGTCCTAGAGCTTGACGCGTCAGCTATCTTATTCGCTGATCCTCGGGTGTGGAGGAAACTTCTCTGCCAGGACGCGACCGCTGTGATCAGGGTGTTAGAGGCGGCGCTGGCCCTTGGGGATGCAGAGATGGCTCCCCTTGCCGACCTCAAGAAGGAGAAGGCCAAGATCAATGACCTGGAGCTAGAAAACGCGAAGATTTACAACAAGCTGAAGAAGCATCAGGGCAACTTGGAGGTCAAAATTGAACTTCAGAAAGAGGTCACTCAGATGCAAGGGGAGGTAGCCAAAGTGAACGAGGAAAATGCCCGACTGAAGGCGAAGATAGCCGAGCTGGAGGGCTTGTCGGCGGTTGGTCCGAATGAGACCGACGACGAGAAGGCCCTGAAGACGCGGAGAGACCTGGTCGAGAGGATTCGTCTTCTTGAGCAGGACAACCTGGGGGCAGCAGAGTTTGGTTTCAACGCTGCTTTGGAGCAGTTGAAAGCCCTCAAATCCGACGTCCAGCTGCTGACCGAGGGAATGGGCGTTCTCAACGTGGTTGTCAATGGTGAGGTGGATCCCCCGGAGATTCCTGGCGATGATGCTTAGTTTTTATTATGTTGTACTTGTATTTTGTGGGTCTGCGTGTCTTCTGAATATGTAACAGTTTGTCGGGCACAACCCTTTTTGTACTGATGACATATTATGGCCTTGTGACCGGGATTGTATAAGTATTTTGTTTGGCATTGTCTTGTTGCATCTATTTGTGTATGCTTTTAATTGTTTAAATGCTAAGTATTGACGCTTTGCTCGATTTGTTCATTTTGTGCTCGACAGTCTGGGAGACTTGTCGAGGAGGCGAAGTAGTTTCACCAGTGATGGGACGAGTATCTTGGTCGAGATACTAGTCTCATAGGCTTGGACTGTTCCCATCATGAGCTGGGTGTCCTGCCTCAATGGTGTGGCTACGGCGGAGCTCGATTGAGGTATCCTCGTTGTGCACAGAGTCTGCTCGTCCCATGAGCAGAAACTGGCCGACGTTGTAAGGTGGGAGACCGTGCTTGCACCAATGCGCGGTCCTGTGGCCGAGCTGTCTCCCCGTTGGGGGGTGAAATCGTGGTTGGTCCTAACTGTAATATTGTTTAAGCTTTTCAGCATTCCATGGTCGAGCAAATGGTTCTCTGTCCAGAGTTTCTAGGTAGTAGGCTCCAGTGCCTGTTTTTGACTTGACTCTGTAGGGTCCTCCCCAGTTCGCGTCCAGCTTGCCTTTGCGCGAATCCTTCTGGTTTCTGCGTAGGACCAAACTGCCAACGGGGAAGTCGCGTTTTATGACCTTGGCATCGTGGCGCAAGGTTATTTTTTTTAACGAAGCCTCGCGGAGAGCTGCTCCTGACCATATTTCTTAGACCAGATCGAGCTCTTCCCTTAATGCCTCGTCGTTCATCTCCTCGTTGAGAGGAGCTTCCGTCCGTCTGGAAGGTTCTCTGATCTCCACCGGTATCACCGCCTCGGTTCCGTAAGCTAGTCGGAAAGGGGTTTCCCCGGTGGTGGAGTGTGGGGTTGTTCGGTAGGCCCAGAGTACATTGTGTAGCTCCTCGAACCACCTCTTCTTGGCTTCACCTAGCCTTCGCTTTAGAACTCGAAGAACTACCCTGTTTGCAGCCTCTGCTTGCCCGTTAGTCTGGGGGTTCTCGATGGAAGTGAAGTGTTGCTTCGTGCCTAGTTTGGCGACGAAGTCTTGGCACTTTTTATCCGTCAACTGGGTTCTGTTGTCGGTCACAAGGGCCTGGGGTACTCCGAATTGTGTGAGGACGTTTCTTTTGTAGAAACGAAGTATGTTGAAGGCTGTGATCTTGGCGAGGGCTTCGGCTTCGATCCATTTTGTAAAGTAGTCGACGGCCACAATAAAAAATTTGTTTTGGTAAGACCCCATTGTGAAGGGGCCGAGTATATCCATCCCCCACCAGGCGAAGGGCCAAGGCGAGGACAAAGTCTTCAACTCGTTAGGGGGTGCTAAGTGCATGTCCCCGTGGCATTGGCATCGATCACATTTTTGAATGTGCTCCTTAGTGTCGTGATGCATGCTCGGCCAATAGTATCCTGCCCGCAGGGCCTTTCGTGCCAAAGAACTTCCTCCCAAGTGCTGCGCGTTAATGCCCTCATGAATTTCTTGGAGAATTTTGGGGACCTTATCATCCTCAACACATTTCAACAGGGGGATGGAGAATCCTCGTCGATAGAGTTTGTCTTCAATTAACACATACGAACAGGCTCTTCGTTTAGTTATGCCGGCCTCCTTGATGTCTTCGGGCAGTTCCCCTGTGGTGAGGTACTTGTACACTGGGGTCATCCAGCAGCTGCTGTCCCCAATGGTGTTAACGTTGAGCGGCCCTACGGTTTCTCGATACTTGGGCGAGCGAGTATCTCTTGTACGATGGATTTGTTACCACCTTTCTTTCTAGTACTTGCCAGTTTTGACAGGACATCTGCCCGCGTGTTTCATTCCCGAGGGATGTCTGGACTTCCCACGCGTCGAACTTGGTAATTTTTCCCATCACCAGCGTCAGATATTTGACCAGTTGATCGTTTTTTGCCTGATACTCTCCTCGGTGAAGATCTTTACATGTGAGGAAGGCTTCGTATTCGGCTTGGTTGTTGGACGTTGGGAAGGATAGTACTAAAGACACTTCGATTAAGATTCCTCCTCGTTCTCGAGGATGATGCCTGCGCCACTTCCCGTGGGACTGGATGCCCCGTCCACGTAGATGGTCCATCTATGCATTCTGCTTAGCAGGGACGATGATGGCGTCATCTCTGCCACGAAATCGGCCAGGACTTGTGCCTTAAGGGCCTTCCTGCCCTCGTAGTGGATGTCAAATTCTGACAGCTCCAGGGACCATTTGAGCATTCTGCCGACCATGTCTGGTCGACAAAGTAGTTGTCTTATGGGCTGCTCTGTACACACGACTATAGTGTCGACAAAGTAATGCTTGAGCTTTCTCGTAGCGTTGACGAGGGCGAGGGCAACTTTCTCTATCTGCGCGTATTTGAGTTCTGGCCCTTGCAAGGCCTTGCTCGTGAAGTAAATGGGTTTTTGCCCATTCGTCGTTTCACGGATGAGCGCGGCGCTAATGGCTTTGTTGGTGACGGAGATATAAGTATAACGTCTCCCAACACTCTGGTCGTGAAAGCACCGGAGGTTCGGACAACTTTCGCTTGAGGTGGGTCAGAGCTTGCTCGCATTCCTCCGTCCACTCGAATGTGGCCTCCTTTTTGAGGAGTTTAAAGAAGGGCAAAGCATGCTGTGCAGACTTGGCTACGAAGCGAGAAAGTGACGCGAGCATCCCGTTGAGGGACTGTATGGACTTCTTTGACCTGGGTGTGGGTAATTCAGCGAATGCCCGACACTTGTCTGGATTGGACTCTCGGTGAGGTAAAATCCGAGGAACTTCCCTGCCCGCACGCCGAAGGTGCATTTCTCGGGGTTAAAGCGCATTTTGCATTTCCTTGCTTGGTCGAAGACCTTTTGTCTCTTAGGACTTCACGATCGTATCGTCCATGTAAACTTTGAGCATGTCTCCGATTTCTAATCGGAAGACCTTGTTCATCATACGCTGGTACGTGGCCCCAGCGTTCTTCAGACCGAAGGGCATTACGTTATAGTAACAGTTCCCCGACGAAGTCATGAATGTTGTATACTTCTTGTCCTTTTCGGCCATAGGGATCTGATTGTACCCCGAATAGGCGTCTAGGAAGGACAAGAGTTTAAAACCTGCAGAATTATCTACAAGCTTATCTATACTGGGCAGAAGATAAGCATCCTTCGGGCAAGCCCGGTTGAGATCAGTATAATCATTGTACATACGCCATTTTCCACTATGTTTCTTAACAAGTACAATATTGGACAACCAGGTTGTATACCTGGCCTCCGAGATAAATTTTGCCTCTAAGAGGTCTTGTACAAGTTTTTCGGCAGCCTGTACCTTCTCATCGGATTGCCTACGCCTGCATTGTGAGACGACTCGAGCAGCTGGGTCAATGGTCAGTTGATGACATGCGATCTCAGGGTCCAGGCCGGGCATGCCCGCGGAACTCCACGCAAATAAATCAGCGTTATCCTCCAGACACGTCTTCAATTGCTGCTTTACCTCGTTGGGCAGCCCCGCGCCTATCTTCACCCCTCTGCTCGAGTTGGCTCCGAAGATGATGACCTCGAACTCCCCGCCTGGGACAGGGCGCATGAGGGTTATTTCAGAGGAGCTTCCTGTTCGCGTCGACGTGCCCTCACCACAGTCCTCGCCCTCTTTCGACATCCGGCTGTCGAGGTCGATGATGTGTACATGGAGAGCCGGCTTCTTGTCAGGCTGGCTATCCTCGCCGGGGTGGTCTTCCTCCCTTGCCCTCTTGGTGACCTTGGGTGCTGCACCGATCGAGCTTTGTCCCCGGGTAGCCGCTTAGAAACACCTCCTCACGACTTCAATATCTCCGTGCAGTGTTGCGACATGGCCCTTCTCCATGTAGTATTTCATCTTGAGATAAACGATTGAAGGAACGGCGATCAGCTCCGCTAAGGTTGGCCTGCCAAGGATGCATTGGTACAGTGACGGGCAATCAATTACCAGGAACTGGGTCTTGATTGACTTCGACGCCTCCTCTTCCCCGAACGTGACTAGAAGCTCCACGTACCCCCAGGGTCTGGCAGTCGCTCCGTTGAATCCTTACAGATCAGATCCTACGTACGGCGAGAGGTTCTTCTGGTCCAGCTTCAAAGCTCTGAACAACCCGGTGTACATGATGTCCACGGAGCTGCCCTGGTCGACCAGGATTCGTCGGACATCGGTGTTGGCAAGTCTCGCTCTGTTGAGCAGCGGAATATGCGAGCAACAGAATGTGCGAGTTCGATAAAATGGCGGGCAAATTGGTTCTTTAGATCCTTCCAGAACGTGACCGATCCACGGGGAAGCCGCTTGAACCAGGCCATGGCCCCCTTCCTGAGAGTGATGGGGAACAACTTGCATTTAATAGCCCCACTCACGTTATGATAGTGGAGCATGGCTTCGATGTTTTCTATATGCTCCCCTGGGTCGGTGGTCCCGTCGTAAGTGGCCAGGGGAGGTGGCTTCTCCAATTCGTGAGGGATGCACATGTCCATGCTCTTTTGAGATAGGGGCCCATGGACATCGTCGTCACTGCTTGTGCTGGGTGACTGGTAGGGGGAGTCGCTATGCCCGCGGCTTCTGCTGCGTCGGGAAGAGTGCTTGCATGACCTGCGATGCTCGTGATGGTTCCTCAAAGGTCTGTTCCTCTTCGGAGTGAGAGAATGTCTGGATCTCCGTAGGGGAGATCGGTGTCGTCATTTGGCGAGTTCTGAGTCGGGTTCCTCTGATCTTGAGCGTCTCCGATCGGTAGAGAGACTCTTGGACCTCTCTCGCCTGCGATTCTGAGGAGGAGGAGACCTTGGCCGCGAAGAAGGGCGGCTGGGCTTCTGCGAGGGACGCTGCTCCTGGAGGGCGTGTTCGAGCATGCTGATCCTTTCGCCCTGTTGGAAGACCAGAAAGTTAGACCTGTTGAGGGAGGCGATTAGGGCAGCAGTGCTTGGGTCCGCGTTTTAAGGGACAGGTATAGGCTCAAATATGGGACCAGTAGCTTGTGCATGCGGATTTACGTCATTGGGGGTAGGAGAGGCGGTCTTCCCATCCCAATGATCTGTCTTCGGGAAGGCAGCTCCGGAGACGAGGTGATCGACGTTATCAGTGATAACGGCGACGACAGATTCTTGACGGACATCATCGTTCCTGTGGGAGGCCATGATGATCAAATGAAGTTTGGAGAGAGCTTTGGTCTTTAGGTGAAAAAAAGGGAATCTTGAAACAAAAAGACGGGGAAGTTGTTTCCTACAGACAGCGCCACTGATCGGAGGTAATCAGACTGGATCGTCGGGGGTTGTACCTACAAGGTACTCCGATGCCAAAGTAAGTAATTGGGCAAGAGGGAGAAAGCAAGTACAAAGGCAAAATTTTAAGTATTGAATATTTGATACTTGCCCCTCTCAAGTGAGAGGGTATTTATAGAAGTAACCCCCAGCGCGGGGCCAAGGTCTCCCATGTGGCCGAAATATCTGGTCGACCAATGGGAGACTGCCAGGTGGAGGGTTAGGCGCGTGGCCCTTTGACCTGGTCCAACTGCTTCCGTGAGATCCGGGGAGGCAGTTGGTCGCGTGAACTGTCAAGCGCGTGAGGGGGATATCCCCAACAGCTAGTTTCTGTCCAACGGCTAGTTTCTGGCTATTGGACCTGGCCAAGAGCAGGACTGGACTGGGCCTTGCCCTACTACAGGTAGAAGCGCGTGCCTAGTCCATAACACTTTTTATGCAGACAAGTGCTAAAGAGTAATCAAATCATTGAAGCTCTCATTGCCAATAGTGCAACATTTGATAAGAAAACATCATTCTCGCAGGTTTATATCTAAGTGTATAAAAGACTGTAAGTTCTGAATTGGCATCAATTTTGGTAAAACAATGTTTGCACCAAGATGTCTTACTTGATGTTTTGACTTGGTGGTCTTTCTAACTTCTGGCGTTAGTTTTTTATCAGTGTTGCAGGTCTGTATTCTGATGTCAAACATGATGTCTTAACATCTGTTGACAGAACACCAGGTTCAGTCTGTTATGTTTTATTAGGGTTGCGTTTTTCTTTGATGTATCTTGAGAGATTGCAGGCGTGATTCTTGGAGGAGATTTTGTCTGATGAAATTGTTTTATATATTCTGTTTCTAGTTTTAGGGCTAAAAGATTTGAAGAGTAATTGTGCTTTAAAGTGAGATTCAAATCTGGGAGTTAATGCTACCCAAGCCCATGAAGAGAGTTGCTATATAAAGACGCATCAAACCTACTTGCGGGTAGAGAAGTTTAATTGAAGAGTTGTGTTACTTGTGTTAGGGTTTGAGTATTTGTGCGTCTTGTGTTATTTGTGAGCCTTGTACTCATCTCTTTGATGTTTGAATAGGAATGTTTTAGTTGAGTTGTATGATGTCCACTCTAAGCTTTTAAGCACGAGTGTTTGTTCTTGATCAAAGCTTTTAAGCAAGATCAAGGTGTGTCTTTGAAGTGTGATCTTCTAAATATTGTAATTGTTATATTGTAATCACTGTTGTGATTGAGGGGGAGTGAGAAGTATCTCCTATCTAAGTGAGTCTTAGATAGAAATTCCATAGGTAGGGATTAGGTGATAGGGTTGGAAAACATGGGTTTAGACCTTTGAACTAATTCTATTGATTGGATATTCTTCCTGGCTTGGTAGCCCCCAGACGTAGGTAGTTAGACCGAACTGGGTGAACAATTATTTGTGTTGTTTATTGTTTATAAGCATTGTTACTATTATTACCTTGTTCATACAACAGATATTGATGTTGTGACATCTCACTTAACATCACATATCTGATACAAGAATTTCAATTGGTATCAGAGCAGGTCATCCTACTCTGCATCTGGGTGAGATCTAGGGCTGTTACTTTCTGGTGCAATGGACAAGGAGAGTGGTGGATTTGTGAATAGACCCCCTATTCTAGATGGATCAAGTTATGACTATTGGAAACCTCGCATGGTTTCCTTTTTGAAGTCTTTAGACAGCAGGGCTTGGAAGGCTGTTTTGATAGGATGGAAACACCCTGTCATTGTGGGAAAAGATGGTGTGTCGAAGCTGAAACCTGAAGAGGAGTGGACCAAGGACGAAGATGAACTTGCTCTTGGAAATTCTAAGGCTTTGAATGCCTTGTTTAATGGAATTGACAAGAACATTTTCAGGCTGGTCAACACATGTGAAGTAGCTACGGAGGCTTGGGATATCCTGAAAACAACTCATGAAGGAACCTCCAAAGTCAAGATGTCAAGACTTCAGCTTCTAACAACAAAGTTTAAAAATTTAAGAATGAAGGATGAAGAGACCATTCATGACTTCCACATGAATATACTTGAACTGTCAAATGCTTCTAGTGCCCTAGGAGAAAGGATGCCTGATGAGAAGCTGGTTAGGAAGATTCTCAGATCTCTCCCCAAGAGATTTGAAATGAAGGTGACGGCTATAGAGGAGGATCAAGACATCAGCCAAATGAGGGTAGATGAATTGATTAGTTCACTTCAGACATTTGAATTGGGGCTAAGTGACAGACCAGAAAAGAAAGTCAAAAACATTGCATTGGTGTCTAGTACTGAAGATGAAGAGAAAGAATGTGATATTGAAACACAGGAGGAGTTATCCAATGCCATTGTACTGCTGGGAAGACAATTCAATAAGGTGTTAAAGAGAATGAACAGGAACTATAGACCAAATGTTTAGAACATCTCATCTGACATTAATAAGTCAAGTGATCAGATGAAGAGAACAACAACTGAAGAGAAGCCTAATCATGACAAAGGAATCCAATGTCATGAGTGTGAAGGTTATGGTCATGTCAGAAAAGAATGTCCTACATATCACAAGAAGCAGAAAAAGGGGTTATTTGTTTCTTGGTCTGATACTGATAGTGAGAATGATGAAGAGACTGCCAAGCATGTTAGGGCATTGACTGGAATATGTGTTTCTGATGGAGAGTCTAGTGATGATGAATTGACCTTTGAAGAGCTAGCAGCTTCTTATCAAGAGTTGTGTATGAAAAGTGAAGAGGTCTGTCAAGAAGGGGAGAAGCAGAAGAAAATTATAATCCAGCTTAAGGCTGATAAAGCTGAGCTTGAGAATAAAGTCCTGTTGTTAAAATCCCAACTTGATCAAATGTCCAAATCCATCAGAATGTTGAATAGTGGAACTGACATTCTGGATGAAATCCTTCAGGCTGGTAAAGGGGCGGGTGATAAGAATGGTCTAGGATTTGATGGTGAGAAGAAGATCTCTGCATATGCTAGTTCCTCTGGAATTAAACATAACATGTCTCATCAGATGTCTCAACATCATGGAAAAGGACATGTTTCTGGACCTAAGAAGGTTGTACCTCACCAGATGCCACAACGTTATGGGAAAGGTTATGTTCCTGTACCTAATCAGTTTGTGCCACAACCTCATGGGAAGGCTCACGGAGCAAGACAGTTTATGCATCATCAAGTGCCACAACATCATGGGAGAAGACATCCCAACCACTCAAGAGGTAGATTTCAGAGATGGAGGTGTCAATACTGTGGAAGGTTTGGCCACTTAAAACCTTTCTGTTTCAGGCTCTATGGTTACCCTAAACCTGATCCTCAACCTAGACAGAATCAGAACAGGCCTCCAATTATTAAACAATGGGTCCCTAAGACTGTCACTACTTGTTTGTTAGCTCATATGTCTCTAGGAGGGTCCACCAAAGAGGAATGGTATTTTGATAGTGGTTGCTCTAGACACATGACAAGTGTAAAGAATTTGTTGGGTGAAGTTGAACCTTATTCCAGCTGTGTAACTTTTGGTGATGGTGTCAAAGGAGAAGTCAAGGGTATGGGAAAATTGAATTGTGCAGGTGCTCCTAGGTTAGATGATGTGTTACTGGTCAAAGGACTGAAAGCCAACTTGATCAGTATTAGTCAACTATGTGAGCAAGGACTTAAAGTTCACTTTACTAAAGCTGAATGTATTGTCACTAATGAGAAAGGTGAAGTTGTCATGAAGGGTGTGAAGTCCAAAGACAACTGCTATCTATGGGTATCTCTAGACTCAGGCTCTTACACATGTGATGATACTGAAGAAGATGAAGACAGAGTATGAGATCAAAAGGTGGAACATCTAGAGGAAGGAAGAAGTTATGAAGACTGCCAAAGTAGGAAGGAAACTAAGAGTAATATGTTACACCAGAAGTTTCAACACCTCACTACGACAACAGGACTGGATCCACCTCACTTGGACCTAATGAAATCTAAAGGTGTTGTCATGACCAAACAGGGTATTCAGCAAAAGCAGTTAGAACCTAAGATGTGCCTTGGTGATAAGATGGACATCTATAAACTCCTAGCTCAGAGTAAGCTGACTAAGTACAATGTCGAGCAAGATGTCATGACATTACACTATGACATCATGAGAATATGGATCAGGAGTCTTGTAGAAGATGATGTGATAATTTTGAGACTGGTTGACACTGAAAGAAAATTGGATGAGACTGTGGATGCAAGTAAATTCTCAAAGGAAAAATTGGGTATCCACATTTGTGAAAACTTATAGCAATTAAAGGTGTGTGGGAAAATCTTTCTAAATTTTAAAAGTCATTTACTCGTTTGTAGAAATATCATTAATTGCCTTTTAGGTTTCCAAAAGCAACCCACCTATTTTAGGCAATCATTTCAACGTAGTGCTCCCACACGCAACACACGTCTCACACCTCATTTGCTCTGCTCGTTCATCTCCCCTCTCAGAGAAAGAAATCCTTCTGCTCCTAACCTCACCCTTTGCAAGAGTTTTACAATGTCTCAACAACAGCCATCACCATCCAAGAAATCTGCTACAAAAAATCCTTTGCATGCTAAATCTAGGGTTTCTACTAAAAAGGTCTCACTTGATGATGCTCTGGATATTGAGCCTTTATCTATGGTTCCTCTCCCTGGTTCTAAAATGATGCGACCAAGCAAGCTGCAGGCGAAGAGGTCTACACGTCCTAGTGCAGGTAAACCTTCTGATCCTTCTGAGTCTAGAAAGTTTGATGATAGTGAAGCTGGGAGGGTTGTCACTGGGATTTTGTTTGGAGAAAAATTTGTTCCTGGAAACTCTACTCAAGGTGATAAAAATCTAAATGAGGAAGAAGAGTATTCTGTAGATAAGAGTCTTGATAGGATAGTTACCAAGGTTCTTGAAAAGGGTATTTCTGTGGCCGGGATATCAAGGCCACTCGCTCAAATGTCTGCCTCTCACTCTGAGGGTAAGAGAGATGATAAGCAAACTGCTGCAGACAATCTGCACAGGTTGGCTATGTCTGTTCTTGAAGATGCTGAAACTGAAGGTAAAGCGGATGTTGAAACAGATGTTGGAACATCACCTGCTAAGAAAGGTACCTCTAGTACTAGAGGAAAGAAGCCAGTTGATGTGGTAGATGTGGATGATTTGTTAGATAATGAGATTATAGCTAATGTTGTGCCTGGGATAGCAAAAAGGATGAAGAAAAGAAAAGAAAAGGCTGTTGCAATGACAGGGTCTCTTGGTAGTGGTAAGAAAAAGTCTGTGGTTGGTCCTACAAAATCATGGAGCAAGGTGGCTACCAGCTCCAAGAAAAGGAAAGCTAGGCCTGACTCTGACTCAAACTTTGATGTTGAGGAGGATGTCCAGGACATCAATCCTGAGAAGAAGGCTGCTAGCAAGAAGATTGTTAACAAAGTTCCTGATGTTCCTTTAGACAATATTTCATTCCATTCTGTTGGTAAAGATGCCTTGGAGGTCAAGGAAATCATGGAGTTGATTCATGCTGCAGGATTATTAAAGACTGTGTCTGATTTTTCAAAGTGTTATGATGTGCTGGTTAAGGAATTCATTGTGAACATTCCTGCTGATATTGCTGATGGTAGAAGTGTGAATTTCATGAAAGTTTATGTTAGGGGCAAATGTATTCATTTCTCTCCTAGTGCCATCAACAAGTACTTGGGAAGGAGTGATAAAGAGGAGTGTGAACTGGAGGTTACTGACAACCATGTGTGCAAAGTGATCACTGCCAGTCAAGTGACTAGTTGGCCTTTGAAAGGTAAATTGCCTGCTAGCCAACTAAGTGTCAAATATGCAATTTTGCATAGGATTGGGGCTGCAAACTGGGTACCTACAAATCACAAAACTACCATAGCTGTAGGGTTAGGAAGGTTCATCTTTGGTGTTAGCAACAAGGTCAAGTTTGATTATGGGAAGTACATCTTTGATCAGTTTGTGAAGCATGTTACAACTAATGTTGTTAAGATGCCTATAGCATTTCCATCCCGTATTTGTGGAATGATATTGAATCAACATCCTGGAATTTTAACCAACTCTGATATTGCTTGCAAGAGGGAGGTTGCCTTGTCTTTGCATCCTAAGTTGTTTATAGGGAATCATGTCCTAGATATTGTCTCAACATCAGGTTCTGGTGACAACAAAACATGCACTAAAGGTGAACTGATCAATGAGTTGAAGTCAGCTTGTAAAGATCTGGATGTTGTTATCAACACCAGCATTGCCAGGAAGATGAAATTTGAAAAATTGATCAAGTCTTTAGAACAGGGTGAAGATGGTAAGGATGATAATGTCAAGGAAGTTGATAATGATTCAGGTTCTGAGGAGGGTGGTTCAGCAACTGATGATGAGGGTGATGAAGATGTTTCTGATGCTTCTGATGAAGATTGATTCTGCTGGTTCTGGTGGTTCCTGATGCTCTCTTTTAGGTGAATTTCTTTAAGATCTTTTGGATGCTCGTTTTTGTTTGCACCTGTGTGTGCTTATTTTGTGACTTTATATAATTGTACTGATATTGATGACAGCTTTAGTTTGATATATTTAGTTGTGTTTTGTGTTTGTCTATTCTTGTTGTTGTTTGAGAGAGTTTGTATGACTGACTGATGTCTAACAATGATTGTGTGTGACTGACTACTACTTCTAACTCTGACTACTTCTTCTTTAGTTTGTCCAATTATGGCTAAAAGGGGGGAGAGTAGACTAGTTTTTGGTTTTGTGTACAACTGAATGGTTTTCTACTGCTTGAGGGGAGGTGCAGTAGTTTTTGAGTGATCAGTGTTAACTCAGATTATCAGGCTTGTATGTTGCTTCTGCTGCAGGGTTTTCTGAGCTGAATGGTTTGGTTTGTGTGCTTTTGGTTATTTTAGCCAAAATTAGCCAAAGGGGGAGATTGTAAGTTATGAATTGGCATAAATTATGGTAAAACAATGTTTGCACCAAGATGTCTTGATGTTTTGACTTGGTGGTCTTTCTAACTTCTGGCGTTGGTTTTTGATCAGTGTTGCAGGTCTGTGTTCTGATGTCAAACATGATGTCTTAACATCTGTTGATAGAACATCAGGTTCAGTCTGTTATGTTTTATTAGGGTTGCACTTTTCTTTGATGTATCTTGAGAGATTGCAGGCGTGATTCTTGGAGGAGATTTTGTCTGATGAAATCGTTTTATATATTCTATTTCTAGTTTTAGGGCTAAAAGATTTGAAGAGTAATTGTGCTTTAAAGTGAGATTCAAATCTGGGAGTTAATGCTGCCCAAGCCCATGAAGAGAGTTGCTATATAAAGACGCATCAAACCTACTTGCGGGTAGAGAAGTTTAATTGAAGAGCTGCGTTACTTGTGTTAGGGTTGAGTATTTGTGCGTCTTGTGTTATTTGTGAGCCTTTCACTAATCTCTTTGATGTTTGAATAGGACTGTTTTAGTTGAGTTGTATGCTGTCAACTCTAAGCTTTTAAGCACGAGTGTTTGTTCTTGATCAAAGCTTTTAAGCAAGATCAAGGTGTGTCTTTGAAGTGTGATCTTCTAAATACTGTAATTGTTATATTGTAATCACTGTTGTGATTGAGGGGGAGTGAGAAGTATCTCCTATCTAAGCGAGTCTTAGATAGAAATTCCATAGGTAGGGATTAGGTGATAGGGTTGGAAAACAGTGGGTTTAGACCTTTGAACTAATTCTATTGATTGGATATTCTTCCTGGCTTGGTAGCCCCCAGACGTAGATAGTTAGACCGAACTGGGTGAACAATTCTTTGTGTTGTTTATCGTTTATAAGCACTGTTACTATTATTGCCTTGTTCATACAACAGATATTGATGTTGTGACATCTCACTTAACATCACATATCTGATACCAGAATTTCAAAGACATTATGTAGCTTATTTTTAGAATAAAGATGTACTTTTTGTTACTGATAAATGTTATTTGTGTTATTTTAATCCCCTTTGGTCTATACAAATCGGTTCTAGGAATTGCTTACAAGTCCACCCTTCCGGCATTTGGTATTAGTGAGCGAGTGTAAAACATTGCTTATAAGGGCATTAAGATGATAATAATACAAAAATAGTATTAGATGTGTGCATTAAACATTCTACATCAACTTATTTACAAGGGCGCACTAACGATACCAAATAACCGAAGGGTGAACTCTTTAGGAAAATGGCAACTCTTGGTACTACTTTGGGTAGACTAACCCTTGGGATAATAACAATACAAGTAAAATGAACATAAAATTGTTTGCTTTGTCTTTATTTAAGGAATGAACTGAAGCTCATGATATTTGTGCAAGAGAAATATGCACCAAGAGTTCTTATAATGCAACCTGTTGCAAGCGGCGGATAACATTTCTAAAGTGGGGGCAAAAAACTTTGTTATTCCCGAAAATTAAAATTTCTACGAATTTAAATAGTTTTTGATGTATTTTTTTATTTTGTGAATGAATTATTTTATATTATCAATGTTTAAAAAAATAAATATAATATATTTTATGTATGTAAATAAATTTTGGATTTTTTTTACATGTAATTCAATTATTCTTAAACTTTTATAAAATAATTCGAGTTAAAAATCGAAATCAATTCTATCTTTTGTTGAAGGAAATTTTACTTTCTTGACTGATAGCAGATTTTTTTTGCAAGTAAAATAAAAGAAATTTGAATTTACTTTCTTGACTGATAGTAGATTTTTTTTTGCAAGTAAGATAAAAGAAATTTTCAAATTTAGAATTGTAGTATGATAAATTTTATTGTTTATAATGTTAATAGAAAAAAATTTCAAATAAAATTTTAATAATATATTTTTTAATAATCCTAACTCTAATGTTAATCAATTTTCCATTTACTACAAGTCCATAACAAAATATTTTTAAATGTATAATATGTTAACAAGATATAAAATTAATAAATTTTTTAAGAATTAATTAAAATTATTCAACCATATTTATAAAGAGAATATAGAATAAATAATCTAATTGTAATTGATATAAAAAAGCTCATATTAAAAAGACTTTCTTTTTTTTCTTCCAAATGAACATAATAATATAGAAGAATGTTGTAAAGTATAAATAAAACAAATATGTACTAGTAGACTTGTTTTTGTAGTTAATGAGAGAAACTTTTTATTTTGAAATTGACAAAAAAAATATACATAAAATTAATTTATAATACTCATAATTATTATTCTTGTGGAGGCAAGAGCCCCCAACCACTCTAACATAGATCCATCACCAAAGGAATAACCTCAACAAAACTCAAAAACAAGATGTCGTCAGTGTGGAAAGCCAGTCAGTTGTAAGTTGCACTTTTATGATCCTTTAATCAGTTCTATTTTTCTATTTAAACAATTTATCATATATTGCAATTTTGTAGGATCCTTTGACACTAAATACTATGTTTATGATTCTGCTCACTTAGTTGTTAACAGAATCTTCTTGTCTGTTTGCTGCATAAACAGCCGCCTCGAGCAACTTGCGTGTGCACAATCTACGCTTGCGAATAACAGAGCAGTGGCTCCGTGAATATCAGGTGAGTATTAGTTATTCTTGTCAATTTCAGTGACCAATTATGGCAAATCTCTGATAACAATTTAATACTGTAATATATTACTCTCTCCGTCTCAAAATAAAAGTATTTTAAAGTTATTACACATAGATTAAGAAAAATACTGGTTAAATGATTAAGTATAACAATTTTACAATATTGTCCTTAATTACTATTGGTTGTCACAAAAGTATTGTGTGATGTAATATCTTAAAAATAGTGTAGACAATAATTATTAAGGATAAAATTAGTAAAAAATAATTAAAATTACATTGAAAACTTAAAAAGACTCTTATTTTAGAACAAAATTTTTTAGCTAAAAAGATTTTTATTTTGAAACTGAAGGAGTAGTATATTATGCAGGTCCCTACATATTCAAATGAGTGCATTTGGATGTTACATTCTCATTCCCAATGGGACAAAGATCTGCAGAAGCTTATTCCAGCTCCACCATCTTCTGCCATTATTACACCTTTTTTGTACACTAGTTATTTATTAACCACATCAATTATTTTTGGTGGGCTATTTCTGTACTTTATAGTTTTTCTATTTATTTCATTTTTATCCAAAAATTGTAATAATCAAATATTTTTTGTTCTATAAATCTCAAAAATAGTAGAATGGTCACTGTTATGGTTTAAATCTTGGTTGCTTGCCTCCGCATGTGATTAAATCAAATAGTACAACAAACAAAAATTGATTTTGAGCGAATTTATTATGCAATTGATTTTGAATAATATAATGTTGATTTTGATCAAAAGTGAGTTGAAGAAAAATGACTTGTGTTTAAATACTTCTATGTAAAAGTAACTTAAATCGTAGATTTTAGTGTGAAAATCAAATATGGACTAAAAAGTTACATATCCCGGATTTCAAGTACAATTGTTTTTTTAGATAAATTCAATTTTAATTTAAAAAAATCAAACACATCAAAATTACAGTGTTAATTATTCCTGCTTCTTTTAAAAGTGGAATCAAAATCATTTTTGCTATTTTTAAAAGTGGAATTAAATATGAGTAAAAAAATAAGTGGAATTAAATAGGTGTGTTTGGATAAGTGGGGCTGAAGTTTGATTTTGAATTTGAATGAATTGATTTTATAAAATTAATTATTGTTAAAAATAAAATAATTTATGTAAAATTAAATCGAACAATCATTTTAAGCTTAAAAATCTAAAAGTTATAAATCCTAACTTCAAATATAATTAATTCTAAAGACTTCTTTAGAGAAACTAAAGATATCAAATTTATATATGATCATACTACTAATTAATGGTCATTACAAAAATTATTACTAATTAACTTCTAATTAATAACCAAGTTAGTAGTAACCACGTGTGAAACTAATAATAACCACATGTGAAGTTAGTTATAATTGTCTAATGTGACATGAGTATTTCATTCCAAGGTGTTATGTTGATGTGACATGAGTATTCCATGGTCTATTGTAACTCTAATGTATATGAGGATTCTCTTTGCTGCTAGTAGGTGACATAGAATTGGTTTCTTTATGTATCTACTAACCAATCCTACACTATGACAAATATATGGTCTTGTTTTGCAAAGTTATCTTAATGAGCCAACGATTTGCTTGTATAAGATATTATCTACCAGCTCTTCATCTAATTCATTTTTCAGTCTAATGTTGGTTTCTGTAGTGTTATATTTGTGAGAGTCTCAAACATGGTTGAAGTTTGATTGTGAAAAATACTGCAAAGGTCGACACATACGACTTTAGGTCGATCTATAGAAGTTTTCTCTTCAGTATAGGCCGACACATAACATACTTAGGCCTACACTCATGCCTCAATATTGAAGCTTGTAGCCACTATCTATGTGCCGCCTCTAATAGGTCGACCTAAGACCTTTATAGGTCGACACATTGTTTTCATAGGTCGACCTATTGACCTAAAATCTTGATTTTTTGTTTTCTTTTCATTCCTTTTTCCATGCCCTTTGCTTCATACTTGCATATATATATATATATATATATATATATATATATATATATATATATATACTTGATACATGCATCATTTCTAATAAGGTTCTAGAGTAAAACCTACATTAAACCAGGATTTTAAAGCATACTCGTCATCTTCAACCTCTCTTCTATGCATACACACATTCAAACTACGCATAATCATTTTTAGACTGGGTGACCATCTAGATTAGGGTTGATAACGTCTAATTAGGTTGTTGTACCGAGAATATTTGGTTGAGTTCTTTGAGGGTTTCAAATCAGAAAACCAAGCTGGATTTTTCTTTCAAGGTCATTGAGTATTGGAAGGTTTTGGACAAGATTACACAATTCGGATTCGATCGAGTGAAAGCCTTGGGACAAGGGGTGCCTTGCAAGGGAGTAGCGTGAGACGGTGGATCGTGTTCGTAAATATTGAGTTCAACAAGTGTGCGCTTGGGATTAATTCGACCGAGTGAAAATATTGAGACGATGAGGTCTTGCAAGGTGGTAGCAACAACTAGTAAATTAAAGCGGCATTGTTGGTGACTTGATCAAATATTGATCAAGGGTTTTAGAGGTGGTAAAATCAACAACAAACTATAGGATTTGTAGGGTTAGAGTTCTTCATCTCTTGTATATACACTTTTTGCAAAGTAAGTGTTATACGGTGGAGAACTGACTTTTTAATTTTGTTTTCGCAAAACATGTTGCGGTTAGCAAGAGTCGCCACCGACTTTTCTTTTATCCAATTTATTTAGGAAAGGTGAAAAGAACAGGAAAGACCTTTTTGAAAAGATTTTGAGTTCGGGGGGTAAGTTATGAAAAGGGAAGGTGTTAGCACCCCTTTTCATCCGTAGTTATCTACGGGCTCTTAATTGCTTGCTCACTTTAACTTGCTTTTTTTTTTAAATGTGGTGTGTGTTTAGAAAATATTTTGTAAAAGTTGACTTTGTAATAATTCGTGTAAGAATGTATACAAAGTGTTTATTTTTGAAAATATTTTTGAAAGTGTGAGGTGTGAAAAGTATTTGTTTTTTTTTTAGTTGTGAGCAAGCATTTAAAAGTTACTTACCCTTAATTAAAGGTCTTTCTTATACTTATCCTTTTCCTTGAGAGATAGTACTATCCATACCATTAGTGGGTAGGTAGTCCTATCTATTGGATGTGAAGGGACAACGAAGGGTCATCGAATGGTCATAGAAGGCAACATGTAAGGATACCTTAGCAATTCGAAGGGACTATCATCATTTTTCCGTAGGGTCATCGAGGGACAAGATCATTTTTTTCGTAGGCAACTCGAAGGGTCATCGAGGGACAAGATCATTTTTCGTAGGCAACTCGAAGGGTCATCGAGGGACTATGATCTTTATATCGAAGGGACTATGATGATATTATTCGTAAGCGTCTTTTGCTAAAGTATCCCTATGTTCGAGGGACATGACCATGTTCGTAAGGCAACTGAGAGAGGCTACCCTAGAGGTGCAAGTGTGATTGAGTGGATTAGTTTCAATTAATTATCTTGAATGAGGGTTTTCTAGATTGTTTTTTAGTTTTGCCATACAAACCCTAATTACTACACAGTTGTAAAATAAAATAGCGGAATGTAAAGTGCGGAAAGTAAAGTGTGGAAAGTAAAATCCCTACGCTATTACAAGGCTTTGGGAGAGATACATAAGTATAACAAACCTTGCGGGAAATAAAACTACGGCTATTACAAAAAGAAAAGTCGTGCGACCTATACAATTTTTCTAGGAATTTAAATAGCAAATAAATAAATAAGTGAAAAGAAAAAAAATGTCAGAAAAAAAACTTGATATGAACCCTTATTAGTTAAAAAACGGAGAGAGGAGGCGGATCTAAAATTATAAAATAAAAATGCATAGAAAAATTAAAATTTTAAACGTCTTAAACAATAATGTTGCTAACGCACAAATGCGATCATCGCAATCATGGATCCGAATTGTACCGATCTAAATAAAAAGAAAAATAAAGTAAAAGAATTTTTAAGATTTGATAAAAACCAACAAAGTTGCTAACGCGAAAGCGCGATCATCGCAACCGGATCCAAATCAGGCGGATCTAAATTTACAAAAAAAAGAAGCACAAATAAAAAGGAATTTTAAATGTAATAAAAATTCAATAATGTTGCTAACGCGAAATGCGATCATCGCAACCGGATCCGAATCGTGAGGATCTAAATAAAAAGAAATAAAGTAAAAGAATTTTTTTTTAAATTTGATAAAAACCAACAAAGTTGCTAACGCGAAAGCGCGATCATCGCAACCGGATCCAAATCAGGCGGATCTAAATTTTTAGAGATAGAAAATGCATAAAAATGTAAATTTAACGTGCTAAAAAAATATCAACAATGTTGCTAACGTAAAAATGCGATCATCGCAACCGGATCCAAATTCTGCGGATCTGAATTTATAAAAATAGAAAAGCGAAAGGACTTTTAAAATGTGTAAAAAAACAACAGTGTTGCTACCGCGAAAATTGGATCATCGCAACCAGATCGAACCAATACAAATGTCACGCATTATGCACATCAATATGCAAATAGTGTATCGACACGGTTCAATCTAAAAATAATAATATAATAAAGAAATAATAAAATAAAATAAAAATGAACAAATAAAACTAAATATTAAAAAGCAATATGTATTAACAATAGGATTATAAAAAAATTATTATATATTGACAAAACGTTAGTTACTATTTGACAATTCCGGCAGATGGAAAATTAACAATAGGATTATAAAAATTATTACGTGATGGTATGCAATATGTTAGTTACTATTAAAAAGCAATATGTATTAACAATAGGATTATAAATATTATTACGTGATGGTATGCTGATGGAAAAATTAGTGAGGATCAGAATGAGAAAAGATTGCTACGTTACTTACTATTTGACAATTTCGGCCGCGTGTTTCTCTTAGTTTCTTTTTTTCTTCTCCACTCCGTACACACACACACACACACACATATATATATATATATATATATATATATATATATATATATATATATATATATATATATATAATGAAACAAATTAGGGTTAACTATTTTCTAAAATCCAAAAAAGTCCTTAATGGATAATTTTAGGCCCAAATTAAATAATACTAAATAAAAATTAAACAATAAAAATGATTAAAATTAAATTAAATTAAAAACAGTAATAATCCTATAGATCAAATAATATCTGAATAAAAATCAAATAGTATCTGATTTTTATGAGTACACAAAAAGAAAATATTTTTTTTTGTATCTATTATGATTTTTGCACTCCTTTTTGGTAAAAAATGCATAAAATCAAATAAATAACTATTTTTCAAAAATGCCTTAAAATAAAAAACGAAAATTAAAAACAAATATTAAAAAAATACAATTTTTGTGATTTTTTTGAAAATAATTTAAAATGGAAAGGAAGTTAGTAACAAATAACATAAACAAATTCAAAATGTAACATGTGAGATTCAAACCCGCGACCTCATACTTGCAAGCCTTATCTCCTTTTCAATTGTGCCAATTCATTTATTCGAAACAGAAATGCACTTGAAAGCATATGAAGGTAAAACAACTATTTGTTATTTAAACAATTTAAAGTAAACTGTTACCTATTTTTTGAGTAAAACTTACTGTTTAAATGTTAGTAAAAATCGAACCAAAAACTTATAAAATCAAAGTTAAAAAAAAAAAATTTAAATGTTAGAAAATAGGGCAGGCAAATTTTGGGGTACAACAGCTGCCCCTGTTCAATCTTCTTAAACCTGAAGAGTTAGATTGGCATGTCTGCCATTCGTGATCTGAAGGTGGAAGAGGATTGAACACTTAAGTGCCCAAAAATTTGCACTCACTGGTGCACGAAGTAACGCTTGTTGGTTGATTGTATTGCTTGAATGGGCTTAAAGATGCCATTCGGAAAAATGACAGGATGAAGATGGTCTTATAGATGTCATCCAAAGTAACCGCTGATAGGAGTATCAGAATGAGTCTAGGTTTGACTGTATCTGAGGAATGTACTAGAATGAGTCTGTGTCTAACTGTATCTAGCAGACGTGCTGGGGAGTTCCAGAATGATTCTTATGCCTTAATTGTATCTGTATGATGTTCTAGAATGAGTCTACGTCTTGACTGTATCTATAAAGAGATCAGAATGAGTCTTTGCCTAACTGTATCTGAGTGCCATATTAGAATGAGTCTACGTCTGACTGTATCTGAAAAATTAGTATTAGAATGAGTCTTCGACCGACTGTATCTAAAAGATGTACTGGAATAAGTATCAGAATGAATCTGTGTCTTGATTGTATCTGAACTATGTCTAGAATATGTACTGGAATGAGTATCAGAATGAATCTGTGTCTTGATTGTATCTGTATGATGTTCTAGAATGAGTCTACGTCTTGACTGTATCTATAAGGAGATCAGAATGAGTCTTTGCCTAACTGTATCTGAGTGCCATATTAGAATGAGTCTACGTCTGACTGTATCTGAAAAATTAGTATTAGAATGAGTCTTCGACCGACTGTATCTAAAAGATGTACTGGAATAAGTATCAGAATGAATCTGTGTCTTGATTGTATCTGAACTGTGTCTAGAGTATGTACTGGAATGAGTATCAGAATGAATCTGTGTCTTGATTGTATCTGTATGATGTTCTAGAATGAGTCTACGTCTTGACTGTATCTATAAGGAGATCAGAATGAGTCTTTGCCTAACTGTATCTGAGTGCCATATTAGAATGAGTCTACGTCTGACTGTATCTGAAAAATTAGTATTAGAATGAGTCTTCGACCGACTGTATCTAAAAGATGTACTGGAATAAGTATCAGAATGAATCTGTGTCTTGATTGTATCTGAACTGTGTCTAGAATATGTACTGGAATGAGTATCAGAATGAATCTGTGTCTTGATTGTATCTGAACTGTGTCTAGAATATGTATTGGAATGAGTATCAGAATGAATCTGTGTCTTAATTGTATCTGAAAGATGATAAACTATTGACAATATTTGTCCGTTTGAGAACTAACCTGAAAAAACCAAGTTAGTTTTATGCAATGTCATGATATATGTAATGCATTGCGTAATGATGCTCTTAAACTAAATGAGAATGTTATATGCGTTATGTATGCGTATGCTATGATGTATTGTAAATGATGTATGGGTATGAAATGTCGCTGAAGGTAGCGGTGGCTTTGAATAGTAAAGTCTGATTGGGGAAAATAAATCCCTGACTGTTGTTGGGGATGGAGAAAATAAACCTTCAGATCCTGTTTGGAATGAATCTACTGGAGATTCATACTTTCCGTTTGGGAATATTCTGCTGGGGATCTTTGACTTCCGCTTGGGGATAGAAGTATTCTGTCAGGAGAATCGGTAGTTCGTCGTGCTTTTTATTGAAGGATTTGATTCTTATGTACCCTGACTGGGGATAAAAGAGATGGATAATCCTCCGATGCACTATCTGACCAAGTTTCGGACATGGGTGACCACTCTTCTGGGAGTAGCAACCATGGACGAAATCCTGCTGGAGAAGATAACTCTGTCGGGTAGTTTGTAGTGTTGGAGAAGCAAACTCCACTGGGGAATTGAATTCTGTATACTTCCAAGAGGGAATATTATCTGATGGGGATCAAAATTCCATAGGCTATGCTGAGGACATGTCTGCAATAGGTTGGGGAATGATCAGATTCCTTTATCTGTTAGGGGATCTATTGGGGAAGATGATCATGTCAAGTCGTCCGTTGGGGAGGTTTCTTTATGTACTCTACTGGGGACGCAATCTCGAATAGACCTGGATGAAGAGAGAAATTCTGTCGTGAAGGAGATGTTGGAGAAATAAACTCCGTTGGGGAACTCTCTGGAGTGTGTTGTGGAAAGAATCAAACCTCTGTCTTGTTGGGCAATCTTTTGGGGATATGGGAGTGAATTGCTGGAAAGTATCCCAACTTTTGCTTGAGAGTATGTTAATTCTGCTGGGGAGTATATCTCTGTTGAGGATGATCTCCACTGGGGAAGCAACACTGCTGAGGAATAAACTCTATTGGGGACGAGCTTGTGAAAATAGCTTTGTAGAGATAGTTCCATGGAGATTGCTCTGTGGGGATATTACCATGACACCGGCTCCGTGGGGGTGATTCTGTTAAGATCTATTGGATACAGGACTTGCTGGGGATTCCAACCTCCAAGAGTCTTTAGTAAATGCTGATTCTGTGACAGCAAACCGGGTGGAAAAGATCACTTCGGGCTTCAACTCTGCTATTGCCCCTATGTCTTCAAGTATTTCATCACTTGCTATCGGTAGAAAATGATAAGATTGATATACGTTGCTTGAACGGAGTTGGCAATGAAAATTGGTACTGACTCGTAAGTGGATGATCCAACGGGACATAGTCGTACGCTTTAATCCCTAAATTCTGCCTGGACCGCCTTTTTAGGTTTTTAGTCCACCGGGATACCCTTTCTTGCCTAAGCCGCCTTTTCAGGTTTTCGACTTGCCGAGTGTACAATTCTTTTATATATGTCCCTAATTTTTTCCCGAACCTTTTTGGTTCGCCGGGATACCCTTATTTTTGCCTAGGCTTGTCAACCTAGCGGGTCTTTTTCATGCGTAGTATTTTTTTTTACTATGTCCGCGTTCACAGGGTGCGAGAAATCTTCGTTGTCCATGGTAGTAATCCTCGTAGCGTCGTCAGAAAATATCTTCTTGATTACGAATGGATCTTCGCACGTAAGAGTTCGTTTGCCCCCGAGATCACCTGTATTTAGAACTTTCGATAGTCTCGACTTCCCCAAACAATTTCTAGGAATTATCATGACTGGATCCGAAGACATGATACTGACACCATCTGATACTATTGGCACAGACAAGTAACTCCCACAATGGCTCTTACTGAAACTCGGGATCAATGCCATGTAACAGGAGGAATGTGCTTCCAGACTGTGGTGGATCGTGTATTCCCTGGTTAATGGTTGAGGAGCTTGCAACTGAACTTGATCTGATCAGATTTGAAAAGAAAGCGTTGCACCTAGCGGAGGATGATTTGTCCCAGAATGGAAGTATTTGAAAAGAGCTGCCTCAAGAGAAATAACCGGGATGCCCCATAATAATATGCCCCTTGATTGGAAAATAGTGACCATGCTCCTTGTATACATTGGCTTTTAACCAACTGAGTCAGCGCAGGAAATATTTCTGCTTTTTGATGCACCTCTGAAGCAACTTTGTCTGTCGGGAGGACTTTTGTTCATTGAATGTTCATCATGTGAACTTCTCTGCTGTCAAACACTTAGTTATATGCAAACAATGATATTCAAAATGCAACACTTATGTCTGTCTTGAAGATTTGAAAAAGAATTATTTAGCAAAACTATGTTTGTAAAAACTGTGATGTCAACTCAAGATTTATAATAAGCCCTAAAGGAGTCAGGATACCTTTTGGTAACAGTATGCCTTCGAACTAACCATGCTTCAGCTAGGACTTTTAAAGGGTTGTAACGTGGCCTGGTTCATGGTTTAAGAAACAAGGGATAAAGGCTCAAAGTTTGTTTGTACCCAACCTATTCTCCGTGATGTTCTTCAGTCCTATACTCAGTTAACTATGCATTCAGATTCCTAGAGATTTTGGAATTTTAACACTGATGTTTGGTGATGGTTCAAAAACCGGAAGTTTATTTGAAAGGCAGTCATTATTTTTTGTAACATTTTTCTTTTGAGGGTTTGTAGTGACCTCTTTTTGACTTTGTTATCCCTAACTTTTGCCTTAACTGTTTATTTTGAGATCACAGTCAGCGGGATGTCTCAATTTTTACTAAGTCTCCTTCATAGGTTTTGACTTAGCGGACTTTTCTTTTGATAGATATTGACTGCTTGGCTTAATGATTACAGGGAACCATCACTAATTGTGTACAAAAGATCAACTGGCATAATTGAGTTAACTGAGGAACTACCATGCCTCAGGTTATAATTAAGGGTTTTAATTTGCATGAGAAGGAAAACTCCCACTTCTTAGGTTCAAAGGGGTTGACTAGGGATTAACTTCCTTATAACTCCGCTGTTTAGGATTTGAAACAATGCCTGTACATCATCAGCATGGTCTGTTCAAAAGTATACCGTATGAAATTATGGTATCATTTTCGTCATCCTCCCTCTAAAGGCTTACGACTTTAACGAGAGTTAAATATCACAAAAGAGAAGTAAGAAGCATAGTTTAAATATAGTGAAACGAATGGATAAATTCAAGACGAACATACGCAATGCATTAATGTGAAAAAAACCAAAGTTTGACATAATAGTAAGTGCTTAAGCCAACAAAAGAAATTACAAATGAAAATTCAAATGATTTCAAAGCTTCCCTTCCTGAACCTGTCACTTCAGATGATGTGTCTTGCAGCTTCGATATTAGATGGGCGATAGAAGAACTCAGTCTGACCATCTGGTGTGAACTCGAGGACTCCTTCGTCAATCAGGTCTTGGATCCTATGTTTCAATGGACCACAGTCTTCAGTATCATGACCAGGACTATTCGAATGATAAGCACATCTTGCGTTAGGTTTGTAACCAGGAGCAGGGTTGGCTGGAGCTGAGTATGAAGGCAACAGAGTTATCAAGTTCTGATTGAGCAATTGTTGCAAATCCTGAGACACCGGCATGTGCAACGGGGTAAATGGTCGTTTAGGTTTGGATTTCCAAGTACGTTGACCACCATGCTGCCTACGCTGATCTTTCTGTTGTTGAACTGGTGGTGCGACAACCCTATAAGGCCTTATTCCTTCAATTGAAAGACTATCAGTAGTAACCTGTCTCTTTCCTACTTTTATCCTCATCTTTTTCTCAACCAAGTCAGCTTGTTTCCTTGGAGGCTGACTGATGATCTGATCCCCGACTCTGTTGTCTTAAAGTTTATTGACGAGGACTCTCAGCTCTTCTTGCCCCCGAGCTAAGTTTTGGATAAGAGCCATCTGACCATACATCTGGATTCTCATCTCTGTCATCTCAGCTTGCAGTTGTTCCTATTGATCATCTTTGTTGTCTTCAGGATTTTTCTTTTTCATGTCCTTAGTGAGGAGGGCTTTCAACTCTTCTTGCCCCTTGAATAGGCTCAGGATCATCTCTTGGAATTGGGTGTTCTGAGTCTGGAGATCCTTGACAGCTTGTTCTAATGCCATTTTCTGCTGAAATAAGCAGCGAGGAGATGAGAAGCCCGTTGTGGAAACCTGTTATGATATGTATGTAAATGCATATGCAATGTTTTCAAGGATCTTTATGGAATCTAGTTTGCAACATTAGAAATTGAATTTGGTTGCAGCTTTGTCTGAAGAACTTTGACTTTTCATCTTTGAACGTCCTTCTATAAGAATCAAGCTCGCCATATCAAGTGGGTCATAGCCTCTAATTCAGGATACTGTTCTTTTGAGTTTTAAGGCATCTGGCTAGAGGAAAATAAATCCTCTTGCTTAGAAATCTGGCTTTTGATAATCCTTCCATAATAGCACCTGCAAATTGTGCGCCATAAATCCCTAAGATCCTTGAAAAAGGTTAGTTAACATGCTATGTTATGATGGTATGTGGATTCTATGCATTAAGTAAAAGCATGAGGACAAGTAAGTCCCGCAAAGAGTTCAAGTTGTTAGAGTACAAACAAATCCTGCAAGGAATTCAAGTTGTTAGATAGTGAATATAAACAAGTCACACAAGTAGCCTTAGGTTTAAAGGCTTGCATGAAGTCCAAAGGTAAGTACCCTTCCCATACCAAGGTTTAGTTGGTTCAACCTGTCCTAAAATAGTAACTGGGTTCTAGGAATCTCATATCACGGATCTTTCTCGCGGGCTTTATTTTGGTGCGACACTCGAGCGGCCGACCAAAACATCCCGAAAGTCCAATCTCAATGAGCGTAGTCTCGAGTATCAACCAACTTTGGAACATGCCAAACCGGCTATCTCACTACCTTCTAATGGCCAAGGCTAAGTTCAACTAGGGTTCTAAGGGCAAATTAGTGCTTAATGACACCACGCGGCAGCCTAATGTTATCCCCAATCCAAGCCTCGAGGAACATCAGTACAAACCAAAGTGTTACACTAACGATGGCTACCATATCAACCGTAGCGGTACATGTCGTACAGTCTCCTTGGTCTCTTGCCACTTACCTAAGGTCCTAAATCCAGGTGTAGGATCATTTACCCAAGTAATCCCCCCAAGACAAAACCCTTAAAAGTAAAGTACACAAAACAGATAATTAAAGCAGTTAAAGTGATCTAAACCCTAAGGTAACCCCTCTTTTAAGATATACTCCCCAGCAGAGTCCCCAGTTCTGTTATACGGTGGAGAACTGACTTTTTAATTTTGTTTTCGCAAAACATGTTGCGGTTAGCAAGAGTCGCCACCGACTTTTCTTTTATCCAATTTATTTAGGAAAGGTGAAAAGAACAGGAAAGACCTTTTTGAAAAGATTTTGAGTTCGAGGGGTAAGTTATGAAAAGGGAAGGTGTTAGCACCCCTTTTCATCCGTAGTTATCTACGGGCTCTTAATTGCTTGCTCACTTTAACTTGCTTTTTTTTTAAATGTGGTGTGTGTTTAGAAAATATTTTGTAAAAGTTGACTTTGTAATAATTCGTGTAAGAATGTATACAAAGTGTTTATTTTTGAAAATATTTTTGAAAGTGTGAGGTGTGAAAAGTATTTGTTTTTTTTTTAGTTGTGAGCAAGCATTTAAAAGTTACTTACCCTTAATTAAAGGTCTTTCTTATACTTATCCTTTTCCTTGAGAGATAGTACTATCCATACCATTAGTGGGTAGGTAGTCCTATCTATTGGATGTGAAGGGACAGCGAAGGGTCATCGAATGGTCATAGAAGGCAACATGTAAGGATACCTTAGCAATTCGAAGGGACTATCATCATTTTTTCGTAGGGTCATCGAGGGACAAGATCATTTTTTCGTAGGCAACTTGAAGGGTCATCGAGGGACAAGATCATTTTTCGTAGGCAACTCGAAGGGTCATCGAGGGACTATGATCTTTATATCGAAGGGACTATGATGATATTATTCGTAAGCGTCTTTTGCTAAAGTATCCCTATGTTCGAGGGACATGACCACGTTCGTAAGGCAACTGAGAGAGGCTACCCTAGAGGTGCAAGTGTGATTGAATGGATTAGTTTCAATTAATTATCTTGAATGAGGGTTTTCTAGATTATTTTTTAGTTTTGCCATACAAACCCTAATTACTACACAGTTGTAAAATAAAATAGCGGAATGTAAAATGCGGAAAGTAAAGTGCGGAAAGTAAAATCCCTACGCTATTACAAGGCTTTGGGAGAGATACATAAGTATAACAAACCTTGCGGGAAATAAAACTACGGCTATTACAAAAAGAAAAGCCGTGCGACCTATACAATTTTTCTAGGAATTTAAATAGCAAATAAATAAATATGTGAAAAGAAAAAAAATGTCAGAAAAAAAACTTGATACGAACCCTTATTAGTTAAAAAACGGAGAGAGGAGGCAGATCTAAAATTATAAAATAAAAATGCATAGAAAAATTAAAATTTTAAACGTCTTAAACAATAATGTTGCTAACGCACAAATGCGATCATCGCAATCATGGATCCGAATTGTACCGATCTAAATAAAAAGAAAAATAAAGTAAAAGAATTTTTAAGATTTGATAAAAACCAACAAAGTTGCTAACGCGAAAGCGCGATCATCGCAACCGGATCCAAATCAGGCGGATCTAAATTTACAAAAAAAAGAAGCACAAATAAAAAGGAATTTTAAATGTAATAAAAATTCAATAATGTTGCTAACGCGAAATGCGATCATCGCAACCGGATCCGAATCGTGAGGATCTAAATAAAAAGAAATAAAGTAAAAGATTTTTTTTTTAAATTTGATAAAAACCAACAAAGTTGCTAACGCGAAAGCGCGATCATCGCAACCGGATCCAAATCAGGCGGATCTAAATTTTTAGAGATAGAAAATGCATAAAAATGTAAATTTAACGTGCTAAAAAAATATCAACAATGTTGCTAACGCAAAAATGCGATCATCGCAACCGGATCCAAATTCTGCGGATCTGAATTTATAAAAATAGAAAAGCGAAAGGACTTTTAAAATGTGTAAAAAAACAACAGTGTTGCTACCGCGGAAATTGGATCATCGCAACCAGATCGAACCAATACAAATGTCACGCATTATGCACATCAATATGCAAATAGCGTATCGACACGGTTCAATCTAAAAATAATAATATAATAAAGAAATAATAAAATAAAATAAATGAACAAATAAAACTAAATATTAAAAAGCAATATGTATTAACAATAGGATTATAAAAAAATTATTATATATTGACAAAACGTTAGTTACTATTTGACAATTCCGGCAGATGGAAAATTAACAATAGGATTATAAAAATCATTACGTGATGGTATGCAATATGTTAGTTACTATTAAAAAGCAATATATATTAACAATATGATTATAAAAATTATTACGTGATGGTATGCTGATGGAAAAATTAGTGAGGATCAGAATGAGAAAAGATTGCTACGTTACTTACTATTTTACAATTCCGGTCGCGTGTTTCTCTTAGTTTCTTTTTTTCTTCTCCACTCCGTACACACACACACACACACACACACATATATATATATATATATATATATATATATATATATATATATATATATAATGAAACAAATTAGGGTTAACTATTTTTTAAAATCCAAAAAAGTCCTTAATGGATAATTTTATGCCCAAATTAAATAATACTAAATAAAAATTAAACAATAAAAATGATTAAAATTAAATTAAATTAAAAACAGTAATAATCCTATGAATCAAATAATATCTGAATAAAAATCAAATAGTATCTGATTTTTATGAGTACACAAAAAGAAAATATTTTTTTTTGTATCTATTATGATTTTTGCACTCCTTTTTGGTAAAAAATGCATAAAATCAAATAAATAACTATTTTTCAAAAATGCCTTAAAATAAAAAACGAAAATTAAAAACAAATATTAAAAAAATACAATTTTTGTGATTTTTTTGAAAATAATTTAAAATGGAAAGAAAGTTAGTAACAAATAACAGAAACAAATTCAAAATGTAACATGTGAGATTCGAACCCGCGACCTCATACTTGCAAGCCTTATCTCCTTTCCAATTGTGCCAATTTATTTATTCGAAACAGAAATGCACTTGAAAGCATATGAAGGTCAAACAACTATTTGTTATTTAAACAATTTAAAGTAAACTTTTACCTATTTTTTGAGTAAAACTTACTGTTTAAATGTTAGTAAAAATCGAACCAAAAACTTATAAAATCAAAGTTAAAAAAAAAAAAATTTAAATGTTAGAAAATAGGGCAGGCAAATTTTGGGGTACAACAGTAAGGTTAATTGCAACTATCTCAATTCGAATTCGAATCGAGGGTAGACGTACCCATAGCGAGGCCGATTGAGGAACTGCCTAAATAAATCCTTGTCCCTCTTTCTCTCTATTTCTATCTATCTCTTTTAATTTTTGTGTTAGCAAATTATTGAATTCGATGTTGTTTGACCAATTCGTTTGGGAAACAATTTTCGATTATATTTTAAATAGGATTTGTTGATATAATCAGAATCCGTTTGATTGTGATTGGTTTGTAGATCAAGAAAACAAAGCAAATTTCCAAACGATATCGATTGCACACAAAGTGTTTAATAAATTGCCTTATTGTGCTTTTGTGTGTTTTGATAATTGGGAATAAGCTCTACGTGTATCTTTGCATTAAATTGTTTGTGATTAATCATTGTTGAACAATTTGTGTTCATTATCATACATTTGTGCACCTTTACGCATATCCGAGCTTTTCGATAGAGGTTCGGTTAGACGATTCGATTCGTGTTGTTTCCGCTGTGCCATAAAACTTTTAAAAACCATTTTTGCCAAAAGTTTGATTTTTAATTTGTGATATATTCACCCCCTATAGATCGAAATCTATCGTCTAACGCCCGTGAAGTCAATGCCCCACACATCAAAAAGTTTTATTTCAAGGATGTTTGTGAGAGGCATTTCTTGCCTCATAGAGATATTTCCCATTCTTTGACATGTATCACAACTTTTTACCTACTCATGAGCATCTTTAAAAAGAGAGGATCATAAATAACTTGATTGCAGCACTTTAGCAGCAGTTCTGGTTCCTCCAAAGTGTCCTCCATAGGGTGCTTCATGACAGGCATACAAGATCTGTCGTGCCTCTGGTTGGTCCACACATCTTTTGAGCAGCTGGTCAACATATTGCTTTTACAAAAAATGTTCAACCCAAAAATAATTTTTGGTCATATGGAAGAACCTCTTCCCTTGCTAAGAGTTGAAATCTGGTGGAATGTATTTGCTGACCAAATAGTTGACAATATCAGCATACCAAGGCGTCACACCAGAGGTAATCAACAGCAGTTGCTTATTAGGAAAACCTTCTTGAATTGCCTCATTGCTCTTGTTCTAGACTTTCTTTAGTAATCTAGACAAATAATCATCAACTAAGTTTTCTACTCATTTATTGTCTCTTATCTCCAGGTCAAATTCTTGTAATAACAATACTTATCTTATTAATTTAGGATTTGTATCCTTTCCAATAAGGTACTTTATGGTAGCATGATCAGTGTACACGATGACCTTTGTTCCCACCAAATAAGATCTAAACTTATCAAAAGCAAAAAACAAAAACCAGTAGTTCTTGAATGATTCTCCAAAAACATAGAAGTCATCCATGAAAACTTCCATGGAAATCTCAATAATGTCTGAAAAAATTGCCATCATGCAACATTGAAATGTGGCTGGAGCATTGCACAATCCAAAGGGCATTCTTCTGAAAGAAAAAGTACCATATGGACAAGTGAATAAAGTCTTCTCTTAATCTTCAGGTGCAATGGCTATTTGATTGTAGTCAGAATACCCATCCAAGAAGCAATAATACTCTTTACCAGCCAATATATCCAACATCTGATCAATGAATGGCAGAGGAAACTGGTCATTCCTTGTGGCCTTGTTCAGCTTCCTAGAGTCCATACATATCCTCTAACCTGTAACTGTTCTTGTAGGAATTAGTTCATTCTTCTCATTGATGATCATCGCCATGCCACCCTTCTTTGGCACACATTGAATGAGACTTACCAATACACTGTCAGAAATAGGGTAGATAATACCAACATCTAGCCACTTGATGATTTCCTTCTTGACAACTTCCTTCATAATTGGGTTCAATCTTCTTTGGCTTTCTATGTTATTCTTGGAATTCTCCTCCAACAAGATTCTATGCATGCAAATTGTGGGACTAATCCTCTTTATGTTATAGATTTGCCAAGCCATAGCCTTCTTATGCTTCTTTAGAATTGTGAGCAACTGATCCTTCCGTTCAGCAGATAAAACAGTAGCCACTATGACTAGAAACTTTTGTCCTGCCTCTAAGTAGGCATACTGCAAGTGAGCAGACAGCTGCTTAAGTTCCAGCTCAGAGGGAGCTTCTATTGATGGTAAATTATGATTCTTCAACATAGTGGAAAATTCCAATACTTCTACCAGTTTTGCAGGGATATTTGGGTTACATAAGGGTTCACTAATGATGCCTTCATGTGGAGCTTCTTCTTTTTCCAACTTTCCTAGCTCTTGCTCTAACACATCATTAGACTTGAGTAATTTTTTTGGATGATTCCCTCCTAACTTGATATCATGGAGCAGTCAACTACATCTTCTTCAGGATATTGCAATACATTGAGTACATTAAACACAACTTGTTGCTCATTGACTCTTATAGTGACTTATCCTTTTTCCACATCAATTAAAGTTATACTCGTGGCTAGGAAAAGTCTTCCCAACAGAATGAAAGTCTCTTCATCATCATCGAAATCCATAATAATGGAATCAGCAGGGAACACAAACTTGTCAACTCTTACTAGAACATCTTCTATCTTCCCTTGAGGATAAAAAATGCTTCTGTCAGCTAGTTGGAGAGTAATGGTTATAGGCTTGGCAGCTCCAATCCCAAGTTTTTTGAAGATGGACAAGGGAATAAGCTTTATGCTAGCTCCAAGGTCACATAACGCCCTTCCACAAAAAGTATCTCCTATGGTGCATGGGATGGTAAAACTTCCAGGGTCCTTCAGATTTTGAGGGAGCTTTCCTTGAACCAATTAACTGCATTCTTGAGTTAGTGCACTCCTTGTGCTTGAAACTGATTTTTGGTTTCTTGAATGAAGGACTTCAAAAAAATTTCCAGCTGGTTATTTCCTTGATTTGCCACATCATAGTTAGGTGCAGAATAACCAGGAGAAATTTGTGGTGCTTGAGTTGTTGCTTGAGGCTTAAGTTGATTTTGGTTATTACTCCATGAGAAGTTGGGGTGATTGCACCAATCATGATTATAAGTGTTATTGTAGGGGTTGTTATACTTGTTGTCACCAACATAGTTAATAGAAACAGGATTTGTTGAACATTCTTCAAATAGATGCGCACCTCCACAGGACACACAGGAAACGACTGATGCATCAGTAACCACCTTCACAGGTTCAGGCTATTCTTCATCATCTTATGGGTTTGAGCCACCTGAGCAGCAATAATTGTAGTCCCAGTGACTTCATGAACATTAACTGATCTCTTTTGAGTTAAATTAACAGTGGCCCTAGTGACGGGCCATTGATATTCGTTAGAAGTAATACTCTCAATCAACTTCTAACCATCTTCATAAGATTTAGACATAAGAGCTCCACCACTAGAAGCATCTAGCGTGTTCCTTGAGGAAGACACCTGTTGCGGTGAGAATCGAATGTCAAGCTATTAATTAACTTGAATCACTCATCTTTGAAATTCACCACCGAGCTTTGATTTATCCAAAGGAAAGGGTAAAGATCGAAGAAAACCCTAATTGCGCTATGTGAAGACACAACTAAGAGATCGGGGGTTCGGGGGTTGGTTATACTAAGGGAAGGTATTATCACCCTAAGTATCTGTAGTACTCTACAGGAACTTCTTGTTTGTATTTGTGTTATGTTAGGTTTGCTTGCTAAGGGATCTCCTAAGGGTAAAGGTAAGGACCTATGGTAAAGACCAAGGTACCAAGGGTAAATACCTATGGTAACGACCAAGATGCTAAAGGTAAAGACCTAGGGGTATATACACTAAGTATGCTCGCCAAGACGTCGCATCTTGTGCCTACGTATCCTGACTAAAGAATCAGAGCAACCGTAGTTCACCTAACCAAAGGTGAGGAACCATTGACTATGGCCAAAGTTCCAAGGGGGATGAGTATGATACTCATATAGAGTTAAAGATCTCTCTAAGTCTAATTTGTAAAGGGGAAGTAAATACTCATGATGATGAGAATCACATAGGGTTTAAGAACTCTAACTTAATTCTAAGTTGTGAAGTGAATGGCTCTAATAAGGCCAAGAGGAAAGGAACATCATGATGATGATGCTCACCTAGAGTTGAAGAACTCTAGATGAGTCCTAAGTCAAGGTG
This sequence comes from Lathyrus tuberosus, assembly GCA_022829125.1. Lineage (NCBI taxonomy): Eukaryota > Viridiplantae > Streptophyta > Magnoliopsida > Fabales > Fabaceae > Lathyrus > Lathyrus tuberosus. Next base: position 1,354,820 of record JALAZF010000858.1, read on the forward strand.
AGTGGCTCTAATGAGGCCAAGGAGGGGAGTGAGCAACTATGATGATAGTGCTCACAAGAGGGGAAGATGGCTCTAATGAGGCCAAGAAGGGAAGGTGGCTCTAATGAGGCCAAGATGGTAAGGTGGCTCTAATGAGGCCAAGATGGTAAGGTGGCTCTAATGCGGCCAAGATGGTAAGGTGGCTCTAATGAGGCCAAGATGGTAAATGAGTTATCTATGACTTTGAGGTCAATAGAGAGTTTTTCCTTTGGAAGGAGGGGAACAAAGAGGGTTAAGGAGGAGAGCTAAAGAGCTAGCCTCACTTGGGGGATAACTTAAAGAAGTTCAAGGTAACAAACAATCAAGCTCATAATCATACATGTGTAACAACAATCATGTAAACATAAACAAACATGTATCCAAGATATCATGTGAACAAGTTTGAACATGTGGACAAGTAGGTAACAACCATACAAGAGTATTTGGGGTTTAAACATGCATTTGAAGGGGTGACGACATCATAAGGTTCATGCATTTAAAGATTACATTCCAAGACATATAAAAACTTAAGAATAACTCAAACATGGTATCAAATATTCAAGGCATACATGTGCACATGTTTGGTCAAACAATTTCATGTCACAAGGGTAAATAATCTAACAAGATCTCATAGTATGAACAAAGTATTTGCAAATATATTCACACATTTAAGCATCATGGTATCAAGGTGAATTAATGATATACAATGTTATAACATCATACAATGTTTAAACCACATGCATTAGGCTTCAAATAATCAAGGCAAACCAAGGAAACATGGCAAAAGAACCAAAAGAACAAAGATGTTTTCCTAAAAACCCTAAAAAGATCCTTCACTTTCAACACTTAAAAATGTCTCATGAATAAATATTTTGGACAATTTCTTTTTACAACCATAAAATAGACATTATAAGGAACATTTTGCAAAAAGAATGGGTTAAAAAGGATAAAAAATGAGTGAGTTATGATCAATTGAAATCAAAGCACAAACCATAAAATTTAAATAAAACAAGAAATAAAAAGAAGAGGAAATGTCTCCCCTTGGGCTTGAACCCACGCCCTTGGGTACTCAGCCACAAAACATCCACCAACTGGGCCATGTGTGCATAGTGAACAAATGATGCAAACACACAATGAAATAACAAGGCAAGCGAAAAATCAGAAAAATGCACAAAAGGGTTGATCTGCAGGATCGAACCCATGCAAGGCAGGCGAAAGGGAAATGCATGGCAAGGTTTCTACCACTGGGGTGGCTATTACATCCAAACATATAACGCCTTCAGTTGTTTTTATTTTAAAGACCGACCAAAATGGCCACCTCAGCGCCACATTGGGCTGACTGGGTGCCATATCACCATCATCTTCTTCCTCAAACTTTCTCGCTCATGCCCTAACTTCATCATCTCACACCCAGATTTTCCAAAAAATATATTTCACTCGTTTCCCAACCATTTCTCATGAAATAAAACCCAAAGTTGGAGTATTTTTCACGAGGAACAACAATATGACAATAGTTTCAACTAACAGTCACCACATGATTCACAAAACATCACACAACAGTGCAACTTCACACAACTTCAACATGTTATAACATGATATATTAAAACATGATAAAGCCAACAATCATTCAGAACAACAAAATACAACACACACTACATTTTGCTAATCAAATGAAAGCAGAGAAGTGCATGAACATGTCTGTTTCGAAGGTTGGAAACCTTACCTCTTGGAGAAAGTCCAAGGCTTCTTCTATGGTGCGTATAGAATAGAAATAACGACCTGCCTTACTTTGTTGATGTTAAGAGAGGAGATGCAAATGGTCATCAGCTTTGGAAAACACCTCAAAAGTGGAACCCGATCCTTCTTGCAACAATAGAGGTTAAAAATCGCAGATGAGGTTTGAGGAGTTCCAGAAATTTTCCTGGTGTTGGAATGAGTTCTAATGGAAGTGGTTCTCCTTCTTTTCAACCATTTCCCTCCTTGAAAACTCTGCGCTTTGACCATATGGACGATTGGGAGGAATGGAAGCTGATTGGAGGTTCATCTCCAGAGTTTCATATTCTAACACACCTGTCATTGGGATATTGTCAAAAACTCAAAGGAAACATATCATGCGACCTTCCTGAGCTTACATATCCGTCGGTGAAACTTTGTCCTGAACTCAGAGGGACGACACCCTACAACCTTCCTTCCCTTATTGAACTTAAGTTAACTGAGTGTCCTCTACTGATTGAGACAAGCCTGTTATTTGACGTATTCAGCCAATTGATGAGTTGTCTCAATTCTCTTCAAAAGATGACTTTAAAAAACATTCCTTCACTAACATCCTTTCTGAAAGACGGTCTTCCCAAAACCTTACATTCTCTCCATATCGATTACTCTGAGAATTTGGAGTTCCTTTCTCATGAATCTTTTCACAGTTACTCATCACTCGAGCATTTGACTATATCCAATAGTTGTAATCCAATGACTTCATTTACCTTGTGGTCTCTCCCAGTCCTCCAAAGTCTATATATTTGTGGCTGTAAACATTTAAAATCCATATTAATTGCAGAAGATGTGTCACAGCAGAATCTCTTGTTTCTTAGCACCATCACAATAGAGTTTTGCAATGAATTAGAGTCGGTTTCCCTAAGTGGATTTCCCATTCCTAACCTCACTCATTTAACTGTGCGCCAGTGTGAGAAGCTTTATTCTCTACCGAAATCAATGAGCAGACTTGCTAGCCTTCATATGTTAAAAATTGACGGCCTTCCAAATCTGAAACCAGTTTCCAGAGATGATTTGCCTCTTAGTTTACGTGTGCTTTATGGATAACACATTACAATTTCCAGCACTCTCAAGCTTAAGCCGTTGCGAGAAGAAGGAAAGTTCCCTTCTTCTCTTGAAGAACTGAAAATCAATTTGTGTCCGCTATTTGTGTGGAGGAAGCGAAGGAAAGAGTGGCGTAAGATTGCTCACATTCCCACCACACTTTTCAATTGATCATGTTCACATAAGTAGTGTCCCGGTGAGTCACTAAAATATTTCTTTCTAAAAATGTTGTATATCTATATAAATGCATGTCACTGTTGTATACTATCATAAGGGGAAGTATCATATATGTGTCATAGCTTTTATGTCTCGCCACTTTGTTTTTTCTTCACTGTTTCAATGCATGATATTTTTTTGTGTAAAATGATTAATTAGTTAATTAGTGGCAGTATGTTCTACATGACTTTCAATAAATTCTTGACAGTCCTGTAATTTTCCCAGTAAGTCATTGTGTATGCAGCATTAAGTTCATTCAGCTTGATGTGCTTTTGAAGTTTTATTCTACATTCTAAATCTAAAACAATTAGACCAATAGAAAATAGTAAATGATTAATATAGCTCATAGAGTAATCTAGAGGAAATGCAAAATTACTTATGAATCAACTCGAGGAATCTAGAGTACATTTATATTGACCATCAAGTTTTTGGTCTTCAAAGTAGAAGAATTTGATTTGATTCTTTAGAAATTTGGGTCCTTTGTTTATACATTGCAATATCGGCTTCTACGTAGTTTATCAAGATATACTTCCCCTGCACTCTAAGCATTTACTCTCACTCTAACTTGCATCGTACATCTCGATCTGATATTTAGGTAATGTTAATAACACTGAAGAAATAAAAAATTGTCCATTCCAAGCCGAGTCAAAAGATGATCAACCCAATGTTGAGTTAAGGTACAACCAGTCATTGATCGACAATAATGTACAAAGTCTCACTGGTGAAGATATAGAAGAAATGAGAAGGTTAGGGCTTCTTATTTTGTTTGGATTTCAACGATATTGTTGTCTCCTCACTTAAGACTTGATGAAAAAGAATGATAAAGTTTCCTGCATTTTTTATGTGTACTTCGGTTCTATGCTTGGGATTCAGTAGTGAGAAATTATACTATTCTTTTTATGCAGACAGTGTGCTAAGGGTAATGAAATAATTGAAGCTCTCATTTCCAATAGTGCAACATTTGGTAAGAAAACACCATTCTCACAGGTGCATAAAGGGATTATGTAGTTTATTTTTTACAATAAAGATGTATGTGTGTATTTATATTTTGAGTATACGGCTGTCATTTTTTTCTTGCAGCATATGTGATGCTTATTTCAAGAAGTATCCATTAAAAATTGGGTAAGGTGTATGTGAGATTTGGGTCGAACTCATGCTGTGTCGAAGGAGAGCATTCATGTGGTTTCGACAGGAGGCAAGGATGCAGTCGAAGCTTGTTCACATGCTGATGCCTGAGTGTTACATACTGTAGTCGAAGTTTTGTTCTAGTATGTACTGTCAAATTATTCTGTCGAATTGGGCCTTGTGTTAAGGATCCAATTGTTTAGGTTTCTTGGGCTACAAGTTACCTAGTTAGTCTATAAATAGGCTAGTACACTCAGTTTGTTGAGTGTGGAAAATTATGATATTCACTTGTAATCATTTGTGACTTTAATGAGAAAGTGAATAGTAAACAAAATTTATATTTGCCTAATCCTTGTTGTTCCTTCTTCTTCTTCTTCTTCTTGTTTTCTGTTCCGTTAAACCCTAACCCTTGTTTTGGTTCTTGATTATCAAGAAACCGTTTAATACTTTGCTTAAAGACATTGTTTTTCACAACAAATTGGTGAGGTGAGCGTGGAGAAGATGTCTTCAACAAAGTATGAGATTGAAAAGTTCACCGGAGTGAACGATTTCGGTCTGTGGCGCTTAAAGATGAAAGCCCTACTGATGCAGCAGGGTTGTTTGGAAGCGTTAAAGGGACAGGCGACCATGGATGCTGCGAAAAGACAACAATGATCGAGAAAGCACACAGCGCAATATTGTTGAGCCTTAGTGATAAGGTTCTTCGGCAGGTATCAAAGGAGACGATGACATCGGGGTTATGGGTGAAGCTTGAAAGCTTGTACATGACCAAATCGTTGGTAAATCGTTTGTACCTAAAGCAAGCTTTGTATTCTTTCAAGATGAGTGAAGACAAAGCTTTGGCTGAGCAGTTGGATATGTTCAACAAGCTGATTCTTGATCTTGAAAACATTGATATGAAGATTGATGACGAAGATCAAGCACTGTTGCTGTTATGTGCTTTGCCAAGAACGCATGCTAACTTCAAAGAAACTCTCTTGTATGGAAGAGAGTCCCTGACCTTTGAAGAAGTCCAAGCAGCCTTGTATTCGAAGGATTTAAACGAAAGAAAGGAGTAGAAACCTTCATCAGTTGGCGAAGGGTTGTCCGTGAAAGGAAGATCATCAAAGAAAGATGGTAGGTTTGACAAGAAGAAAGGTAAGGCTCAGCAAAAGTCTTATGGTGGTGATATGTCTAGTATCAAATGTTATCATTGTAAGAAGGAGGGTCACATAAGAAAGGTGTGCCCTGAGCGCCTGGACAATAATGAAGGTAAGGACAATGGGAATGCAGCTATAGTGCAAGATAGTTATGAATCATCTGATGTCCTTGTGGTGTCGAGCAGTAACTCTTGCAAAGAGTGGATTATGGATTCTGGATGTACTTGACATATGACTCCAAACAAGAATGTGTTTGAAGAATTATGTGATCAAGATGGTGGATCAGTGCTGCTGGGGAACAATAAAGCTTGCAAGATTGTAGGTATTGGATTTGTTAGATTCAAGCTCCATGATGAGTCAATAAAGCTATTGACTGGGGTTAGGTATGTACCTAATCTTAAGAGGAATTTAATTTCTCTTGGTGAATTCGACAGAAAGGGATATGTTTTCAAAGGAGGGCAAGGTATCCTGAAAGTCATGAAAGGGTCGAAGGAAGTCTTGAGAGGCGTGAAGAAACAAGGCTTGTATACCCTTGAGGCTGAGGTTGTAAGTGGTTTGACAGATGTTGTATCCACGAAACCTGTGTCGAAGACAGAATTATGGCACATGAGATTGGGCCATGTCAGCGAAAGAGGCCTGGTCGAATTGGGGAACCAGAACCTGCTAGGAGGTGACAAAGTTGAAAAGCTGGAGTTTTGTGAATCTTGTGTATTTGGTAAATCTTGTAGTGCAAAGTTTAACAAAGGCAAGCAAAGAACACACGAATCCCTTGATTACATTCATGCTGATATTTGGGGGCCTGCAAGGAATCCTTCACACTCAGGTGCAAGGTATTTTCTATCCATCGTTGATGACTATTCCAGAAAGCTATGGGTATTCATTCAGAAGACGAAGGATGAAACTCTTGAGAATTTCAAAAGTTGGAAGGTTCTGGTCAAAACTCAAACTGGCAGAAAGGTTAAGAGGTTGAGAACCGACAATGGCCTTGAATTCTGCAACAAAGCGTTCGACAATTACTATGTTGAGTCTGGGATTGCAAGGCATAAGACTGTAGCAGGTACTCCTCAACAAAATGGCTTAGCTGAGAGATTCAATCGAACAATCCTTGAAAGGGTTAGATGCATGTTGGTTAGTGCTGGATTGAAGAAGGTGTTTTGGGCAGAGGCTGTTTCGACAATAGCTTATCTAATAAATAGATGTCCCTCGACTGTGTTGGGAATGTGACACCTGAAGAAGTTTGGTCAGGTCATCCACCAGATCTCGACAAACTGAGAGTATTTGGCTGTTTAGCCTATGCTCACATTAGGCAAGACAAGGTCGAACCTAGAGCTCTGAGATGCATGTTCCTTGGATATCCTGAGGGAGTCAAGGGTTATAGGCTGTGGTGCCTAGAACCAGGTCACAGAAGATGTATCACAAGTCGCGATGTAGTTTTCAATGAGGTCGAAATGGCTTTCAAGAAAACTGGTGATGTTGGTCGAAGTGCAGAAATCTCTGAAGAGGAGCTGGAACAGGTAGAGATGCCCGTTGAGGTAGAGCATAGTGATGCTGAAGTGCATAGCCCTGATGAAGTCGAAGAGCAAGATGCTGAAGAGGATGAGGAAACTGTCATGACTACCTACTGGCAAGAGATAGGTCGAGAAGAGTCATTAAGCCACCTCAAAGACTTGGTTATGCATATCTTATAGCTTTTGCCTTAATCTCTGCAAGTGAGGTACTTGACGAAGAACCTAGAGATTACAAGGAAGCTATAAGGAGTCGAGACAAGACTGAATGGCGAAAATCCATGAATGACGAGATGAAATCTCTTCATGATAATAACACTTGGGAGCTGATTGAGAAACCTGCAGGAGCAAGGTTAGTCAGTTGTAAGTGGATTTTCAAGGTCAAGGAAGGAATCGAAGGAGTGATGTCGAAGCGCTTTAAGGCGAGGCTGGTTGCTAGGGGGTTCACTCAGAAAGAAGGAGTCGACTTCAATGATGTGTTCTCACCTGTTGTAAAGCATATATCCATTCGAATGTTGTTGGCCATGGTGGCAAAGTTTGACTTAGAACTTGAGCAAATGGATGTGAAGACAACATTTCTGTATGGTGATCTAGATGAAACGATCCTGATGCGTCAACCTGAAGGTTATGCAGAAAAGGGTAAAGAAGATTATGTGTGCAAGCTGAATAGGTCTTTGTATGGCCTAAAAAAATCTCCTCGACAGTGGAACAGGAGATTCGACAAGTTTATGGCACACATTGGTTTCACTAGAAGTCAGTTCGATCACTGTGTTTACTTTAGATTTCGACCTGAAAACTCACATGTTATGTTGCTGCTGTATGTGGATGATATCCTCATAGCTAGCAACAGTATTGAGGATATAACGAAGGTGAAGGCTGAACTCAGTAAGGAGTTCGAAATGAAGGATCTGGGAGCTACAGCCAGGATTCTTGGGATTGACATCTGGAGAGATAGAAAGCAGTCGAAGTTGTGCTTATCTCAAGAGACATATCTACGGAAGCTTCTCGACAAGTTTGGTATGTCGAATTCGAAGCCTGTTGTGACACCTACAAATCCTCAGTTTAAGCTTAGTACTACTCTAAGTCCGAGTAATGAAGCTGAAAGAATATATATGAATAACATTCCATATGCTAGTGTAGTGGGTTCTTTGATGTATGCTATGGTCTGTACGAGGCCAGACATAGCATATGGAGTGAGCCTTGTGAGCAGGTATATGGCCAATCCTGGAAAGGCGCACTAGAAAGCTGTAAAGTGGATTCTCATGTACATAAATGGGTCTCTGAAAAGAGTCTTGATTTATGGTGGAGCCTGTGGTGGTGATAGCATAGTCGAAATTGAAGGATTTGTTGACTCTGATTATGCAGGTTGTATGGATTCCAAAAAGTCTATTTCTGGATATGTGTTCACAATGTTTGGCACAACAATCAGTTGGAAAGTGACGCTTCAGAAGGTTGTTGCCTTATCAACCACTAAAGCTGAATATATTGCCCTCACTGAAGTTGTGAAGGAAACATTGTGGCTTAAAGGTTTTGCAAAGGAACTGAAACTTCAAGGTCGAAGTATCACTGTTAAATATGATAGTTAAAGTGCAATACACCTGTCGAAGAATTTTGCCTATCATGAGCGAACTAAGCACATCGATGTGAGGCTGCACTTTGTCAGAGAGATGATCGAGCGTGGTGAAGTCCAGGTGCTGAAGGTTTCGACTAAAGACAATGCTGCTGATATGATCACCAAGACATTGCCAAGTTACAAGTTTTTCCACTGTATACAGTTGATAAAGCTGCATGATGAAAGCTAGTTGCTTCCCTTGTTGCTGAGTTAGATCCAAGGTGGAGATTTGTGAGATTTGGGTCGAACTCATGCTGTGTCGAAGGAGAGCTTTCATGTGGTTTCAATAGGAGGCAAGCATGCAGTCGAAGCTTGTTCACATGCTGATGCCTGAGTGTTACATACTGTAGTCGAAGTTTTGTTCTAGTATGTACTGTCAAATTATTCTATAGAATTGGGCCTTGTGTTAAGGATCCAATTGTTTAGGTTTCTTGGGCTGCAAGTTACCTAGTTAGTCTATAAATAGGCTAGTACACTCAGTTTGTTGAATGTGGCAAATTGTGATATTCACTTGTAATCATTTGTGACTTTAATGAGAAAGTGAATAGTAAATAGAATTTATATTTGCCCAATCCTTGTTGTTCCTTCTTCTTCTTCTTCTTCTTCTTCTTGTTTTCTTTTCCGTTAAACCCTAACCCTTATTTTGGTTCTTGATTATCAAGAAACCGTTTAATACTTTGCTTAAAGACATCGTTTTTCACAACGATGTATTTACCACTTGCATTTATTTATGTTAGATTTGAGGTATTCTTTTGGAGCATGGTGTAAACCATGAAGTGATGGCATTATAACATCTTTAATATCCATATGTGGCTTAGGTCAGAGAAGAGAAAAAAGAATAAGAATAGAAAAGAGCAAATTTCTACTTTGAATGTATATAAGAATTTTGAATTGATAAATGTGCCAACGGCTATTTGTGCTAAAGCACAAACTTTGAAGCATCCTCTGATGTTATCAATGGTTCAGTTAATTGTGCTACTATCTAAGAACCAAAGGATACTGATACTTTATACGACTTGTTTGAATGTGCATGTACTGAAATTTTGTTTCTTGTCTCAAGTGTTATTAACATCATTTATTTATTGCAGAATTGTAAGGTCTTCCATGTCTGACTTGTTGCCAAAGGAATCACCTCAACAAAACTCAGAAACAAGATGTCGGTAGCGTGAAAAGCCAGTCAATTGTAAGTTGCACTTCCTTGATATTCTAATCAGTTCTATCTTACTGTTTGAACAATTTATCATATATTTCAATGTTGCAGGATCCAATGAGTACATCAGTCTGCATGGAAGAAATCTCTCCATTAGAAAATGGAGTTTCTGAGCTTGGTACTGAGAATACCACATTTCCTATTCTTAAAGCTTACAAAGCTACAAAGGCGGGAGAAAAGGCGTCTCAAGAAATCCTTGACTCGTGGAAGGAAAATGCTTTTTCTAGATATTTCAACTTAAAAGCCAATTATTTGACTCACTATTCAAAAATCATAAAGATGATGTAGCTTTGGAGTCATAAGCTAGTATTGTTTCGAACTCAAAATTCAACAGGGGTAGCTTCAGGATTCGACAGAGTCAAATTAACATGTTATAGTCGAACTCTATTCATGTTTAATTCAACATGCAATTTGATGATGGTCTAGATATATATGTCATGTAGTTATCATCATACATAAAATACACATGCTAGTATTTTATAAATAGACAGCCCCCTCTCACATGTTAAGAGAGATGTTGGTTATTATTTTTCATTTGTAATTATTTATCGCTAATTGAGAAAATGAATTGAATAACTGTTATAACTAACTCAGTTTCTCTCTCTTCTTCCCTCTTTTCTCTCTTTTCTTGAATTGAAAGGTTTTCTTGTTGTGATCAAGAAACTCTCTCTTTCTCATAGTTTTACTTTGTTCTTGGCAAAAATTTATCAACAAACTAGTGCAGTGAGCATGGAGAAGATTCCATCAATGAAGTATGAGATTGAGAAATTCATCGGAGTAAATGATTTCTGATTATGGCGCTTGAAGATACAAGTTCTTCTTGTTCACAGGGTTTATTAGAAGCGTTGAAAGGATCAGAAATGCTTCCTTAACAAAGAAGGAGAAGATGACGATGATTGAGAAAGCCCACAGTGCCATCATATTGAGTCTTGGTGTTCTCCGGTAGGTCTCGGAGAAGAAAACCGCAGCAGGCGTGTGGAAAAAAATCGAAGGTTTGTACATGACCAAGTCGTTGACTAATCTTCTCTACCTAAAGTAGGCTCTATATTCATTCAAGATGAGTGAAGACAATGTCTTGATTGAACAATTGTATATATTCAATAAGTTGATTCATGATCTTGAGAATATTGATGTTAGCATCGATGGTGAATATCAAACGTTGTTGTTGTGTGCTTTACCAAGATCTCATGCCCATTTTAAAGAAACTCTCCTGTATGGAAGAGAGTATCTGACCTTTGAAGAAATTTAATCGGCCTTGTATTCTAAGAACTTGAACGAAAGGAAGAAGCACAGACCACCATCTGTTGGTGAAAGATTGACCGTAAAAGGAAAATTCTTGAAAAAGGATGGTAAGTTTCAAAAGAAGAGTAAAGTTCTACAAAAGTCTTATGGTGGTAATACTCCTGCTATTAGGTGTTACCACTATAAGAAGGAATGGCATATCAGAAAAGTGTGTCTTGACAGGTTGAAGAGTTATGGCGATAGCAAGGACAATGACAATGCTGCCATTGTTCAAGATGATTACGAATCATCTGATTATAGATTCAGGTTGCACTTGACACATGACTCCAAACAAAGATGTGTTTGAGGAATTATGTGATTAATATGGTAAATCAGTGCTGCCGGGAAACAACAAAGCCTGCAGAATTGCATGAACTGGATTTGTAAGATTCAAGCTCCATGATGAGTCAATAAAGTTATTGAGTGGCGTTGGGTATGTACCTGATCTTAAGAAAATTTTAATTTCTCTTGGTGAATTCGACAAGAAAGTATATGTTTTCAAAGGAGATTAAGGTATCCTGAGAGTCATAAAGGGGTCGAAGGAAGTCTTGAGAGACATAAAGAAGGAAGGCTTGCATACCCTTAAGGATTACATTAAAAAAAAGAGAATACAAAATCCTAAAGGCATAAATTACAGTCTAACTACAATCAGTGTTGTCGAATATCAATATAGGAAAATATCAGATCACTAAAAAATCGATATTAGAAATATCGGAACACGTAGCGGGCAAATATCAGAGGCCTCAAAGTGGTTAAAATAGAAATAAAAACTCAAAAAGTTGAAAATTTAAATTGAATATTCAAATCCAATAACAAAAACAGAAAAGCAGCAAACAAAAATTTAAAAGGAATAAAAACTTAAAAAGTTAAATAGTTCAAACTAATAATAAGTAGTTATTCTAAGTCTAACTAATGATAAAAGATTTAATTATTCTACTTTTCCCCATCCCCAACATAATCATTATTATCCTTTTTAAATAGTGAGGCATAGCCTCGTCATTCTCATCCATAAAGACTCTTTCATTCCCATCATCAACTTCATCATTGGATCATCCCAATCAGCCATCATTACACAATCTTCTATGTCACCATGTGAAATTGGATCAATTTCATTCCTACCGAATCATCCCAATCAACCACTCATTACACAGTCTTCTATGTCACCAAGTGAAATTGGATCAATTTCATCCCTATAGTTGTATCTCCAGAGTAAAGCTTGATTATATTTGACATACACCAAGTTGTGTAGTCTCTTACGCTCTAGCCTATAATTACAGGCACCAACTCAGTAGCCCGCATTTTCCTTTTTCAATATTTCCACCTCTTTAGATTCTACTTTTCCACCTCTTGACCTTACTCTCTTTAATGTTTCTACTTTTCCACCTCTTCACCTTACCCTCTTTAATGTTTTTAAAAATGATTATAAAAAACAATAATAATAAAAATATGGTTTCCAATATTCCATTCATAACCGGTATACCGGTATACCGAAAAATCGCCGATATCACGAGCATTGTGAAATTGAAATGTTATACCGACTTTTGTATCGGATAGCCAGAATTCTGATATGCAATACCAGTATACCGAAGCTATAACGAATATTTAACAACACTGACTACAATAAAAAATAATATATAAGAATTATAGAAAATACATGCACTACATATACACGACCCATCACCCATCAAAACTAGATAGCAAAATAGCAAAAAAGGGTTGTGCGAGTCTTTGTCAAAATTAAATAGCAAAAAGTGTTGTGCAAGCTTTTATAATCTTAGTTAGATTTAGCTTTGTCAGATTGAGCGCACTATCACCGAAATCACTACATGTTGCCAGAGAGATTTGGGTTAAGAAGAGTTAATGGGATAAATAGGTGACAGTTTAGTGAATGCGGTTTTTGATTGACATTTTCTAATTTTGGAATTGCAAATCCATATCGGACCAAAAATCTTTGCGAAATCCTAAATTATCACCATTGAGCCAAATATTCTTGAAACTATCACAATTCCAAATAACTTGACAAATTTCAACATCTATAAACAAAGCCTTCCAACAAGCATCAAAACCATGTATGATCTTAAAGTTAATATTTTCAATATTTTAAATACATGGCCTATATGCACAAATAAACTTAAATGATTAAAAACAACTTCTTGTACACAAATCACTTGCATACCATTAACATCAAGACACACAATAGAATTCACTCTTCTCCTATTATAATAGAAGACACTTTCTTGATTTTTGAAATAATGACAAACAAAAGCTTGGACTACTGAGAATGATTTTTAAAGGTAGTGAAAACCAAACAAACAAACAAAAGCGGTGATCAATTGACAGATAAGGCTTGAGCTTCAACCTCTGAAAATGATGTTTGAGCTTCAATTGAGGGACAAAATAGTGATAAACAAAGACCGAAAAATAACATATTGAAGTTGAATTATTTTTCATCATAATAAATTATTAAAATAATTACTAGTTTATTAATAAAAATATTATAATCACAAAAACAACTATGGAAGGTAAATTTTCAATGGTAGGATAGTAGCCTACTATAGTGGTGATGAGTAATAGAGAATTAGGGTTCAATTTTAGAGAAGGAGCCTGAGAAACGGCTACCACATCGAAGGGTGGCAGCAGGCGCGCAAATTACCAAATTCAAACACTGGGAGGTGGTGACATTAAATGACAATATCATGTTCATTGAGTCTGATAATTGGAATGAGTACAATCTAAATCTCTTAACAAAGATCCATTGGAGGCAAGTTTGGTGCTAGCAGCCGCAATAATTCCAACTCTAATAGAGTATATTTAAATTGTTGCAGTTAAAAAGCTCGCAATTGGACCTTGCATTGGGTCGATCTGTCTGTCTATGGTGCAGCGGTTGACTCGACCCATCTGCTGGTGATGCACTCTTGGGCTTAATATGCCGAATTGTATCCCCGACACTGTTACTTTGAAGAAATTAGAGTGCTTAACGCAAGGCTATTCTCCGAATACATTAGCATGAGATAACACCACAAGATTCTAATGATATTATATTGGGCTTCGAGATCATATTCCAAACAAATTGATGAATAAAATTCATAATGCCGAACTCTTTTCTTAAGTTAACTATCTCAAGTTATTGAGGTATCATTTCGTTTCAAAATAACTAGAAAATATGTTAATCAATTTTTCGTTCTTTCAATTAGAGCTGTCAAAATCGGCTATCCCATATGAGCCGACCCGCCATGCCCGAAAAATCATAGGGCTTTAGCCTTAAAATTAGAGCCTATATTTTTTCAGATCTTTTTTATCCCAACCCTAAAATGCTCGCTACCCATTAGGGCTAGCCCATATGGGTCGTGGGCGTGGGTAGCCCATTAGGCCCACATCGCTATAAATTTAAAAAAAATATATTAATACTTATATTGTTTTATTCCAAAATAACACAATGATTTTTCTCACCTCACTAAATTTTATCTCTATGTTATTCAATCTTTCTCTTTTAAATATTATACATTAATATAATCAACACTTTTTCTCGTATTCTATTAGTTTCTCTTAGGTTAAATATTCGAGTATTATTTTATACAATTTAGACATGTATTGTATTCAAAAACACATTATAATATTTATAAAACATAATATAGTACTTAAAAATGTATTATCTTTAAAATAATATAATTTTTAATTTTATTTATAATAAATATTATTCATTTTTTACTTTTATTTTTTATTAATAAAAAAGTCCGTTTTGGGCCGGGTAATCCGAAAACTATTTAAGACCGGATTCAGATAATAATTTTCGAGAATTTCTTAATCCACCCCTTGATACTCTTAGCCACCTATTGCATTTCCTTTTATGTCCCCTGCTTCCGGAGCTGTATCTCCGGACGTACCCTTTTTTTCTTTATGCGAGATGCTTCCGGAGACATATCTACAGAAAAAGTTATGTAGATTCATCTCCGAAATCTTATCAGAACAGGTTTTTTTTTATAAAAAAAATCAAGTTTTGTTGGTCGCAGATGGAAATTAACTATTGTAGATGAATATAAAATAACATACATCCATAAATAAAATAAAATAATATGATATATATATATATATATATATATATATATATATATATATATATATATATATATATATATATAATCATCAAAAAATAGTACATCAATGTCATCAAAATATAGTACATAAAAAAAACACCACAGTCACTACTGTGTGTGCCTGACAACATCTTCATCCTCTCATCTGTTTATTCCTCTGCCGCCTCCTCTGCCTCTACCGCCTCCTCGATCGCCCGATTTGCGTCCTCGGCCATCAATCCCACCTGTCATGGCACGATGTCTGTTGTACATAAGTGCCCCTCTGTCACCGCAATCATCCCATCCAATATACGTCTGTGGTCAGACCCCTCTGGGAAGAAACTGACGTCAATTCCTGCCGCCCCATCTCCACTATCTGACGACAGCAAGGCAGGACATCCTGAGTGTGGTTTAACTGAGACTGTTGCTCCTCTAAAATCTTCTGATGAGCTGGTCTGGGCGGTGATCCTTCTACAGTGGGCACCATGTAGGGGTGTGAGACGGTGAAGAACCATATAATGTAGCCATCAACGTAGCTCCAGTCTCTTGGAGCTCTGGTCGCCCGAGCCTCGTCCGGTATCACGTGCCTCTGATAGTCATCATAAATCTCCTATATTTGCATACGGGTCAAGCCGAGAGGAGCGGAGACAACTGGGTGTCTGAGTATCATTTGTGTGTACTCGAACTGCCGCATGACGCGCTCGTGCAAATATGGAACAATGATGGTCGAACTGCGTGCCAACCATCCTGAGAATAGTGAGATGTCATCAAACGGGTGTGTCACACGGTGATCAGCATAGACGTCGTAGCGGATGTCCTCAGCAGCCAGGCGATCGAGATAGACTCTGTAAGGGTCGACCGCCTGGTTCCCCCTGAGCGGGAGAAAGGCACATGCACGCGACATCAGCTCTGTGTAATCAGGCACACTTCCCCACCCGACGATCATGGGAAAGTGTTGGAATATCCAAGTTTGAAATGAAAATAAAAAATATCAAGATCAAGCATTATCACGAATATAGAATGAAAAGAAATGAAAAAAAGTTGAAGGATATAAGATTGTTACTACAAGTAGTGTCACGCTGCCTGCCACAACCTTGGTTTTCCATAGGCATACCTCTCCCAACTTCGAATACGTGTGCACTAGTGTAGCTTCCCCCTAGTTGTACTCATGGATCCATTTGGAATCCAAAAAGTAACTGAGGTAAGCGACATCAATATATATGGAGCTCAGTTGGATCACCATCTGCTTGCTGTGCAGCAGCGAGCACCTCACATAATCTACGTGTCAGAAAGGAGAACCTCACATGAGCCCCTCTGGCCTTATCCACCTCCTCAAGCGCATCCAGTGGATCAGCCCTAAGCTCCTCCACCAATATCTCTCTCGTATCCTCCTTCGTTATCCTAATGTGACGGAGGAGGGTACCCCTGATCGGTATATGTAAAAGACAATAGATGCCGTCTAGTGTAATTGTGATCTCGTCGTGCGGTAGATAGAAGAAGGACGTCTCAGGGTGCCATCTCTCTGCAAAGCCCATCAGTATCCCGCCGTGGATCAGGTCGTAACCGATCTCACAAATTTCCTTCAAACCAGAGGCGACAAGGACTTATTGGAACCAAGCCTCTTGTGGCTTATCCAAAGATAATATCTTCCGCCCGTGGTTACAGAACTTTTGCGGACGACGAGTCTGAAAATTTCCATAAATAAGAAACAATGTTAATAAGAAACAATGGTATAAATTATAAATTTCCAATTAAAGAAAGAAACAATCTGAGTAATGTTACCTCTCCATCCCAGACATGTCTGGCGGTATGGCCAGCATACCCTATTAGCATGGACATATCTGAGGGACCCCCTGGGAAACCCTCTGGCTCATCATCGTCGTCGTCACCAGCATCCTCCGATGGTGGGTCATCACCCTCTGGAGGTGGCACTGGATCAACATCATCGACAAGAGGAAGAACAAGAGTATCCCGTGCATGTTATGAAGAAGGTTCTGCAGTAGGTTGTGCCTCAACTGTAGGCTCTGGTGGAACAGATGTATCGGCCTCGGTAACTGCCTGGCGCCCCCTCGCGTCTGACAAATGCATGTTATGAAACTCGTCCAAGTCGCAACTATCGTCTTTATCTGCCATAATGTCTACAAGGTATAACCAAGCAAAAACAATTAGATACAAATAAATTAAAAAACAAAAAGAAAAAAATTAATATTTTTTTACTTTCGGATATGTACACACGGAAAACTTCCGTAGATGTATCTACAGAAGTACCCAGAGTTCACAACGTTTGATTTATTCGGGAGCTGCATCTACGGAATTGCCCTAATGTTAATTTGTTTCGTAGATGTAGCTCCGAAACTTTCTACAACTCCAACAGTCACGACAATGGCGTCTCCTACCCATGAAAATCTATTTTTTGAAGCCCTGATCGTCTGTTTCAGCCAACAAACAATACCTACATTGTCTCTAAACTATGTTTCTAAAACTATATAAGGATTTCTACCCATAAAACTATATTATAACTCGTTTATGGGATATACTCAAAAATACCTTAGAAACTCGAAAACTTACCGATTATATCGAGGTTTGTATGATTTGGAGTGTCTTGATCGTTGAAATGAATGCTCCTTGTCGAACTCGACTGAAAAAAAAAGTTTGATGAAAAATGATTTTTTAAGGATTTAGAGAGTTTGGAGAGTTTGAGAGTGAAGAAGATGAAAAATGAAGAGCGGGGGAGGAGAGGAGACTTTGGCACGAATGTTTTCAAATATGTTATGGAGCTATATGTTTCATAGATGTAGCTCCGAAAAAAAACTAACGTTGAGTAAAAAAAAGATACGTCTGGAGTTACATCTCCTAAAACAGGGGATATTATCGAGATCATATTAAAAATGAGCTTTTCTAATCCAACTCTAAAAAATCTGAATCCATCAAAGCCAACCCGTTTAAAGATGGGTGGTCCATTTTGACATCCCTACTTTTAAAATGTGAAGAGAATCTTTTTCTTATCTGCATATAGTCAAACAAGAAAAACAAGATATTTTGTTTGCACATTTCTGAAATATTTTACTCTGTCTCCTTCGTAGTTGAAAACCAAGTCTTGCTCGTTGCATTTCTGAAACTATTGTTACTTTGTTGATCTAAGTTATGTCGATTGTTCTTAAAGGAGCGCTTTCAGCTTCTCTGTATGCGTTAAGGGAAAAAATTGCTTCTACTACTAAGCGTGACGCTGAGCTGTTGAAAAACCTTGATGTAACACTTATGACCCTTCAATCTCTACTTCAGGATGCTGAGAAGAAACAGATCTCTGATCCTGCTGTCAAGGAGTGGCTCACTAACTTTCAGGATATTGTCTATGAAGCTGACAATTTGTTAGATGAAATCAATACTGAGGATTTAAGGTACAAAGTTGAAGCTGACCAGGTTCTTAAAAACTTCTCTTCTTTTTTTAAAAGGTTTAATAGAGATATCAATTCTAAACTGCGAAATTTATTTGAAAAACTGCAACATTTGAGAAATCAAAATCTTGGATTGAAAGTAGGTGATTCCAACCGTGTTTAGAATGAAGTAACTCCTACAAATTCTGCTGTGGGAGATGAATCTGCTATTTATGGTAGAGATGATGAAATAAGGAAGTCTTGAGAGACATAAAGAAGGAAGGCGTGTATACCATTGAGGATTACATAAAAAAAATAATACTAAATCCTAAAGGCATAAAGTACAGTCTAACTACAATCAGTGTTGTCGAATATCAATATCAGAAAATATCAGATCACCAAAAAACTGATATAAGAAATATCGGATCGCGTAGCAGGCAAATATCAGAAGCCACAAAGTGGTTAAAATAGAAATAAAATCTCAAAAAGTTGAAAATTTAAATTGAAAATTTAAATCCAATAACTAAAACAGAAAAGCTAGAAACAAAAATTTAAAAGGAATTAAAACTTAAAAAGTTAAATAGTTCAAACTAATAACAAGTAGTTATTCTAAGTCTAACTAATGATAAAAGATTTAATTATTCTACTTTTCCCCTTCCCCAACATAATCATTATTCTCCTTTTCAAATAGTGAGGCATAGCCTCATCATTCTCATCCTCAAAGACTCTTTCATTCCCATCATCAACTTCGTCACTGGATCATCCCAATCAGCCACTCATTACACAGTCTTCTATGTCACCATGTGAAATTGGATCAATTTCATTCCTATCGAATCATCCCAATCAGCCACTCAATACATAGTCTTCTATGTCACCAAGTGAAATTAAATAGCAAAAAGTAATGTGCAAGCTTTTATAATCTTAGTTAGATTTAGCTTTGTCAGATTGAGCGCACTATCACCGAAATCACTACATGTTGTAAGAGAGATTAAGGTTAAGAAGAGTTAATGGGTGCTGTAAATGTGCCTTAAAAACCTTTGTTGATGAAGAGAAAGAAAACATATTTTGGAGATTGCATTTACCACGAAAATCGGAAGTGCTAGAAAGTTGGAAGAAAAGTCGAGGAAAAAACTCGGTCGGTGAATAGTGTCGTCCGTATAGATGAATAATGACATCTGTACGATGAATAGTGTTGTCCGTACGGTGAATAATATTTTTGAATTTTCAGGCTTTTTCAATTCGGTCCATGGATCCATGTGATTTTGGGCTTTGTTTGTTGGGTATTTGGTATTGTAAATATGTATCTCTTATATGCTCGGTGTGTGAAAATCTTAGAGTTTACACCAGCAAGGGAGAGCAAGGGTTTGAAGGCATATCATAGGGTTTTAGCTATTCCCAAGAAAAACCTTAGAAAAGCAAAGGTTTAGGGAAACCTTTGGAGTTGTTTAAGGTTATTGTGAATCACTGTTACACCTTGGGTTTGAGTGATTCATATATTGAGAGTTAGAGAGGTTGGGAAACACTTGGGTAGAAAATAGGGTTGTTCTTGGGCGCCTTCAGGGTTGTTCTTTAGAACCTGAAGGCGAAGGCTATTTTCTTGTAACTCATTTGTAATTTCTTGTAACAACTTTATGAGTATAGTGAATTGGAGAGCTGCTCTCCCCCCATAGTAGATCGTTTGATTGAACTGGGTAAACAAACCTTCTGTTTTTCCTTGCCTTATTCTGTTATATTATCTGTGTATGGATTATTATTGCTAAAGACCATTTATTTTGGTTGCTATTGTTCTTTGCCTCACAAATTGATATTGAATTTTGTCATAATTCACAACAAGATTCACAACAAGTGGTGCGGTGAGCATGAAACAAAGAGATATTATTGACAAGTGAGCACCATGGTTAGTAGATGGCAGATCGAGAAATTTTCTGGTAACAAAGACTTTGGGTTGTGGAAAATTAAGTTGCAAGCAATTTTAATTCAAGAGAAGTGTATCGATGCTTTGAAGAGTGAAGCATTGATGCCTGTAGGGCTTACACAGGTACAAAATACCGAGATGGTGGATAAGGCCAGGAGTGCCATTATCTTATGCCTCAGGGATAAAGTTCTAAGAGAAGTCGCCAGGGAGCAAGCTGTGGTTGCTATGTGGGAAAAACTTAAATCATTGTATATGACAAAGTCTTTGGCTCACAAGTTGTATCTAAAACAACAACTCTATTCATTCCGAATGGTGGAAAACAAATCCATAGTTGAGCCACTCACAGAATCTCACAAGATTATCGATGTTCTTGAGATTATTGAAGTGAAGATTGATGATGAGGACAAGGCTTTGCTCCTGTTCAGTTCATTACCCAGATCCTTTGAGCACTTTAAGGATGCCCTTCTTTATGATAAGGAAGGTACTATTACTTTGGATGAAGTCCAAACGGCGGTGAAATCCAAAGAATTTTCAAAGTCGAAAGATTTGAAGATTGAAGATAGTGGTGAAGGCTTAAATGTGTCAAGAGGAAGAGGTGGGCGTCAAGGGATGTCCAAATCAAAGAGGTCTGACAAGTCAAAGGTAAAATGTTTTAATTGTCAGAAAATCGGTCACTTAAAAAGGGATTGTCCTGAAAGAAAGGTCAATGAAGATTCTGTTCAAGCTGTAGTTGCATTAGGTGAGGAAAGTTATGAGGATGCTGAAGCACTAGTAGTATCGAGTTTGGAAACTGAAGATAGTTGGGTCATTGACTCAGGTTGCTCTTATCACATGTGTTCAAGAATAAAATACTTTGAAACTTTGAAGATGGTGCAAGGTAGAGTAGTTCGCCTTGGTAATAATAAGGCATGCAAGGTTCATGGTATTGGTACAGTCAGATTTAAAATGTTTAATGATCGTGAACTTCTTATTCACAATGTGAGGTATGTTCCAGAACTCAAGCGAAATTTGTTATCTATAAGTATGTTTGATGATCTAGGCTATTGTACTAGAGTTGAACGTGGAGTGTTAAAGATTTCACGTGATGAATTAGTTATTGCTAAAGAGTCTAAAATATGTGGTCTATATATTTTAGAAGGTTCAAATGTTATTATTCATTCATCGTTAACTAGTGGAGGCTTTCATGACAAGGAAGAGCTATGGGATTTGAGTTTAAGGCGTTATGAATGCCTTGAGAAAGTTTCAGAGGAGTACAATGAATTTTACAGAAATCAAGGGATAAAAATGCGTGTTACCGCTGAGTTGTTATTGAGTTTTTGGGGAAGAGTTGAGGTTAAAACAACTTACTTGGTTGGTAGAGAATTTCTTCAGAAGAAGAATAGTGAAAACCAAGGGAGAAACCTGGGAGAAACTATAATGGAGAAAACTCAATTTAGGTGGAGTTTCCTACTATGGATGCCAGCAGTAGTGAGGGAACGGTTATAGAGATCTCTGATTATCATTTGACTCATGATAAGGTAAGGAGGGTTATTGTAGCATCTCAAAGGGACGATAATGCTAGCCTTGGATATTATGTTTTTAATGTGGCTGAAGGACTGCAAAATAAAAAAAGAAAAACGTTCAGGGAGGTATTTGAAAACAAGTGGAGTCAAGGGTGGTTGACAAATCATACTCGTAGGCTTGTTAAATTACCTAGGCAGAAAAGGGTAATTGGGAACAAGTGGATGCAAGTTGCGAGATCAAGATTCAAGGGTTGCTTGAATTTGATCAAAGTTATTGATTAAAGTTTCAACTTGGTAGAAATGTTGTTGATTGTTAAATTGGTATCAACACGATTTAAAGTGAAGATGAAGATTGTTGTAAATGTGCCTTAAAAAGCTTTGTTGATGAAGAGAAAGAAAACATATTTTGGAGATTGCATTTACTGTGAAAATCAGACGAAAAATTAAGAAAAAAAACGGTCGGTGAATAGTGCCACCCCGTACGGATGAATAGTGACATCCGTACGGCGAATAGTGTTGTCTATACAGTAAATAATATTTTCAAGTTTTCGGGCTCTTTCGATTCGGTCCATGGATCCATGTGATTTTGGACTTTGTTTGTTGGGTATTTGCTATTATAAATATGCATCTCTTATATGTTTGGTGTGTGACAATCTTAGAGTTTACACCAGCAAGGGAGAGCAAGGGTTTAAAAGCATAGCATAGGGTTTTAGCTATTCACAAGGAAGACCTTAGAAAAGCAAAGGTTTAGGGAAACCTGTAACACCCTTTTCTACCCCCAATAATGTTGTAGCAGAAACAACTTAAATATCAGAGTAAGGCATAAAATTTTCCCTCAAAGGGTGCACATTTCTCATTAAATCAAAATAACACAATTACCCTGTAAACAAAGGGTCTTCCTCAAAGTTTCATAAAAAAATAGCCTTCACATGGCAACGGAACTCAAAATTCTCAATTAAAAGGTTTTCAACAAACATCATAATAATCAAAATAAAACCATATCATCAAATGACAACAAAAATAAGGAAACAACATAGTTCGACTCAAAGGACCCCAACCCGATGTTACACTATCAGAGCAAGACCCTCTAAATCAATCAAAGAAAAATAACTTCAAGGTCCTCGAAGGCATCCACAGCTAAACCTGATCACCTGCACCTTACCCACGTGGAGGCAACATTCAAACAGGCAGGGTGAGTAATCACAATTCATAATAATCATTATAAAACAAGATTTACATAAAATGGCATTATCTTCATACACAACATCTTCAGGGTCATCACAAGGAAACACCGAATCACAAACAATCATCATAAAAATACAGCAATGCCAATTAAATGCAAATGCACAACAAGACTCATGCACGTGGTACCAATCGTCATAATAGATGGACACTAGGCCATCAACCCTCCAAAGATCCCCGTAAATAGGATCGATCCCGCAATCGAAACCGGAGCACGTCATAATTACCTCATATCCGCACAATGGGAATGAAGCGTCGTCAAAGAGTATGCATATGAATGTATGATACACAACGTCAATAATCATCATCAAATAAACATCATTATGTGCATCATCATTCATCCACAAAAGTCATCACTTATATCGTCATTCATCAGAACCTCATGTTAATCATATCATCATGTACATCGTCAAAACATCATGAATCATCATCGTCAAATCATCAATACACGCATCAAGATAGTCATGTAAAATCATCAATATACTCATGGTACTTCACATCGTCATTTTATCATCAAACTTCACACATAAACATCTAATAATCATCAATAACATCATATCATCATCTAATCACGAGATATCACATATATGGACATCTCACAATACATCAATCATATAAGGTCACCATATATTCATCAAATAATCACCAAAACATCATCATATAATCATCAAAAATGTCATAGAAAATCATCATAAAAATCACGACATCAAGGCATAAAAACATCACAACACATAAACAAACATCACGAACAGCAGACGTTCGCTCCAAGGTTCGCTAGGCAAACCTGTTCGCTGCCACCTTTGTTTAGTGAAGTGGCCAGCGAATCCCACAGAACCCACCCTCAACACCGAAACACAATCATCTGTCATACTCGCTGGTTTATTCGCTTAGAGAACCCACTCGCTGATTCCTTCGCTTAGCGAGACTCCCAGCGAAGCCCACCTTTCCTCTCCAGAATCATCTCAGTACTCACTACCACGTTATCGCGCATTCGTTGCGCTGCTCGCTTAGCGAGCACTGGCGATCATTCTCCTAGCAAAGCAACGGTTTGCTTAGCGAACCTGTGATTACAGAAAATCGCTGCTACGCACCAGTGGTTCCACAGCCTCAAAGGTACTTGCGATTACAGCTCCAAATGACCCAAACACATCCCTATAACAGTCCTAATATATCACAGAATTTAAAGGCCTAAAACCTACGTCTGTTACATCGATTCAGGACACTACGCGAAACCTTAATTTCCCTAAACCTTCAAAACTCTCAAGCTTCATATAAACTCTATAGATCCTTTCTCACACAAAAACCCACATATCATCAAAAAGGGTTTTGCCACGAAGGCTTATTTTTACCCGAATCAATTCAACCCTTAATAATCCATCATCGGTCCTCAAAATACCTCTAAATCGTCAACAACTCATAAACCCTTCAAAAACCCCAAAATCCCCAAAATCCACTTCAATTACATCGAATCCTATAATGAAAACAATGAAAGGTAATGACTCCCCATACCTTAGATTGTCGAATCAAAGCTTTCTCTATCGATCCTGCGGAAACCTTCACGAATCCTCGCCGTTTCCCTTCTTTCCTCAAAGCTCTTCACCTTCTTTCCTTCTTTTCACGGTTAATCACAAATGAATCCTAATTCTCCTCAATTCCTCCTTTTTGGGTTAATTTAACTCTTGGGCCTCAAATATGGGTTTTCCCCATAATACCCTCACTAATCCACCTCACAAGTCCAATTTACCCTTAATTCCTCTAATATTATAGTAATACTAATATATTCATATTATATACTATTATTTAATTAAAATAACCAAAACTTCCCAAAATCACCGACATCGATATAAATCACAGAAATTCACGAATATGATATTCAAATAAATTAAATAAATATTCCACGAAATTTGGGGTGTTACAACTCTCCCCCACTTAAAGAATTTTCGCCCTCGAAAATTACCTCAAAGAAATAGAGTCGGATACGACTCCCTCATCTGATCTTCACGTTCCCAAGTCCAACTTTCGCCAGCTGGTCCACCCCACAACACTTTCACCAAAGTTATGTCTTTACCCTGTAATTGCTTCGTCTCTCGACCATCGACACGCACAGGCAATGCTTCCACAGTCAGATTATCCCTCACCTGTACATCATCCATCTGAATCACATGCGACAGATCCGGAATGCACTTCCTCAACTGAGACATATGAAACACGTCATGTAAATTCGCAAGTGACGGCTGTAAAGCAACTTGATAGGCTACCTCTCATATCCTCTGTGATATCTTATATGGACCAACAAAACGTGGAGTGAGCTTTCTAGAATTCAAAGCTCGACCCACACCAGTCACTGGCGTCACTCTAAAAAACACGTGATCTCCTTCTTGGAATTCAAGTGTTTTCCTCCTCTTATCATGGTAACTCTTCTGACGACTCTGCGAAGCTTTCATTCTCTCTTGTATCATCTTAATCTTCTCAGTCGTCTCTTGCACAATTTTAGGTCCGAGTACCGCACTCTCGCCCGACTCATACCAACACAACAGAGTCCTACACCTCCTTCCGCACTAAACTTTATACAACGTCATTCCAACACTAGCATGAAAACTGCAAATGACCATCCCACGATCCACCTTGACCCAACACACAAGCCTTCGATAATTCCTCTAACGATTGGGTAACCCTCTATGTCTGTCCATCCGTCTGCGGATGATAGGCAGAACTTATCCTCAACTTAGTACCCAAAGCATCTTGTAACTCTTCCAAAACCTCGACAAAATCTCGGATCTCTATCTGACACAATGCTCGAAGGTACCCCATGCAACTTCACAATCTCCTCAATATACATCTCAGCCAGCTTCTACATAGAATGATTAATCTTCATCGGTAAAAATGAGCCAATTTAGTTAATCCATCCACAATCACCCAAATAGAATCACTCCCTTTCTCAGTCTCTGGCAATCGCGATACAACAATCCACGGACATACTATCTCATTTCCATTCTAGAATACTCAACGGTTGCATCATACCTAAAGCTTCTGATGCTCAAACTTCGACTTCTGACAAGTCAAACGCGCATACACAAACTCCGCAATATCCTTCTTCATACCTGGCCACCAAAACAACTTCTTCAAACCCTGGTACATCTTCGTAGTACCGGAATGAATACTCAACCTACTTCGATGTCCTTCTTCTAGGATACTCTTCTTGATTTCTGGAACATCTGGGACACACACTCTATCTCGAAACCTCATCACACCTTCCTCACCAATCCGAAAGTCACCTGCATTATCTTGGTTAATCAAAGTCAATTGGTCAACCAACTTTAAATCAGATTGCTGTCCCACTCTGATTTCTTCCAGAATACTACTAGTCAACTTCAACAGTCCCAACTTCACACTGTCAGGAGTCGCTTCACATACCAAACTCCAATCTCGGAATTGTTCAAGCAACTCTAATTCTTTCACCATAAGCATCGATATATGCAATGACTTTCTGCTCAACGCATCGGCCACCACATTTGCTTTGCCCGGATGATAACTCAAATCAAAATCGAAATCTTCAACAGTTCTAACCACCTCCTCTGCCTCATATTCAATTCCTTCTGATTAAATAAGTACTTCAGACTTTTATAATCACTGAACACTTCAAATTTAGAGCCAAACAAATAATGTCTCCAAATCTTCATCACAAACACCACCGCGACTAATTCCAAGTCATGTGTAGGATAATTCCTTTCATGAACTCGCAATTGTCTCGAAGCATAGCAACAACTTGTCCATTCTGCATCAATACTCCACCAAGACCCATCTTCGACGCATCACAATACACCACAAAAGATTCGTTCAAATTAGGCAAAATCAACACTGGAGCAGTAGTCAATCTCTTCTTCAATTCCACGAAACTCTCTTCACAAGCTACATCCCACACAAAAGCTTGACCCTTTCGAGTCAACTGAGTCAAAGGTAACGCCAACTTAGAAAAGCCTTCAATAAACTTGCGGTAGTAACCCGTTAATCCCAGAAAACTTCGTATCTCAGTAGCAGACTTCGGGGTCTCCCACTGTAACATATCATCAATCTTAGAAGGATCAACAGCAACACCACCACTTGAAATCACATGGCCAAGGAAACTCACTTCCTTCAACCAAAACTCACACTTCGACAGCTTTGCATACATCTTCTTCTCTTTCAACACTTGCAACACAGTTCTCAAATGCTCGACATGTTCTTCTTCAGATTTAGAATATCTCAAGATACCATCGATAAACACCACCACAAACTTATCCAAATACTCACGAAAAATACGATTCGTGTACTCCACGAACACACCAGGTGCATTAGACACACCAAAAGACATCACAGTATACTCATAGTCACCATACCTCGTCCCGAAAGTCGTCTTTGGAATATCGTCAGGCTTAACACGAATCTGATGATAACTAGACCTCAAATCAATCTTGCTAAACACGTAGGCATCTACTAGCTGATCCATTAAATCATCAATCCTCGGAAGTGGATACTTATTCTTGATCGTCACTTTACTCAACCGTCTATAATCCATACATAATCTCATAATACCATCTTTCTCCTTTACCGATATCACAGGGGCATCTCACAGGGAAACACTCGGTCGAACAACTTCCTCTCAAGCAATTCTTCCAGCCTTTCCTTCAATTCACTTATTGAGAAACATACATTCTGTATGCAAACACCGACATCAAGCTTGCATCGAGTACCAGGTCGATAACAAGTTACACTCCACACTACAGTGGTAAATCACTGATATCTCATGGGAACACCTCCACATAGTCACACACCATAGGCAGATCACGCCCCACCGCATCCTTTATGCCTTCCAATAATCTAACATCATAACACCTTTGCACCATCTTTCACAGACTCATCCACTTGCTTCACAGAACAAACAACTCTTCACCTTCGTCGAAATTATATTCAGGTGATCGTCAGGAATTACACACCACCGACATATCACTAGTCGTCACACTGTCCTCCATCCCTAAAAAAGCAGACATCAACAATACATGATCGTTCTCCTCAAGATATCCCAACTTGACCGTCAGACAAGAAACTCGAATTCGCCTCATCTTCAAACCTATTCGTCTGCATCGACTCATCAAAACAATTTGTAAGCACCCGGTTTAACCCCAGACAATTCACTGCGCACACTACTCAAGCTCGCAAGACACGTCTATCCCATCCAACATGATCCCGTCTATTATCAATAAGAGATTAAGGGTGATCAGTTCCTCAATTTGTCAATAACAATCGATATCATGAGGCGATACAAACTATCTCCACCAACTATCGCAGCGTCTTACACCACACTAAGCCAACGCTCCACACTCGAAACACCTTGGAGAAGAACCATCTTCTCCCCACTTGTTTCATTCCCAACCTGCAAATGGAAAACAAAACAAGCATCGACAGTGTTTTTACGCACATGTCGCACACTAGGGAAACAAACAACATTAGACAACCTGGCCGGGCGAACCGACCTGCTCTGATACCACTAATGTAACACCCTTTACTACCCCCAATAATGTTGTAGCAGAAACAAATTAAATATCAGAGTAAGGCATAAAATTTTCCCTCAAAGGGTGCACATTTCTCATTAAATCAAAATAACACAATTACCATGTAAACAAAGGGTTTTCCTCAAAGTTTCACAAAAAAAAAAAGCTTTCACATGGCAGCGGAACTCAAAATTCTCAATTAAAAGGTTTTCAACAAACATCATAATAATCAAAATAAAACCATATCATCAAATGACAACAAAAATAAGGAAACAACATAGTTCGACTCAAAGGACCCTAACCCGATGTTACACTATCAGAGCAAGACCCTCTAAATCAATCAAAGCAAAATAACTTCAAGGTCCTCGAAGGCATCCACAACTAAACCTGATCACCTGCACGTTACCCACGTGGAGGCAACATTCAAACAGGCAAGGTGAGTAATCCCAATTCATAATAATCATTATAAAACAAGATATACAAAAAATGGCATTTTCTTCATACATAACATCTTCAGGGTCATCACAAGGAAACATCGAATCACAAACAATCATCATAAAAATACAGCAATGCCAATTAAATGCAAATGCACAACAAGACTCATGCATGTGGTACCAATCGTCATA
Organism: Lathyrus tuberosus; assembly: GCA_022829125.1. Lineage (NCBI taxonomy): Eukaryota > Viridiplantae > Streptophyta > Magnoliopsida > Fabales > Fabaceae > Lathyrus > Lathyrus tuberosus. The sequence continues at coordinate 1,384,000 of JALAZF010000858.1, forward strand.
ATAGATGGACACTAGGCCATCAACCCTCCAAAGATCCCCGTCAATAGGATCGATCCCGCAATCGGAACCGAAGCGCATCATAATTACCTCATATCCGCACAATGGGAATGAAGCGTCGTCATAGAGTATGCATATGAATGTATGATACACAACGTCAATAATCATCATCAAATAAACATCATTATGTGCATCATCATTCATCCACAAAAGTCATCACTTATATCGTCATTCATCATAACCTCATGTTAATCATATCATCATGTACATCGTCAAAACATCATGAATCATCATCGTCAAATCATCAATACACGCATCAAGATAGTCATGTAAAATCATCAATATACTCATGGTACTTCACATCGTCATTTTATCATCAAACTTCACACATAAACATCTAATAATCATCAATAACATCATATCATCATCTAATCACGAGATATCACATATATGGACATCTCACAATACATCAATCATATCAGGTCATCATATATTCATCAAATAATCACCAAAACATCATCATATAATCATAAAAAACGTCATAGAAAATCATCATAAAAAATCACGACATCAAGGCATCAAAACAGCACATCACATAAACAAACATCGCGAACAACAGAAGTTCGCTCTAGGGTTCGCTAGGCGAACCTGTTCGCTGCCACCTTCGCTTAGCGAAGCGGCCAGCGAATCCCACATAACCCACCCTCAACACCAGAAACATAATCATCTGTCATACTCACTGGTTTATTCGCTTAGCAAACCCACTTGCTGACTTCTTCTCTTAGCGAGACTCCCAACGAAGCCCACCTTTCCTCTCCAGAATCATCTCAGTACTCACTCCCATGTTATCGCGCATTCGCTGCGCTGCTCGCATAGCGAGCATTGGCGAACATTCACCTAGCGAAGCAACGGTTCGCTTAGCGAACCTGCGATTACAGCAAATCGCTGCTACGCACCAGTGGTTCCACAGCCTCAAAGGTACCTGCGATTACAGCTCCAAATGACCTAAAACATCCCTATAACAGTCCTAATATATCACAGAATTTAAAGGCCTAAAACCTACGTCTGTTAGATCGATACAGGACACTACGGGAAACCTTAATTTCCCTAAACCTTCAAAACTCTCAATCTTCATATAAACTCTATAGATCCTTTCTCACACAAAAACCCACATATCATCAAAAAGGGTTTTGCCACGAAGGCTTATTTTTACCCGAATCAATTTAACCCTTAATAATTCATCATCGGTCCTCAAAATACCTCTAAATCGTCAATAACTCATAAACCCTTCAAAAACCCCAAAATCCCCAAAATCCACTTCAATTACATCGAATCCTATAATGAAAACAATGAAAGGTAATTACTCCCCATACATTAGATTGTCGAATCGGAGCTTTCTCTATCGATCCTACGGAAACCTTCACGAATCCTCTCCATTTCCATTCTTTCCTCAGAGCTCTTCACTTTCTTTCCTTCTTTTCACGGTTAATCACAAATGAATCATAATTCTCCTCAATTCCTCCTTTTTGGTTTAATTTAACTATTGGGTCTCAAATATGGGTTTTCCCCATAATACCCTCACTAATCCACCTCACAAGTCCAATTTACCCTTAATTCCTCTAATATTATAATAATAATACTAATATATTCATATTATATACTATTATTTAATTAAAATAACCAAAACTTCCCAAAATCACCGACATCGACATAAATCACAGAAATTCACGAATATAATATTCAAATAAATTAAATAAATATTCCACGAAATTTGGGGTGTTACAAAACCTGTTACACCTTGGGTTTGAGTGATTCATATATTGAGAGTTGGAGAGGTTGGAAAACACTTGGGTAGAAAATAGGGATGTTTTTGGGCGCCTTCAGGGTTCTTCTTGGCAACCTGAAGGCGAAGGCTATTTTCTTCTAACTCATCTGTAATCTCTTGTAACAACTTTCTGAGTATAGTGAATTGGAGAGCTGCTCTCTCCCCCAGAGTAGATCGCTTGATCGAACTAGGTAAACAAACCTTCAGTTATTCCTTTCCTTATTCTGTTATAGTATCTGTCTACAGATTATTATTGCTGAAGACCATTTATTTTGGTTGCTATTGTTCCTTGCCTCACAAATTGATATTGAATTTTATCGTCATTCATAACAAGATTCACAACAATGGAAAAAATAGGAGACAATTTAGTGATGGTGGTTTTAGATTAACATTTTCTAATTTTGGAATTGTAGTTCCATATCGAACCAAAAATCTTTGCGAAAGCCTAAATTATCACCATTGAGCCAAATATTCTTATAATTATCACAATTCCAAATAACTTGACAAATTTCAACATCTATAAACAAAGCCTTCCAACAAGCATCAAAATCATGTATGATCTTAAAGTTAATATTTTCAATATTTTAAATACCTGGCCTATATGCACAAAAAAACTTAAATGATTAAAAACAACTTCTTGTACACCAACCACTTGCATCCCGTTAACATCAAGACACACAATAGAATTCACCCTTCTCCTATTATAATAGAAGACACTTTCTTGATTTTGTTAACATCAAGACACACAATAGAATTCACCCTTCTCCTATTATAATAGAAGACACTTTCTTAATTTTTGAAATAGTGACAAATAAAGCTTAGACTACCGAGAATGATTTTTAAAGGTAGTGAAAACCAAACAAACAAACAAAAGCGATGAGCAATTGAGAGACAAGGTTTGAGCTTCAACCTATGAAAATGATGTTTGAGCTTCAATTGCGGGACAAAATAGTGATAAATAAAGGCCAACAAATAATATATTGAAGTTGAATTATTTTTCATCATAATAAACTATTAAAATAACTATTAGTTTATTAATAAAAATATTATAATCACAAAAACAATTATTGACGGTAAATTTTCAATTGTAGGATAGTGGCCTATCACGTGGTGATGAGTGATAGAGAAATAGGGTTCAATTTTAGAGAGAGAGTCTGAGAAATGGCTACCATATCGAAGGGTGGGAGCAGTCGCAAAAATTACCAAATTCTAATATGGTGAGGTAGTGACAATAAATGACAATATCAAGTTTATTGAGTTTGATAATTGGAATGAGTACAAACTAAATCGCTTAACAAAGATCCATTGGTGGTAAGTCTGGTGCCAGCAACCGCAACAATTCCAACTCCAATAAAGTATATTTAAGTTGTTGCAGTTAAAAAGTTCGTAGTTGGAACTTGAGTTAGGTCGCTTTGTTTGGCTCTGGTGCAACGGTTGGCTCGTCCTTTCTACTGGCGATACACTCCTGGCCTTAATTGGCCGAATCGTATCTCTGACACTGTTACTTAAAAGAAATTAGAGTGTCTGTCACTTTAAAGAAATTAAAGTGCTCAATATAAGTCTATTTTCCATATACATTAGCATAAAATAACACCACAGAGATTCGAGATCATATTCCAAACAACTTACAAATAAAATTCACGATGTCAACTCTTTTCTTAAGTTAACCACCTCAAATTATTGAGGTATCCTTTGTTACAAAACAACTAGAAAATATATTTATCTATTTGCCGTCCTTTCAATGATATATTGTTATTATAATTTTATTTATATAATTTTCAAACGTGAAGAAAGTTTTTTTCTTATCTACATATAGTCAAACAAGAAACACAAGATATTTTGTTTGCACATTTCTGAAATATCTTACCAAGTCTTGTTCGTTGCATTTCTGAAACTATTGTTAATTTGTTGATCTAAGTTATGCCGATTGTTCTTGGAGGAGCGCTTTCAGCTTCTCTGTATGCTCTAAGGGAAAAAATTGCTTCTGCCACTAAGCGTAACGCTGAGCTGTTGGAAAACCTTGATGGAACACTCATGATCCTTCAATCTCTACTTGATGATGCCGAGGAGAAACAGATCGATCCTGCTGTCAAGGATTGGCTGAATAACTTGCAGGATGTTGTCTATGAAGCTGACGGTTTGTTCGACCAAATCCATACCGAAGATTTAAGGTACAAAGTTGAAGCTGAACAGGTTCGTAAAAGCTTCTCTTCTTTTTTTAAAAGGTTTAATAAAGACATCAATTCTAAACTGCGAAAATTATATGAAAAATTGAAATATCTGAGAAACAACAATCCTGGATTGAAAGTTGGTTACAACAATATTTGGAATGTAACTCCCAGAAATTCTTTTGTGGAAGATGAATCTGTTATTTATGGCAGAGATGATGAAATAAAGATACTTAAAAAGTTTCTGTTGTCAGAGGATGGTGGAGGTAAAATAGGAGTGATATCCATTCTGGGTATGGCAGGATTAGGAAAAACTACATTAGCTAAACTCCTTTACAATGACTATGAAGTGAAAGATGAATTTAAGTTGAGAGGGTGGACACATATTCGAGAATTTCATGATATTTTCACCGTCACTAAAACCATTCTTGAGTGTCTCACGTCAAAAAGAAATGAGACAGATGACCTCAAGATTCTACAGGCGCAATTGCAGCAAACTTTAAGAGATACAAAGTTTTTGCTAGTGTTGGATGATATATCGTCTACGAGATATGTTGATTGGAATAATCTAAATAAAATTTTTAATCTTGGGAATGTGGGGAGTAAGATCATCATCACAACTCGAGATGAAAGAGTTCAACTACCCATGCAAAATTTTCTCTATGTCCACAATTTAAGGTCTTTGGAAACTGAAGATATCTGGTCTTTACTAGCAAGACATGCATTTGTAGGAGGAAACTACAGACAACACCCTGATCTAGAAATGATTGGTAGAGAAATTGCCAAAAAATGTGATGGCTTACCATTTGCTGCAGTAGAATTGGGGGGTATTCTTCGCCTCAATTTGTCACAAAATTATTGGAGTGATGTATTAAACAGTAATATTTGGGAGTTGACAAATGATAATGTGCAACCAGCTCTGTGGTTGAGCTATCAATATCTTCCGGGTCCTTTAAAAAGATGTTTTGCTTATTGTTCCATTTTTCCAAAGAACTCAATCTTAGGCAAAAAGATGTTGGTTCAGTTATGGATTGCAGAAGGCTTAATACCTTATCCCAACAGTGAGAAAATTTGGGAAAAAGTAGCAGAAGAATACTTTGATGAACTAGTGTCAAGGTCTCTAATACATCAATGCTCCAATGATGACGACGAAAGAAGTTTTAAAATGCACGACCGCATCCATGATTTGGCTATGAAACTTTCATTTCCATATTGCATTAGGTTGGACAAACATAAGCCGGATCAAAGGGTGCGACATTTGTCATACAACAGAGCAGAATTTGATGAATTGCATGAATTGCATGAATTAAAAGGTCTACGATCATTTTTAGCCATGCCATTGCAAGATTCAACGATGTCTAACTATTCAATGTCGAAGAAGTTATTTTTTGACCTGTTGTCGGCAAAGACACACTTACATGTATTGTCTCTTTCACACTATCAAAGTATCACTAAGTTGCCAGATTCTATTGGAAATTTGATATACCTGCGATACTTGAATCTCTCTTGCACTCGGATTAAAAGTTTGTCTTCAGAAATATGCAAGCTTTACAATTTGCAGACGTTGTTGTTGTTAAAATGCTGGGAACTCACTGAATTGCCAAAGGACGTGGGGAAATTGGTGAGCCTACGCCACCTTGACATCAGAGGCACTAAATTGAAGGAAATGCCTGTACAAATATGCACACTAGAAAATCTACAGACATTGTCAGACTTTATAGTCAGTGTTAAGGATGTCGGATTGAAGATCGGAGATCTGGGAAAATATCCTCATCTACGGGGAAGTCTTTCCATCTCACAACTTGAAAATGTAACTGATCCATCCCATGTTTTTGAAGCAAATTTGAAGATGAAAAAAGAAATTGACGAGTTGGAACTAGGTTGGTCTTCCAGTGCTCCTTCTAATTCACAAATACAAAGTGTTGTTTTGGAACGATTGTGTCCGTCGACAAATTTGAAGAGTCTGATCATCTCTGGATATGGTGGAGACAAATTTCCAAATTGGTTGGGCGATTCTTTATTTAACAACATGGTGAGATTGAGTATCTCAGATTGTAAAAATTGTTCATGGCTGCCATCGCTCGGGAAACTAAGTAATCTAAAAGAACTCTTCATTAGTAAGATGCAATCTGTAAAGAGGGTTGGTATTGAGTTCTATGGATGTGGTTCTCTTTCTTTTCAACCATTTCCATCCTTGAAGACTCTGCGTTTTGACCTTATGGACGAGTGGGAGGAATGGAAGCTGATTGGAGGTTCATCTCCAGAGTTTCCTAATCTAACACACCTGTCATTGGGATATTGTCCGAAACTCAAAGAAAACATACCATGCGACCTTCCTAAGCTTACATATCTGTCTGTGAAACTTTGTCCTGAACTCAGAGGTATGACACCCCACAATCTTCATTCCCTTATTGAACTTGAGTTAACTGAGTGTCCTCTACTGACTGAGACAAGCCCTCTATTTGACGTATTCAGCCAATTCACGAGTTGTCTCAATTCTCTTCAAAAGCTGACTTTAAAAAACATTCCATCTCTAACATCCTTTCCGAAAGACGGTCTACCCAAAACCTTACATTCTCTCCATATCGATTATTGTGAGAATCTGGAGTTCCTTTCTCATGAATCTTTTCACAATTACTCATCACTCGAGCATTTGACTATATCCAATAGTTGTAATCCAATGACTTCATTTACCTTGTGCTCTCTCCCAGTCCTCCAAAGTCTATATATTGGCGGTTGTAAACATTTAAAATCTATATTAATTACAGAAGATGTGTCACAGCAGAATCTCTTGTTTCTTAGTACCATCACAATAGAGTTTTGCAATGAACTAGAGTCGGTTTCCCTAAGTGGATTTCCCATTCCTAACCTAACTTATTTAACTGTGCGTCAGTGTGAGATGCTTTATTCTCTACCAAAACCAATGAACATACTAGCTAGCCTTCATCTATTAAAAATTGATGGCCTTCCAAATCTGAAACCAGTTTCCATAGATGATTTGCCTCTCAGTTTACGGGTGCTTTATGGATAACACTGTACAATTTCCAGCACTCAAGCTCAAGACGTTGTGAGAAGAGGGAAGTTCCCTTCTTCTCTTCAAGAACTGGAAATCAATGTGTCTGTTTATTTGTGCGGAGGAAGCTAGGGAAAGAGTGGCGTAAGATTGCTCACATTCCCATCATACTTATCAATTGATCATGTTCACAAAAGTAACGTGTCCCGGTGAGTCACTGAAATATTTCTTTCTTGAAATGTTGTATATGTACATAAATGAATGTCACAGTTGCAGTATACTATCCTAAGGGGAAGCAACAGAGAGCATCATATATGTGTCATAGCCTTTATGTCTTGTTGTTTTGTTTGTTCTCCAGTGTTTCATTGCATGATTGTGCTTTCTTTTTTTGTAAAATGATTAATTAGTTAGTTAGTAGCAATATGTTGTTATACATGACTTTTTATAAATTATTGACAGTCTTGTAATTTTCTCTGAAAGGCATCATGTATGCAGCATAAAATTCATTCAGCTTGCTGTACATTTGATGTTTTATTGTACATTCTAAATCTAAAACAGAAAAACTAATAGAAAATAGTAAATGATTGATATAGCTCATGGAGCAATCTAGAGGAATTGCAAAATTACTGATGAATCAACTTTAGAAATCTAGATTACATTTATATTGGAATTATGGATATCACAATCCAAGAGGATTGCAAAAAAGCCTTTGTATGTGTGATAATGGTTTGACATAATGATATTTGTGTGTTGTTTCTTAGTATAAAAGGCTTGTGCTGATATTATGGCCTCACTTGTTTATTTTTTACAAGTTCTTGTTCATGAGTCGTCTCTGCTTTAAGTTTATATGTTGTTATACAACACTGCCATTGATGATAATTCGAGAAAATATAGTTGACTGGATGTAATTACAAATGTGGAGATATGCCTTCTATCTGAAGTATCGTTAGTACATAGTTATTTGTTCATTCTTTTTTTTAAAAGATTATTGCCATTATATTTTTGCTGTGAAGCACGGGTACTCCATTTTAGATAAAGTACCGGTACCGGGTACCGGTATGCGTACGTTACTCTTATGGTACGTACCGACACCGTACCTATTTTTAATTTTTTTTTAAGTCAGTACTCCAATAGGTACATATTGGGTACGCGAACTCCATTTTTTATCTTCTAATGTATAGTTATAGGCTTTTTTTTAATGGGCTTTTCAAGTGCTGATGTAGAGTTTGGTCAATTTGATTCGTTACAAGATCGATGGATCTTGAAACCAAAGAAATGGTGGATAGCTTATGGATATTCAATTCCTAAACTTCCATCCATTGCATTGAAACTCCTTACACAACCAAATTCTTCATCTTTTGCTGAGAGAAATCGAAGCACATATAGATATATACTTGCGTACCCGTACCTTGGTTTTCGTAAAAATGCCATATTTCGTACCAGTACCTGTACCGGGTACTCGTTACGTACCCGTACCTTTGCAATTGTCGTCATTGTATTTATGCTTTGACAACACTACATTAAGTCTGTACTGTTTCATGCCGTAGAGATTCCTCTCAGTTTTATGTTGGTTGCTAATTTTCGTCATTGTATTTATGCTGTGACAACACTACATTTGTTTTTGCTAACATATGATATGACTAAGACTATTTTGCAGCATGTGTTTTGTTTTCCATTTTCCAGTTTTAGTTTTATACTCATTTTTTATGAGTTCAAAAATTGGGTCCATGACGGTTAAACTGCCGCCCCTTAGCTAATGTTTTACAATTTTTTTTTATGGACATTGTTTTTTCAGATCTTCATGTTCTGCACCAGAAGAGCTTAGTGCAAGGGAATTAGAAAATCTTTTGAAATCCAGCAAAGGTATGGTCCTTCTGTTTGTGTTTTTTAGTTGCTACTTTTAGCGGTTAAAGTCTGCATTTCTAGTTTGAGTTCAATTCTAAGAATGCTTCTGGCTGCATTTGGTGTTTCACAGATTTTAAAGCGACGGATTGTAGAAAACAGCAAGTTGATCCAAGAACACGAGCCTTCTGACTTAGACGAGTTCATCAAGTCTGTCAATTTTAGCCAGTCCATCAACCACACACCATAAGTTACAACAATCCAATCCCAATTTATTTTTTAATATCTTTGTTATACATTGCAATATGAGGGAGGGGGTTATTTGTGATTGATATCGGCTTCTGTTATGTGTGGGATATTGAGATATACTTTCCCTGCACTCTATGCATTTACTCTCACTCTAACCTGCATGGTACATCTCGATCTGACATTTAGGTAATGTAAATAACACCGACGAAAGAAAAGATGGTCATTTCCAAGCTGAGCCAAAAGATGATCAAACTAACAGTGAGTCGAAGGATAATCGGTCGTTGATCGACAATAATACTGCAGAAAGCCTTACTAGTGAAGATATAGAAGACATGCAAAGGTGATGGCATCTTATTTTATTTGGTTTTTCAATGTTAATGTTGTCTCTTCACTTTAGAGACTTGATGAAAAGGAATGATAAAGTTTCCTGCATTTTTTATTTGTGTACTTCGGTTCAATATCTCTGATATATAAGTGTCATATAAATAAATACATCTTTAGTACCACTATTGTCAATATGAATTTTCAATCCATATCTTGCTATGCCTGGGATTCAGCAGTGAGAAATTATGCTATTCTTTTTATGCAGAGTGTGCGCTAAGGGTAATGAAATAATTGAAGCTTTCATTGCCAATAGTGCAACATTTGATAAGAAAACAGCATTCTCATAAGTATATATCTAAGTGTATAAAGACATTGTGTAGTTTAATTTTAAAATAAAGATGTAATTTGGTTACTGATAAATGTTATTTGTGTTATTTTCATCCCCTTCTGTCTATACAAACCAGTTCCAGGAATTGTTTACAAGTCCACCCTTCCGGCATTTGGTATTAGTGAGTAGTGAGTGTAAAACATTACTTATGAGGGCATTAATATAACAATAATACGAAAATAGTATTAGGTGCGTGCATTTGACATTTAAGATCAACTTCTTTACAAAGGCTCACTTACGGTACCAAATAACCGAAGGGTGAACTCTTTAGCAAAGTGGCAACTCTTGGGACTACTTTTTGTAGGATAATAACAACACAAGTAAAATGAACATCTTTTATTTAAGGAATGAACTGAAGCTCATGCATGATATCTTTGCAGGAGAAATATAGACTTAAGAAGCTGAAGAAATATGCACCAAGAGTACTTATAAGGTGTTTTGTTGCTCGAAGGTGACTTTTATTTTTAAGTTGTTGTTGTTGTTACTGTTATTACTAGTTTCAGATTTTGAGTATCTACTAATGACTTATGGTTGTCACTTTTTGTTTTGCAGCATATGTGATGCCTATTTCAAGAAGTATTCATTGAAAATTGGGTAAGACGTATTTATGTTATGCATTTTTTTATGTTAGATTTGAGCTATTCTTTTGGAGCATGATGTTAACCATGAAGAGATGGCATTATAACATCTTTAATGTCCGAATGTGGCTTATGTCAGAGAAGAGAAAAAAAAAACAATAGAAAAGAGAAAATTTCTACTGCCAATGTAATTGAATTTTGAATTGATAAATATACGTTAAAATATGGCAACTGCTATTTTGTACTTTGAGTCTAAACAACTAATTCTTGAATTTTGTCTTTTTGAGGGAATTCTGACTTCATTATCAATACCTGGACGGAAATATTCCGTGTTCACTTTTTCTTGTGTTTTGGATTTGTGTATCGTGTGTGACATCTCCTTAATTTGAAATATGTTAAGGGGGTGTGAGTGTGTGGCTGTTATAGAATTGAATTGGAGGATCATTCTCACTTAATTTATGTTTCTAACTAACTACAACTGATTCAGATTCTTGCGGGTGGACACATTGTCCCTTCTACTTTCAATGGCTAATGTTTCTTCAAATTTTGACATTCTCGTTGTTGATATGGTTGGTGGCCTTCTTACGGGTGCATTGGCAAAACGTTTAGGAGGTGTGGTATAAATTTAAACTATGTTGGCCATTTAGATATTACTATTTTTCTCATGTAGCCTCCAATATACTTGAGTCATCACAACTATGAGATTTTAAAACATTGTCATTGTGCTGTTGATATACAGATATATTTACTTTCCATTCTTAACCATCTGATTGACTATTGAGTGATCAGTAGTTTGAGTTTTCATTATTAAGCAGCTAATAAGTTCATTAAGTTTTACTATCTAAATTTAATGTTTTACAGGCATTGGTTTTGTATGCAAATCATATCTTGGACAGACACCACACTCCATGGATATTGTGAGGATATTTAATTTAAGCGATGAAATGTGCAAGTGGTCAGCTGATATGTATCATTGCAGTATTAGCAGTATTGATCAAAGCTATAAGTTGCACTACCTTGATCTTCTAATCAGTTCTATCATACTGTTTGAACGATTTATCATGTATTGAAATATATGACTCACTATTTAAAAAATCATTAAATTGATGTTTTTTTATTATAAACTTGTACAGCCTTATATTGCCGCACCAGACTTGAATTCTTGGACTGTGTTTAGAGACCTCTTACCACTTTTTTCTGCCCCATTTGCTATTTATCACCGATATCTTCTGGAAATTTTGGTTCAAATAATTTGTTTTCTTTCATGTTAAGGATCAAACATTATTTGTTTTGGGTAGCTTTGGTTAGACCTATTGGAATATGATTTTTGTACTTTATAGTTTTTCTATTTTATTTCATTCTTTATCCAAAAATAGTAATGTCATCTGTTACTGTTATTTCTCAAATACTTTTGGCACATCACTTTCATAAATCTCAATATTAGTAGTAGAATGGTCATCTAAGGTTTTAAAGTTAATATTTTCAAAGTCTATTCTATCCGCACAAACAAACTTAAAATGATTAAAAACAACATCATGTACGCCAACCACTCCTTCGACTTGCACCCTGTTAACATCAAGGCACACAATATAATTCACTCTTTTCCTATTACAATAAAAGTTGATTTCTTCCTTTTCGAAATAGTGACGAACAAAGTGCTTTCTTCCTTTTCGAAATAGGGACAAACAAAGCTTGGATTATTATTGAGGATGATTTTAAAAGATAGTGAAAACCAAACAAATAATATTAGTTTATTAATAAAAATATTATAATTGCAAAAACAACTATGGAAGGCAATATATATTTATATTTAGGCTAAAACATACCCAGATTCCTTTAAGTTATTTTATTGTAACAAGACAGTCCTTTATGTTTTTTCGCTACAAGTTGGTCCTTTATGTTAACTAGCGTGTGCACCGTTTATCTTTTTCATGAACTCCGTTCCAAAAAAGTTTATGTGGCAGTACACGCTGATGTGTCATTTAGCATTTCTGAATATGTATTTGTCTTATTCTAGAATACTTAAGACGGTATAATCTCAAAATTAGATTACATAACCCTAATTTAGGTGACTGAGGTAGAAGGAAAACATAGTGACTGAGGTAGAAGGAAAACGCAGTTGGAGACGAAGTCATTGAAGGTGACCAAATCGTGAAGCTGAGGTGCGTTTTGTTATATCTAAAGTCATTGATTGTGGTTCTCATTTTATGTTTAGTTTTTGAAAACGAAACCCTCTATCAATCTTACGTGTTAGAGTTTAGATTGATGTAACTGTGGGTCTGTTGTTGATATTAGTAATGGTAGTATTCATTTTACGGTCTGTTGCTTATTTGCTTGTTAGGAATGTATGTTGTTGATGTAAACAGGTTAAAATGGTCATGGATGAATTTTATGTTGACTTTCATCACGAGGGATATTTTGTTGATGACAAATATGTAGGAGGTGTGATGCTGATAGATGGAGTTACTTTGATATTTTGGAGGTTATTAAAGAGATAAAGTATCCAGGAGTTCTTGAAAGTGGGTATTGGGAAGCTTGTTCTAAACAAAGGAGGAGTTTAAGGAAGCTAATACAAAAAGTGATGTGTTGGTGAACAATATGTCTGAAAATTTTAATAGTGTTATAATTGGACCAAGACAAAAGTCAATTGTAACAATGTTAGAGGAGATCAGAGGGTACCTCATGGATAGATGGATAACTAATAGAGTCAAGATTGAAGATTATAGTGACTTTGTTCTTCCAAGAATTAAAAAAGTGCTTGAAAGAAGGCAAAATATCTCAAGGTTTTTTTATAGCAAGATAATTCAATAATTAATTTACAATATACAAATCTGTTATGATTATTAACACTATTTAATGGATTTCATTTATTTCAAAGGTTATCAGGTGACATGGTTTATGAAGTAAGGCATACAAGTTTGGCTGGAGAAAAATTCACAGTTGATCTCAAGGTTGGAGTGCTCTTGCAGGAGTTGGATGTTCACTGGTATTCCATGCTACCATGCAATTACTTACATCCAAAGTAGATCTCAAGACCCAGCTGAGTACATTTCTCCATGTTATAGGTAAGAGACTTACCAGGCTTGCTACCCGACCATTCATATATCCAACAAATGGGAAAAACTTATGTGAACTGATACCATATCCTGACATAGTTCCACCACCTTTCAGAAGAGCACCAGAGAGGCTAAAATGAAGAATAAACAAAGATTCTGATGAAAAGAGAAAGGATTCAACAAATGTTTCAAGAAATGGGCTGCTAAATAAATGTTCAGTATGTGGTATTTCTGGCCACAACAAATCATCATGTCCAACCTGCACAAAGACAAACCCAAAATGCCATCATTGTCCAATCTCAAACTGCAACCAATGTCCAATCCCAAACTGCCACCATTGTCCAATCACAAACCGCCACCGTTGTCCAATTCCAACCAACCAAAATAGTTCAAACAAGACAATCCCAAACAACCCCTCCAGTTCCAACTGTCCAATCCCAATAAATCGAAAGAGTTTAAACTAGACAATCCCAAACAACCCCTCCAGCCCCAACTGTCCAATCCCAACCAACCCAAAGAGTTCAAACTAGACACTCAGCATCAACCCAAGTTGGCCATAAAGAGAAAAAGCAGATAGATTGTTATCAATGTGTTTTGGGAAGTCTATTTTGGGATCTTATGTTTTGAGAATTCTGTTTTGAATTCTATAACAATGTATTGGTTTATGATTATGTATGTTTTGGTTTATAACAATATTTTGAGAATTTTGTGTTGGTCTATAACAATGTTTTGAGAATTGATACTATGAAATCTTATGATTATGTTTTGAATTCTATAACAATTCAATGGTTTATGTTATGATTATGCAATGTTTTGGTTTATATTATGATATCAGTCAGATTCTGAAAATAAACTGTAACAAACAGGTCATTTTAAGGTCCAAAATTGTGTAACAAAACATATCACTTATGTTTTAAATTGTAACAAACAGGTCCCATTTGCTTTTGAATTTTAACAACCAGATCCTTCAAGTTTTGTCATTTGTACAAATTACTACCTTACTGTAACAAAAGTGGTATAGAATTGCAACACAAAATAGGCAGAATTGAAGAATTATCCATTGTCATTAAATATTACATGAAAGTACCAAAAGTCATGTTTTACAACACTAACATCAAAATTAACAACGATCACCACTTCTGAACCAAAATACACATCAACACTACAAAAAATCAAAACTAACAACATTATGACATAGACATATACTAGCATTTTTAACATGTACTTCATCATTTCCTTAGTGTATTTCTCATCTTTTTCAATGCCCCTTCTAAACATGTTGATTTCTACATCCTTTTCATCACATTTGGAACATTTTAAAATGACTGATGGTTATATCTCTGGTTTGACTTCATCACTGTAATGGTTTTCGAACCACTCAAAAAAATTGCAACCCACATTACTAATTTCACTCTGTTAACAATAACATAAACCAAAACACCCAGCCAAACTCTACAAAACCATCCCAAACACAGAAAAATAAATCAAATATGTCAAACTATGCATACCACAAAGTATCAGCATTCCCAAAATAGTTTTCCCAAGTTTCTTCCTTTCTTCTTAAGTGTCCTTAACACTGTTTTCCCTTCACACAAACATGTCGGTTCGATTCGAGGTTGGGATGCACTCGAAATGAAGTTGTTAGATCATAATAAATTAATTATACTAATTTCAACATATATTAGAATTATAAGACATATACATAATTTATTTATTTTTTTATTTGTTGATAATTGATAATTGAGTTATCCTTTCATTCCGAAACAAGTAGAATTTTCTTCTGCGTTGAATTTTGTTTGTACATCAATTTCTAAAACTATTGTTACTTTGTTGATCTAAGTTATGTCGATGGTTCTTGAAGGAGCGCTTTCAGCTTCTATCAATGCGTTAGTGGAAAAGATTGCTTCTGCTACTAAGCGTGATGCCTGAACTGTTGGAAAACCTTGATGTAACACTCATGAGCCTTTAATCTGTACTTCACGATGCTGAGGAGAAACATATTACTGATCCTGCTGTCAAGGAGTGGCTCACTAACTTGCAGGATGTTGTCTATGAAGCTGACGATTTGCTCGACGAAATCTATACTGAGGATTTAAGGTACAAAGTTGAAGCTGATCTGGTTCTTACAAAGTTTTCTTCTTTTTTTAAAAGGTTTAATAGAGATATCAATTCTAAACTGCGAAAGTTATTTGAAGAACTGGAATATTTGAGAACCGACTATCCTGGATTGATAGAGGGTGATTACAACAATGATTGGAATGAAGTAACTCCTAGAAATTCTTTATGGAAGATGAATATGTTATTTATGACAGAGATGATGACATAAAGATACTTAAAAGAGTTTTTGCTGTCGGAGGATGGTGGAAGCAACATAGGAGTGATTTCCATTGTGGGTATGGCAGGATTAGAAAAAACAGCACTAGCTAAACTCCTTTACAACGACGATGATGTTAGAGAGACATTTAAGGTATGTGGGTGGGAACATATTGTAATGGTACTAAATGAAACGTGGAATGAGCTTGTATTATTAATGGAAATGGAAAGATAATTCAGAAGCGTATGGTACAGCTCTTGAAAAAAAATTCTAAAATACTGGAATACTGCTACAGAGTACAGAGAGAGAAAAGAAATTAAGTATTCACTAACAGCATAAAAGTTCCCTCTACCCAATGACCCTTTAAATAGATTAGTGCTTCACAAATTTACCCCACATGGGGTGGTCCCGTTTGTTCCTGCTGCTGCGTCTCACACCAGCATTTCTAGTCCACTCACTTTCCTGGCGCGTGCTCCCCACATTCTCTGACTCAGCAGTCTCTTTTCCTTCTATAGTATTCTCATTCATAACATTACCATCCCCTTTAAAAGCAACCTTGTCCTCAAGGTTAAGATTAGGAAAGTTGTTCACAACATCAACTGTGTCTTCCCATGTTGCCTCAGTACATGGAATGCCTTCCCATTTGACCAGCACTTGAGGGACCTGTTGGCTGCCTTTGAAAACAGTCCTTGTCTGTAAAATGCTCTCAGGTTGCATAATTGGACCTTCCTCCACTGTTGTAAGTGGTAATGGCAAGTAAGGGTCAGTGACTTCCCCTTTGAATTTCTTAAGTTGAGACACATGAAATGTGTTATGTATCTTTGCTGCATCAGGTAAATTTCAATTTGTATGCAACCAGTCCCACCTTAGCAATTATAGGAAAAGGACCGAAGTACCTCAGTCCCAACTTCTGATGCTTCCTCAAAGCTGTCGAGTTCTGCCTGTAAGGTTGCAATTTCACCAACACTAACTCCCCCAGCTCATAATTAACGTCAATCCTCTTCTTATCAGCATATGATTTCATGTTCTGTTGAGCTCTCTGCAGATTAAATTTCAAATCTGCCAGAATTTTATCACGCAGTTTCAACTGCTCTTGCAATTCTGGTGGCTCATTTGAGCTAGGGTTGTACTTCACTACCATTGGAGGGTCTCTGCTATACAAAGCCTTAAATAGAGTCATACCAATGCTTGTGTGAAAAGAGGAGTTATACCAATATTCGGCCAAATTCAACACCTTGTACCATGATTTGGGGTTGTTGCTAGTGAAACATCTCAGGAACATTTCCACACACTTATTAACTGCTTCTGTCTGTCCATCGCTTTGAGGGTGATATGCTGAACTCATAGCCAAGGTTGTACCTTGTAATTGAAAGAGATGCTGCCAAAACTTGCTGGTGAACACTTTATCTCTATCGGACACAATAGATTTAGGCATGCCGTGTAACTTAACAACATTTGCCATGAATGTTTCTGCCACTGATTGGCTTGTATAATCAGTCTTAAGACCCATAAAGTGAGCATATTTTGTTAATCTATCCACCACCACCAGAATTACAGTAAATCCAAAAGATACAGGTAATCCAGTAATAAAATCCATTGAGACATCGTCCCATACCTGAGCAGGAATCGGTAATGGCTGCAAAAGTCCGGCTGAGGTTGTATTCAAAGTTTTTGCTTGCTGACACACTAAACAATTTTCCACAAATGTCTTTACATCTTTCCTCAATGTGCTCCAGAAAAATTGAGGACTGATTCTTGCCACTGTCTTCATAATACCTGCGTGTCATCCAACTGGGGAAGAATGAAATTCTTGTAATATTTGTTGAATCAATGGACTCTGTTTCGGTATGACAAGTCTTCCATTCCACAACAATAACCCATCTTTCACAGTATATGGCCCTGTAGATCCAATTCCTTGACACTCCTTCATCGTAGCTTGTGGTTCAGACCAAGCTAAGTTCATCAATCTTGATAAAGCATCAACAGCTTGATTGTCTTTCCCAGGTTTGTACTCTATCTTGAAGTCATACCCCATGAACTTATGGAGCCAAGCTTATTGTTCAGGCGTTTGTAGAGATTGATCTAAAAGACTTCTCAAACTCTTTTGATCTGTCCTGAGAATAAAATGGTGCCCTAGTAAATAATGTCTAAATTTGGCAAGAGCTGATGTAATGGCATGAAATTCTCTCACATATGCAGACTGCTTCTGCATCTGTGGTGCCAATTTCTTGGAAAAATAAGCAATAGGATGGCCTGCTTGGCTTAAGACAACCCCTATGCCTGTTCCGGATGCATCAGTTTCAAGCACAAATGGCATTTCAAAGTTGGGCAGAGCTAAAACCGGAGCACTAGTGACAGCTAATTTAAGTTCTTGAAAAGCTTTTTCTGCATACTCAGTCCAAACAAAAGCTTCTTTTTTTCAGTAAGTTGGTTAATGGAGATGCTATTGAAGCATAAGATCGGATAAAACGCCTATAATGTCCCGTCAGACCCAAGAATCCCCTGAGTTGTTTTAAATTCCCTGGCCTATGCCAGTCACAAACATCTTGGACTTTGGTTTTCTCCATTGCTACGCCCCTTGCCCGAGACCATATGTCCCAAATATTCCACCTCCCCTAGCCCAAAAGAGCACTTGGACAGCTATGCTTAAAGCACATGTTGTTGCAGTAATTGTAACACCGTTTCAAGATGTGTGAGATGTGAATTCCATGTAGGGCTATATACCAAAATATCGTCAAAGAAGACTAAGACACATTTCCTTAACAATTGGTGAAAAACCTTATTCATCAAGCTTTGAAAGGTCGCAGGAGCATTCGTAAGACCAAATGGCATTACTAGCCATTCATAATGTCTGTGGTGCGTTCGAAATGCCGTCTTGTGTCTATCTTCCGGTTGGACCAAAATCTGATGATATCCACTTCTAAGATCTAACTTAGAAAAGTATTGAGCACCATAAAGTTCATCAATCAATTCATCAACTGTAGGCATCAGAAAAACTATCCTTAACTGTGATAGCATTAAGAGCTCTATAGTCGGTATAAAACCTCCAAGAACCATCTTTCTTCTTGACTAGCACTATAGGTGATGAAAATGGGTTAGTGCTAGGCTGTATGATGCCTTAACTCAGCATATCCTGTACCATCTCTTCAATCTTTGCTTTTTGGCTATGTGGATATCGATATGGTTTAACCTTCACTGGTTGTGACCCTTCTTTCAAGGAAATCACATGCTTGTGGTCTCTGGTTGGAGGTAAACCAGTAGGTGTTTGAAACACATCCTGATATGTATGTAATAACATCGCCATATCGGGTTCCATGTTGGAAGGCAAGTCCAACCACCTATCTGTTAACTGCTCCGGCTCAATTAATTCCAACGTGAAGCCTTCAGCAATTGCCTGCATTTGATGGAATCTTCTGAACAAATGTAACTGAGCCATTTCGGGTTTCTGATTTTGTTCCCCTTGTAGTGTAATAAATTTACCCTTCAAGTAAAATTTCATCATTGCCGTCGCATAATCAGCCACATGGGGTCCTAATGAAGCAAGCCAAGGTGCTCCCAAGATGACATCAGCACCTACCACAGGTAATAGATATGCAGAAGCCGTAATTTCCTGCCCATTAATTTGCAGAGACAGTTCTTTTACCATGCCTTCAGCTGTCATTTTCTGTCCATTTCCCACTAGTACCTGCCACTTTGGAGCTGGTTCCACAGGTAACTTTAAACAATGGACAATTCTAGGCTGTATAAAATTGTCAGTGCTACCTCCATCTAGCAATATAGAGACTGCCATTGACCCAATTCTGCCATGAAATCGGATGATTCCAAAACCTCCTGAGCCATTCATTGCATTGAAGGATAAATGATGTCCTGGTGAGTCTTGTGTTATAGTTGCGTTAGGTATATCTACTGGTGGGGGTTCTTCGGTGGTCTCCTCCTCTATGTCTTCTGTTTGGATTAACATGAGGTGTTTGTTGGGACATTTATGAGTAAAAGAGAATTTGTCATCACAAAAATAACAAAGGCCTTTCTCTTTCCTCAATTGCATTTCAGCAGGGAAGATTCGTCTAATGTTTGGGTTTTTCTGGTTAAGGTTCATGGGTCTAGTGGGTGGGGTGTTAAGAACAGGGGGGTTATTTGGTTGTTCAGAGAAATGGGTTTTGTTTGGAGTGAAGTGAGCTCTAGTGTTTGTGTTTGGGTTATTTGAGTTGGTTGGTTTAGTGTTTAGGCTGGTTTTTTGGGCAATTTGTTTTTCCTCATAGACCTTAGCAAGTGCTGCAGCTTTGACAATGGAGGTTGGTGTATGTATCATCACATCCCTGCGTATATCATCATCCAATCCACTAACAAAACAATCCACAACTGCATCATTACTTAGCCGATAAACTCGGTTCGACAAAGAAGTAAATTCCAAATAATAAGCATTCACAGTAGTTGTTTGTTTCAGTTTAAATAAAGCATCTCTAGGGCAATCATATATTGAAGGGCCAAAATCTAATTCCAATGCCCTAGTAAATTCTTTCCAAGACTTAAAAGGGGTAGTTCTTTGTAACATTTGAAACCATGGAATTACATCTTCATCCAAATTAACCGAAGCAATAGTGATATGATCAACATCAGAGGTATTATAGTACCCAAAAAATTGTTCAGCCTTAAAGATCCAGTCTAACACATTTTTCCCATTAAATCTCAGAAAATCGAGTTTGATTTTGCTTACCTGAAGCCCAGCAGTCATTGAGTTCTTTACACCATGCTGCACAGTTGAACCATGTTCCCGATCCAGTAATGATTCTAGTGCCTCTGTGATTCGCGTGAGTTTGGCATCCGCAAACGGCTTGATTTGCTTCTATTTTGGTGAATCGTGCGTCATTCGATGCTGCCCGCCAGCTCAATGGCTTCAGCGTTCTTTTTCAGATCTGCGTACAGTTCCTTCATTCGTGTATTGTCAGCCATGATGTAGATGAAAGCACTAATGTAATGGTACTAAATGAAACGTGGAATGAACTTGTATTATTAATGGAAATGGAAAGATAATTCAGAAGCGTACGGTACAACTCTTGAAAAAAATTCTAAAATAGTGGAATGCTGCTACAGAGTACAGAGAGAGAAAAGAAATTAAGTATTCACTAACAGCATAAAAGTTCCCTCTACCCAATTACCCTTTAAATAGATGAGTACTTCACAAATTCACCCCACATGGGGTGGTCCCGTTTGTTCCTGCTGCTGCGTC